>AP025058.1:10114018-10192830 GCA_036186865.1 Eustoma russellianum
GTTTCCATATTCGCCCGATACGACAATTTTTGGTTTAGAACCTTTTATCGTGTCGTATTTAATTTGTCAACACCATATCTTATATCATATGATATAAGACCTGAATATACTCATAAATATGAGTTAAGTATAGTGGTGTGACATTAACGTACGTACGTACGTAAAATATATAACGTGTCGGCAGTACGTTGGAATACATGTATATGTGCCTTTTTCAAAAAAATCTGAAAATATATGTAATATATATGTATATAGGCGTGTATAATTAAGAGGGGAGGAGGAGAAAACTTTCCTTCCTTAGCCTTGTTGCCTTTGTGCCTTTTCCAAATGTGGCTTCCTTTAATGAACTACTTAGTTTAATAAACTAAGTACTTCACTTAATGAACTAGTTTAGTTCATTAATGGTGGCACCTGAAAATAGTATAAACACAACAAATGTTTGCCATATGATGTAAGCTTTAACGCTTCATGGCTCGTTAGTACCGCAACATTATATATAAGCTAAATAAGGCAAGTAATAGCAAAGTATCATGCATACATGTACACGTTTGTATATATATCATGCATTTAAGTCACTTATTTTGAAATCACTCAAACCCCCTTTTCTCTATACTATTATATTTACATTCTATATTCTCTATAGGCTTTGGTTTTACCATCCATATTCATCTCATTCTTATACAAGGTTGATGAAGGTGTGGTCATACCTTTATTTGTACGGTGGTGGTATTTGTGTTGGTTGTTTTTGTTTGTTCATTGTAAGAAGGATGGATATTGAAGGAGTTGGTGTATAACTCCAGCCACCCTTGTTTTAAGGTGCTTTTGTATTTAGTGAATATCGAGGAAGGTGTCCTCAAAGACTTGATTAGGTCGATTTGACCAAACCAGTATAAAATTCTCAGTGTTCTTACTTTTTGGCACTTTTACCTTTAGTTCCTGCTTTTTACATCATTTTCATAGCCACAGGAAAAATAGCAAACGTTTTCCAAAAATCATCCAACTTTGCAAAAACATAGCCAAAGGTCTTAGGTTTTATTTGAGACAAGTTTTATAGAATTTGGATAAGCATAAGTCATCCAAACATTTGTAATTCTGAGACTAGTGCAATCTGATTTTCAGATCTGTAGGTTGAGAATATCAACGTGGTTGATATACTTAACAAAGAAATTTTAAAACCTGTTCCAACCCTTTAAAGTATATATCCTGAGGGTCACTCTATAAACTTTTCGTATCATTTAGAGTTGTCATTAAATACGAATAAATTTTTCATTTTAAGCAATAGTTTCTGGCAGATTGACAGAGTCTGAGTAAAAATAGTTTTTCAAAGTCTTACACTTTGAATTTTAATCTGAAACTTTTATGACACATTCATAACATTTGAGAGTATATTGTCACCAAATTTCACTATTTTTGAAGGTCTATAACCCGACCATCCAGTTAATCAAAAAAAGGATCTTAAAATAGAATCTGTTTTCAGAAGTAAGTAATTGGTAACAAAAATTTTTAAAAACCAATTTTTTCACACTCACTATTCAATCTCTCCCTCTTCTAGTGGTGCTATGCAGGTCCGACAACCTTGTCCATCAACTTCTTGATGAAACAGGTGTAGTGAGAGCTATGGATTTTGTGTCCAGCAATTGGTATGCCTAGATACTTTAATGACATAGTTCTAACTGAGAAGCCCGTGCTGACCTACAGCCAGTTAGCATCCTCACCAACTCCTGCATGGAAGAGTTGGGGACTTAGTCAGGTTGGCCCTGAGTCCTGAACAATCACCAAATGTAGTCAGTGCTTGCATGAGTTTTTATACTGAGCATATATCACCTCGGAAGAAGAGGATGAGGTCATCCGTAAAGATGAGGCAAGGTATAAAGTGCTTAGCACAACCAGTATGAAAGTGGAATTCTTTATCGTGATGCAGCTGTTGGAGAATCCTTGGAAAGTACTTCATGCCAAGTTCAAATAAGAATAGAGATATAGGATCTCCCTGTCTCAGCCCACATCTGCCCTGAAAGTGTCCATAAGTCCTGCCATTTAGGATGACAAAGTCAAAAGTGGACGTGACACACTGGATGATCCATCCAGTAAATTCAGTAGGCAAACTAAGTCTAATAAGCATGTCCTTGAAAAAAGACCAGCTGATGGATTCAAACGCTTTCCTGATGTCAACCTCTAGCATCCACTTAAGTGCAGTTCTCTTTTTCCCATACTCCTTGATTAGTGCTTCCACCATGAATATATTTTCCATTATAGATCTGCCTTTAATGAAGCCAGCCTGGGCTGAATATATGATGGAAGTCATGACCGTTGTCATTCTGGAAGCAAGGATTTTAGGTATAATCTTGTATATAACATTGCAGCAGGAGATAGACTTGTAATCCTTAACTCTGTTGATAAGCGCAGACTTGGGTACAAGAGCAATTGTGGCATGATTCAGCTGCTTGAGCAACACTCCATCCCAGAAGAAGTACTGTGCCGCAGCAACAAGGTCTACCCCAACTATCTCCCAGGCGTTGATGAAGAAATGGAAAATGTAACCATCAGGATCAGGAGCTTCGTCTTTACCAATGGAGAGCAGCGCTACTTTGATCTTAGCTTCCGAGATAGGAATAATAAGAGAGTCAGCCTACTAAGCTGAGAGTAAGGGGCCTATGTTCAAAACTTATGCACTGATAGCCTGTACTGGCTGAGCAGAGCCGAGCAGGTCAATGAAGAACTGAACAAAACGCTGTGTTGCTTGCTCAATAGACGATGACATAGTACCATGGGCTAGCTGAACTCCCGTTATACTGCTCTTTTACCTCTTCCTTTTAATTACAGAGTGAAAGAATTTTTTGTTCCTGTCATTCGAAATTAATAAGTTACCTCTGGCTAGCCGTGCAAAGTATTGTCTTTCTGCCACCATAAGATTGAGTGCAAGGTGCTCTAGTTGTCATCTAGAAATTCCTGCATGGTCTTCAGCTCTACCTCAATCTGGTCAGCACGGTTAGAGATGCGCGAGAAGGAATTCCTATTCAGGTCCCTCAGGGGCCTTTCAAGGATTTAAGCTTCTTGTAGAGCTAGAACATTGCTGAGCCACGGACTCTTTGTCTCCAGTGTGAACTGACCAGAGGAAGAAAGTCCTCATGATCGGCCTACATGTTGAAGAACTTGAAGGAGCTTTTGATTTCTTGCCTAAAATGATCTAGACAGAGCACTCAAGGAGAATGGTCAGAGACGCATCCTTCAGGAAAGAAATGTACCTTTGCCTTAGGATACGTCTCCAGAAAGGCAACATTTCCTATAGCTATGTCAAGTCTAGAATTGATAGAGCCATTGTCCCAAGTGTGGAAGCAGCCTGAAGAGGTGATCTCCATCAATCCATTATGGAGGAAGCAGTTGAGTTGATCCTGCAACTCGTAGTTGCTGGTCGACCTGCCACATATTCTCTCCTCTTCACCAAGGATGCAGTTGAAATCACCCAGGACTATCCAAGGATTATTCAGTGCTTGGCTGTAGTTGAAAAGGGTGGTCCACAACTGATGCCTGTACCAATACTGTTGAATCCATAGACAAAAATGGCTGACAAGATCAGCGCAGTCTCCTTAGATGCAATTGTGTAGTGCATGCTTGAGTGTCAACGAAGATGACCTGGTCAGCAGCAGAGGATGGATTCCACCCAAACAAAATTTGCTTGCCCGCATGGAATTCAAAATTATTAGAATCTCCCAGCCTGCAAACTTTTGGCGCAAGAACAAATACATTTTGTCGTTTAACTTTGTTTCTAGTAATCCAAGGACGTCTTTTGTGTTTGTTAACAAAATTATAACTGTAAGCGATCAAGAAATCAGATGTTATATTTGTAAGAAAGTTCTAATTTACCAAAATGTATCGCCAACCCCCTTCTCTCCCCCCCCCCCCCCAAAAAAAAGAAAAGGTTGTAGTTTTCTTTGCATTTTGTGCATGTTTTTTCCCATGTCATTGTGCGATTTTCCTTTTTGAATTTAACCTAAATGTAATAATGGCTTAAACCCTATGCTAAAATTCTTGTTACTCAGTGTATCTGGCAATTTGACATTTGTCAACATAGCTGCTAAACTTTTTGATGTACACAAAGTTTTTTAAAGGATGGACACAAACTTTTAGTAAAAGACATTCCTTGACGTCGGTGATCATTGAAAGAGAAAAGGAAAAAAAAAACCCACCTTGCTGATTTGAATGTATAGTAGTCCTTGAAATTTTGAACAAGAGCTTGGATTTCACATTCGCTAGCCTTATTGAGATACTAACTAGGCATTCGATCATAGAGCTGATTCCAGAAATGGTTGATTAAATTGTGATTTTTTTTTTGTAAAATAGAATATGTAAAGTTATTGGTGTTAGACTTCAATATTCGCACATTATAACAACTAAAAACAAGCAACAAGAGTTTCAAGGACTTTAAGCACTTTTGCACTCCTAGAATATAAATAGAGTATGAAGGTTTAAGAGGATGAAATTGTGTAATTACCTCCTCTATTTAATATATTGGTTAGATAAATCTTGTTTTATAGCATTCTCAATTGTTTCAAACTTAATTAATAGCTTTAGAAAAGTCGAACTTGTCTCCAACCACTCTACTCTACAATTTGTTGAATCCTTGCAACCTTAGAAGAGCTTAGATAGGTGTGCAATAGTCAATATAACATTAGAGATATTGGTAATAAATGTACAATCAATTTGGAAAGTGTTAGAGAGAGAAAAGACTTTAGATCCGTTGTAGATCTGTTTTCCATTGCTATAAAAATATTAAAATCAGGATGACGTCGATCGATCATTGTCCATCAGCTTAGAGATCGATGTCACTTTGTCTATTTTGTGACATTTTTTATTTAGCGACATCGATCGCTCTATGTCATAGATTGATGTTAGACAATGTACTTCCCATTTTTCACATTTCATACATAAATCGATCAACATCTATGTTTTAGAGATAGATGGATACGTCGATTGATTGACATCATTATCTAGATACAGATGTTCCATTCTCATTTCAAACAAGAACCGACCGACATGAAGATCAACGTTTTACAGCATGCTCCCAAGTTTGAAACACCCCTAGCATAGATCGATCAATATCTGGTTTAAGAGACAAATGTGTGCATAGAATTATCTACGTAGATGTCAATATATACATTGATTTCTATTTTAGAAATCTATATAGTAATCGACGTCATTATATTTAATCGATGTCATTATGCTTACTTTTAAAGCCTTTGTCATTTCTCATGTGTAAATCAATCTTTCTATTCTTTTACAAACATTCTTTTGAATTCATCAAAACATTCATAATTCAAAAATCACCCTTTTTCTGATGATTTCAAAACTATTGATTTTTAAAATATTTTTTATCAAGAAAACGACGCTTTTACCCTTTTTTTGTTAAACAACAATTTCAATCTAAGTTCTACATAAAACAATCTTTCCCTTAGTAAATGCATGATGCTCCACTTAAACACATGAATATATCAAACCAAATAGACACTTACAATACTCATATTTATACATACACCTCAAATTCATATAGTAGCAAATATCTCTTGCATATCCCAAATATATATACCCAACACATATTACTCATTTTCGAACATATATCATACTCATGTTTTTCCCATTTTCCATATAAGCATATCATCATACTTATATTTGCCTCATTTTATTATACATATATCATCAATCATATCCCCATTTTCCCACGTAAATTTTCTTTTCCTTTTCAAAATCATCAAAAAAAAAAAGTGAAAAAATACTGCACAATCGAAATACCAGACACAATTATGAAAAGAAACTGATTTTTGATTCAAGTTTAAATGTAGCAGAAAGTAGTTCAATGGAAGACTAGGCTAGAGTGAATCTCAAAAGTGGACAGAGACATCTAGTCTTCATCTGAGGAGAAGATGAATCCTGAGATGCAAGCCTTTATCTTGGCTTTAAACTTGGTATACTTGTAGTCATGCATTGCCATCATGCCCTTTAGTTCACCCACCTCAGTACTAAGTTAATTTATATTGGTATCCAACTTTTGAGCAATGGCTATTGTCATTGCTCAATGACTTTCTTTATAGTTGAAGGAGATATAGGGTCTTCCTTCCCTGCAATGGGTTCCTCAGGAATATCAGTGTCATCTATCTTTGTGTCCAATTTCTTCAAAATATGATAGATGAGATCGTAGTAGGGGAAAGCTTTGTTAAAATATGTGAATGCCCCAATCACATTAGCCATGAAAATTTTCCCAAGATCAGAAGTTACCAGTGGCAAGGCAATAGACTACGTAAAAATCAAAGTTACTCTTGAGGCTTTGCGGATTCATCATTAACAGATATTTTGACTATCCCAGTAGCATTCGATATACCAATGACATATCATTGGTGTTGTTGGTAGGGTGATATCCCAAGAAACTCTTAACTTGGTCTTCAGTGACCTTCCCTCGAGCCTCATCACATTTCTATACATCAAACTCATCAAATCCAACATTAGGAACTCCAAGAAAATCACAAATAGTTCCAACATCCCATTAGAGATGTGTACCATGAATTATAGTGTGGAAAGCATGCAGAAAACTACTCTAGTATTCCACCGAAAAGATTGCATAAAAGAGTCTAATGTACATCTTGGATTTTATTCCTCTCTTTCCCAATCCAAAGGAGCCTTCTTTTTTAAACATCTAGCCAATTTATGAATGGTTTCAACTTGTTCTCATCTTCCTTTATCTTAAGCAACTTTAAACGAATAATAGCTCTCTCATTAATCTCTCATTCAGTGAATAACTCTTGAGCAATGGAAGAATGTAGTTAAAGTTACTTGTTCCTCCCGGCTCATCCAAGGCTCCTCCGAAACAAACAGCTTTCATCAACACAAAGTTGTGGGTCGTTAACCCCCTCCTTAGTTCTACCAATTCTTCCGTGTTGGTGATATATGTTGCTCTAGGCTTATCGATCCTAGTTCTTGCAGTAGTAGGAATTTAGGGCTTTGAGCTTGATACGTGAGGATGACTACTTGACCCTCCTCCACCATCACTAGATGTTCTTGGCCTCTTTGAAGTATTCTTGCTCTTTATTTTTAGTTTTTCCTAAATTTGAAGATGTAGAAGAAAATGAATTGAGAATGAGGATTATTGTAGAAGACTAGGAAGAAGTTGCTTGAATTTGAATAGGAGTGATTTTAGAGGTCAAAATGGCCAAAGATGGATGAATTTACGGATTTTTGGATTTTTGACAGCTTTTTTAGTTGCCGAACCCGACGATGCCGATTGATCGATATAGCGGTCTGCATGGTACCAACTGCTTAATGCAGTAATTGATGTATACATGGATATCTCCAACTACCTCGGTCGTTCGATATACCTAGAATTTAAGGTTTGTAATTTTTTAGTTTTATATATTATTTATCATAATGTAATTGATTCAAAGACTTAGTAGGAGTTTTTTTTGAATATGTCTGCTAATTGATCATTAATTGAGACAAATTAAACAAACTAACTCATTTTGCTCACAATCATTTAGAAAACAATGTCTAACCTCAAAGTGCTCAGTCCTACTATGACAAACCAGATATTATGCTTTATTTATAGCTGAGGTATTATCACGAGAATAGGCACTTTGTCAAATTTAATATTATAATCATTTAATGTACGTTTCATCCGAAATAACTGTGCATAACATGAGCCAACCGACGCTCATTCGGATTCCACAATGGAAAGTGACACACTATTTTGTTTTTTTGGGATAATAAGAAAGTAAACAATCACAACAGACTTGACAAGTACCGATGTACTTATTCTATCAACAATGTTCACTGCATGATCCAAATCACTATATCCTCTTAAAACATCCATTTTTATGATTAAAAAACCCAAAGTTCATCGTACCTTTCAAATATGTAAAGATACTCATTTTAGTAACTAGATGCGATTTCTTAGGCATGTTTTAAAATCTAGCATATAAACAAACCGTATGTGATATGTTCAGTCGACTAGCCATCAAATAAAATAAGCAATTAATCATTCCTCTATACTTTGTTACCTCAACCGGCTTTCCTTTTTCATCTTTGTTGAGTTTTGCTCTTGTGTTCATTGTTGTGCTTACGTTCTTTCTATCCTCAAATTTGTGTTTGTTGACAAGACTTTTAGTGTATTCTGTTTGACAGATGTACACTAGCTGTTTAGTATGCTTAGCTTGAAGCCAAAGAAATTTAAGCATGCACTTCGATTCAATTTTGACACCACAAACAATGAAGCCAGGTATGAAGTCTTAATTGATGACCTAAGCCTTACCAAAAAGCTGAGGGCTCAGAAAATTAATCTTATAGTGATTCTGAATTTATTGTGGCCCAGGTTAGTTGTGATTATTATTGCAAAGAGGATCAGATGAAGATGATCATACTTATTCTTGTCCTCTTCTAGTAGATACTTCTGCAGAGACCACTTGTTATCGAGGCTTGGTCGAATTCACCTCCAGGTCTGAGACTTTACCTTAACCTCCCTATGTGTGAGCTGGAAGTAGCCAACCTTGTGTCTGCCACTTCTTTCCTCTTCTATAGATCAGCATTCTTTTCCTTGATTGTTTCATTCTCGGTCTTAACTGACTCAAGCCCTTTAGCCATCTACTCACCATGGTTGGCAAGCTTATCCCTTTGATGCCTCTTTAACGTGGCAACATCTATTAGTTCATTGGCTCTGCTCAACAGTTCTGATTGCTGTGTTCTAAGTTGAACCACGCCAATTAAGATAAATCAGGCAGTGGAAATAGTTATACATAATTATTCTAACTCAACAAAAAAAGACTACAAGGATAAGTCTTACCAAAGCTATATTGCTATAGATCCAGAAGGTAATTATCTCCCATGTCATCGACCAAGTCATCCATGCTTTGCTGGTATGAGAGAATTCTCGTTCAGCCTCCATATGATTACATGGTTGATGGCAGAATCTTTGAACCTGAACTGCTCAGCCAATGCCTCGGTCGTCTGCTATGACTGAGTAGGAGGCACCTCGATAGGCGATGACTCTAGCAGGGATAGCCATTTGGCTATGGCATGCGAAAAGGTCCTCTTCTTGGATCTGCTTCCTCGGCCTTTGGGTAAAGGAACCACCCCTTGAAGCTTCAAGGCTTCATCCAATTGACAACAGATCCTTGGAACTAATAGACACGGCATGGAGGACATCTTGATGACTTGTACATGTCGAGATACCTCAGCCTCCACAAGCAGGCCTTCAAAGTAATCGCTATAGCACTTTCCTTAAATGTGACTTATACCGTAAGTTTTGCGAATTTATCACCCCAATAGTCAATACACTCAAGAGCTCTATCGAAATAGCCAATATGTTTGGACACACTGTCGGCGGTCAATATGTCCATGCACCTTATCCCAAACTAGGCATCCACACCCAGATGCCCCATTTGTTTGGGATCAATAAAGTTTAACGATATATTTCCCTTGTAAGGGTGAATATTGCAAAATGCAATGCACGATTTTCCAAAACAATTTCGAAAATAAAACTTCTCCAAATCTGAAATATTTTCTAAAACGATTCCAATTATCAAATACTTTCCAAACGCTATTCCATTCTCGATTAGTTCTAAATATCAGTCACAAATATTTAAAATATAAGTCACAACATGCCAAATAACCCCTCACAATTTATTCTTATATCCAATCGATTCCTAACTCCCATGTATATAAATACATACATATGCCCACACTCATACATGTGTATATACACGTATATACATACACGTACATCTCTCCTGCCTAACACACTGCACCTACTGCCACTGGCACCGCCGCCTTCCACCAGAATTCATTTTATGCAATTTCCAACCTTATTCCACTATCAAATCATACAAGAATCCAACTTATGCCACTATCAAACTCTTCCAAAATCCATACCAATTTCCAAATTCATCACACCTAAAATCATACATATATTATAACTCATAAATCATATACTTATAAAAATTATCCCATCATCTATGCAAAATGCAGTTTGGCCGAAATATGCATCAACCGTGTACAATCTTTATATTCAGTCTTCATACATATACCGCACAAAATTTACAATTCATTTTGTTTGAATAAAGAGACGAGGTCTCTAAATTTTATTTAGACTATAATCCTCAGTTATGATGGAGGAATACTATTATTACATAGAAAGTCATTACATAATTGAATGAAAGAACTCAAGGGTCCATACATATTGTTCCAAATACAATCTAAAGGGCGGGGTGTACATTCAAAAGTGGTATGATATGTCTCATGAAAACCTTGGTAAACAAAACTACTCTTGTGGATAAAATCTTGCATGAAGGAAAACGGTGCATATTTACCACCATTGAAAACTGCAAAGTTAACCCCCATTGCCCAGCCGCTAGTATGAACCCGCAAAGTGAATGATCAACCGCAGACAATGTTAGAAGAATGTCAGCCTCACCCGTTCCAGTCCATGCATATGCAAAGAGAGCCAAGGTTAAATGATGATAATAGACATGGCAAAAGCATAGAAACCACCAGAAGCAAAAGCATACCGAGTCTGTCTGCATCCCGCAGGATACATGCAGAAAAAGTCAGAGTTAGCCAATCCATTCGGAAGACATGAGGTATGTGAATTCTCAAGAGGTGCAGATGTACGGAAGTGATATCCAGATGAATTGTTCCTCGGACCAACGATGAAAGCATGTGATAGGTATATCTATTAGTCCGAGGGTCAAGCATTCCTTGTTGGGCTAGGTAGTGAGCAGCCATTTTTCTTCTCATAAATATCATTGAATTCAAGCCTATGCTGATTCTTCAACGACTGCAACAAACGCAGACGATAGTTCCCTGAAACTGTTTGAGGGCACGCCAGGAGTGTATGAATTTGAGAGCAATCCGATTCAAGAATAATCGAATGATACAATTGCAAAAAATACAGTAAATCGAATGCAACAGCCTGAATCTCTGCCATCAATGGAGCATTTTGGGGCAATCGAAAGGGATAGCGCCCACACAGAAACATCATGATCACGTAAAATAGCTCCTCCTGCAACATATTCCCTTCCAACTGCCGCATCCACATTTAACTTTAATCGATCCGAAGGAGAAGATAACCAGCGAACCACTTGCGGACGTGGCGGACGAATGTTCGACAAAAAAAGAAGATGTTGTATCGTGCATAACCTAGCCGCCAGCTTTGTGCCATCCATTGTTTTACTCCATATAAAAATGTCAGAATGTATCGAAGTCTGGAGGGTTGCCATTGAGAATGCTACCATATCTCCATAGACAAACGATGTATAAGTGCGCCATATATTGTGAACTATAATTGCCGGAACCACAATTTTAAGCACCCCAAAAAGAGAGGATAACGTAGAGCAATACTACCAAGATAAGAGATACTGCCAAAGCTTCATAGATGCTGGGGAAACGCAGTGTAACTCCGATGCATAAAACTCCCATACATGTTGAATACACTCACAATACAAATAAACATGATCCACCGTTGCTGAGGCATGTTTGCAAAAAGAGCATTCCGTAGGTCTAGCAGTATTATAATTACCAACGTAGTCCTCAAAAGGTAAAGCGGAATGATAAATATGCCACAAAAACTATTTGTGACAGGCGAATGATGCTTATTCCAAATAAACTATGCTGAAAGCAGTGTAGGCCGCTGAGTGCGACAAAGATCATACGCAGTGCACAGTGAAAACTCTCAAGAAGCGGTAGGCTTCCAACTAATAGCCATCCCCTGCCCTACTGTTTGGCTATTACAGAAGTCATAAATCCTACAAATGATCTTCCAAACAGGTGAATCATCAGTCTACATCGATAATCCCCACGGTTTCCGTATTTAGCATGCATGTACTGACTCCAAAGCGTGTTGTTGTGTTTACAATTCATATCAATATATATATATATACACATACATATATATATATATATTTATGTGTGTATATATATATGTATGTATATACACTGCATACATACATATAGCATATACTATACATCATATACATATCAAAATTATACATAAATCATATGCCTAAAAAAGATTTGGCCGAAGTGTACATCTTTAAGGTACTTATGTACAACTCTCGACCATAACGCCCAAAAAATCCAAATTCAACACCTATGTATACACAAATACATACGGCATATGCATATATGGATAGGTCCAACTATAAAATCAATTATACATATGCATGATCCTTAAATTTATACGAAAATATAATTTTGTGGTTTGCAAAATATAACAAATACAGATAGGGTACTTACTTGAATACTTATATACTATGCCGAGGAATCGGTTGGGCTTTGTTGGAATAATTCCTCTCCTTCATCTCGTAGTTGGTGGCCGGCCAAATGGTGTATTCGAGTAGCTAGGGTGTCTGGCTGACTTGTCTTATGATGAGGGTATGTGGCCGATTGTGTTATGTTGAAGTAGGGTGAGGTTATGTGTGTATATGTATACGGTAGGTGGGTAATTATCTAATAGATATAGGAATTATACGTAAAGTTAATCACTTAATGGTTTAATTTCTATTATTCCAATCCTGTTAGCATAGGATAACTATCATCTATATTTAATATTTTCCTTTTTCTCTTACGTTATTATAATATTTCCTTTTATTTCCTTTAGCAAAATTTATGGCTCTAACATCTGACTTGTTAACGGGACATCTCCTTTCCGGAAAAGGCCATAAGTTGGTTATATGTGGTGATGCATGGATCTGTTTTTTCATTGATAATTACAGGGCAAATATTGCGAGTCCTCACAAATTATTGCCGAAAAAACGTTTTGCTAGTTACCTTTTTGTCAACTTTAACGCTCTTCTTTTAAATGCACAATACTATTGATAACTCTAACAATAATATTCAGGTGTGTATTAGTGATCTAAATCATCTGTTAGGTCTGTGACAATTGTTCTAGAGAGGGGTGAATAGAGTGTTAGGCGATTTTGTGGATTTTTCTCGTTTTTGGCTTACTCTAACTCAATTGAACCCCAAATCAAAATAAAGAAGGAAGATGAGAGATAATGAATGAATACACCCGACATAGAGTGGTTCGGACCTTAAATGGTTCTACTCCACTACCACTTTGTTTCCAAAAAGAGGTTGAGAAATATGTTTGGATAATTTTCAAAGCCATGATTTTAAGTATTACATGTCACAGAAATGTTATACATAATGTTACAAATGATAAAAAGGAGAAATATATTAAATAAGTGAAGAAAAATGACATCGATCCCTACATGGATCGATCGAAGTAAGATAGTGAAAATTCCAAACTTTACTGCGAGACATCAATATCTAAACCTGAGACACATCAGAGACAAAATCTGAACCTCACTGTGAGACATCGATCTCTCAAACAGAGACACTTCGATCGATCAATTTCTAGGGTTTTTAGAAAAAAATTTCTAAAATGTGATAACATGGTTGTTTTCATTTTTACATGATTCATATATGTTTATCATGTTGTAATTATGTGATTTTGATGAATATTATGCATTGTGGCTAACATGTCTTGGAAGTTTCTACAACTTACCAAAAATGGCAAAAGTAGTATTTTAAGTTCTTGTAGGTGCTTGACATGTTCACGGACTCATTTATATCTTATTTATCATCACAAAGGTGTTATTATATCTATTTATGACAATTGGGGTCATCTTCAGAGTTTTCTCTCACCAAGGGCATTTTGATCATTTTATCCTCTAAGGGCAATTATGTCATTTTACTGAAGAAAATCCCTTGAGTATCTTATTATCTTTATTATGGAGCTTATTCATGGTATTCTTGAAGGTTATTTGGTGTTTTTCTATTATATTTTCTCATTTGATGATATTGTCGACAGTAGTGGGATATGTGACGTCATTCGATGTCACATTCTATTTTTTCTTGAAGACCTTCTCATATATGTTATTGGAGAGTGTTATTCCTCATTTTACAGAGATTATAAGGTGTTTTTGGTGCAAAATATATCACAACATACAAAGCAGAAAAGTAGGAATTTTGGGTTATATGTTGACATAATCTTGTCAACTATTATTTATTGATTTCTCTTCATTAAATCTGAGTTTGTACACACATATATGGGTCAAAAACGTGCATATACAGTTTTTAAAGGTGGTGTACTAATTTTATGACTTGATGCCAAATGGACCAACCAAAAACAAGCTAGTTGACAAAGTTGCCAACTTGGAAATTCCTATCTTGAAGGCAATGACTATATGTCTGAGTTTGGAGTTGTTTTGCATTCAAAATTTTCAGCCTTACATGCTCTATTCTTGTGTCAAGGAGTTGATGGTTTCGTGGAGGTATATTTCCTTCCATATTATCTTAATTTTGCAAGCAATTCCAAGTCATTTTTGAAGACACAAATTTGGCCAAGATAAGGATGCAAAGTGGACCAATTATGTTTCTTTATGTCGCCAAGTGTACAAGGTGATTATATGGCCAACCAATGATGTGAAGACAACTAAGATTTGATGATGAAGGCTTTGACACATTGGAGGTCTTATCTTCAAGGCCTATTTCACACTATAAATAGGAGGCAAATGTGAAGAAGAGAACACACTCTTGAAAGCATAAGTTGAAGACCATTCTTGCTATTCTCTTCTCTTGTTCTTGATTCTTTGTTTGTGTAACCAAGGTGCTCTATTAATTGTTGTATAGCTAGACTTCACTTCTCTCTTGGTTTTTTGTAAGATTGATTAGCCAAATTTATAAGGCTACATCAATAGGTGGTAGAGGTGTTGTAACAACCAAGAGTTGCATAGAGGTGATCATCCAAGTCTTGAATAGGGTTGGTGTTTAACCCTAGATCAAGCTTGGTTTTTATTGTATTGGTGTTCATTCATAGTACAATCCAAGGAAAGGTGTTCTTGTAGAGATAAGAGGGTTTGAGTGATTTCAAAATAAGCAATTTGAATATATATATATATATATATATGTATAAACGTATAAATATATATGTGTACATGTATGCATGATAACTTGCCATTACTTGCCTTATTTAGCTTATATATTATGTTGCCGTACTAACGAGCCATGAAGCATTAAAGCTTACATCATATGGCAAACATTTGTTGTGTTTATACTATTTTCAGGTGCCACCATTAATGAACTAAATTAGTTCATTAAGTGAAGTACTTAGTTTAATAAACTAAGTAGTTCATTAAAGGAAGATTAATTTGGAAAAGGCACAAAGGCAACAAGGCCAAGGAAGGAAAGTTTTTTCCTCCTCTCATCTTTAATGATCAAACACGCCATATATATAAATACACTATATATTTTCAGATTTTTTAAATAAAGGCACATACACATGTATTCCAACGTACTACCGACACGTTATATATCTTACGTACGTACGTTAACGTCACACCACTATACTTAACTCATATTTATGAGTACATTCGGGTCTTATATCATATGATATAAGATATAGTGATGAAAAATTAAATACGACACGATAAAAGGTTCTAAACCGAAATTTGTCGTATCGGGCGAATACCGAAACTTCGCCAACGTGTCACGTACTTGCCATAAATAAATGTCCAGCCCATATACATCAAAAATTGATGTAAATTTCGTGATATACATGATATGATCATCCAAAAATACTTTCCATGTTGGCACACACAAATCACCCCACATTTAGGCCAAAATGTGAAGATTCCAATTTTAATTTTATCACATGTTAATGGTACCACTTTAAATCAGCCAAGTGCTGAGATTTAAAGTATATATTATATATATTATGTATAACATAATATACATAACATGTGCAAAAGTTGGAATTTAAATTAGAAAAAAATCGGGTAATCGATAAATATCGAAAATTTGGGTTTCTACGCACATAACATGGAACGTTTTTCTTGTACATCATGTGACACGTATCTAGACACTTTTTACATATGATATACATCTTAAAGTGTTCTAGAAAATTAAATTAAGGGCTGATTGGAATATTACATGTGTGTATTATTAAATGTGCACTATTTTACAAAGTTAACAAAAATAAATTTCAGCACATGTATATACATCTTCCAACGCACATACAGCTGAGATGGAGCACATGTGGAGACTTGTTGGCATATTGATTGGTCAAGGATCAATCATACAATGTTGGTGAATCAAAGAGAGAAGCTACAAAAGGTAAGAATTCAAATATATCTCACTTATGTAACATGCTGAAAATTTCAGCATGATGAACTCTAAGTTGGCCGATTTTTGCCATTAAGTGTGACATATTTTGTCATCTTTTATTAGGTGATAAATTGGAAGAAGATATGGTAATGTTTTGAATATAATTTAAATAAATAAAAGCGGATATTCTACATATCACATGCTGAAAATTTTTCAGCATGTGTACAAGGTGTATGGCCGAATGTTATGACTATTTTGTGTCCAAATTCATTTCTCAATTGATAGCAAGACTTACCATATATTGTTGATTCATTTTTATGGTGAAAAATCAAAGAATAATGGGTATTATCTTGAATAAAATTGGATGATGTAAATGCTGAAAATTCAGCATGGCAATTGTACTTATGGCCGAAATTTTGGATGGAAAAGGGAAGGATTTGTTGGTCTTGCAATTTATGATGAAATTTTTGATTTATGGTATGAATTTATGGTTGATTTTTGGCACATTTTAAAGTGATTATTTCAGATTAATTCCATGTCATCTTGATGACAACATTGAGCCAATAAAGAGGTACCAAGTAAGCAAAGACTAAATGATGATCCAATAGAATGATGCCAAGTAAGCAAGACATTGTCACCATGATGTCTTACACTCTCTCAAGCACTTAAAAGGAAATTTTCAAGAGGGGGAGAAGGCCTAGAGGACGGCTGCAATGTGATAAAAGGAAGAAAGGAGAGCAAAACAAAAACAAGAACAAGAGTTGCAAAAATCAAGATCAAAAGTGTTCTAGCCTTCTTTTCCTACATCTTCTTTCTTTCTCTCTTCTTGTAAAGCCTATTGTTTTTCATATCTTTCAATCTTGAATAGGCTTCTTATAAACCACCATTCATACATCTTTGTAAAAGATTGATCAAGGTGTGATCAATCTTCATTCTTACGAGGTGGTGGTGTTCGTGTGAATTGTACTCACAATACAAGGTTTGTAAAGGGTTGGAGTTAAGGTGTAACTCTATCAACCCTGCGGTAAGGTGTACTGCGTGTGTGTGATTAGTGTGAACCAAGGAAGGTGTTCCTTGAAGACTGGAGTAGGTTGTTTATAACCGAACCAGTATAAAATTCTTGGTGCAATTTACTTTCAGCATTTACTTTTCAGTTACTGTACTGTTTACCCTTTTTGATCACGCTCGTAAAAATAGTAAACGGATTTCAAAAATTACGAAACTTTCAGAAAACATAGCCACACGTGTTAAGGTTCTTTTGGCGCAAGTTTCAACTCTTTTAGACAAGTATAAGTCATTAAAACATCCAAAGTTCTGAGACTAGTGCAGTCTGATTTTCAGGCTTGCAAAGGTTGAGACTTTGATCATATTTGACTGACTTCCCAAAAGCATTTTTCAAAACCGTTTCAAAACATTTAAATATAACATATAAGGGGTTAGTGGTTAAATTTTCAGGGCATTTGGAGTTGTGCACAAATAGGAATTAATTTTTCAAATCAGTGTATCGGTTCTGGCAGATTTGCACAATCTGAGTATCAACGGTTTTTGAAGGGGTTAAAGGTTGAATTTTAATTTGAAATTTTTAGGGGACCCTCATAACATCTGAGGCTAAGTTCTCTCAAAATTTCATAATTTTTGGAGACCTATAACCTGGTTTTAAAAACGTTTTTAAAACTGGTCCTGAAAACAGAAACTGTTTTCAGAACTTGAATTGTTCAAGTGTAAAGAAATTTTAAAAACCACACTTTCCGCCCCACCTATTCAACCCCCCTTTCTAGTGGTGCCTTGCAGATCCTACAGTTCTTTGGGACTGGAGTAGGTCATATTGACCGAACCAGGATAAACCTTCGGTGTCCTTGACTTCTTTCTTCTTTTATATTTTCTGTCTGTTTTCACTACAGCTTTCACAGAATTTCACACGTCTTGAAAAAATAGCAAAACATTTTTGAAATTCGTGATTTTTGGTGGAGTCAACCTTCAGCCTGTTAGCTTTCATTTGCAACACGAATCACTTGATTTGAGCAAAGGAAAGTTAGTATTTAAGTTGTTGCAAGATAATTGCTCTATTCTTACTGCAATCTAACTAGTCTCAAAGAAATTCGAATTTGGATTTCATCAAGTATAGTTTCAGGTCAAATGCTTTTTGAAACTTAAACTAGAAATCCTAAGGAGTATTTGTAGGAATATGAGGGTTTGAGTGATTTCAAAATAAAGAAATTTGAATATATATATATATATATATAAACGTTGGATATATATATATATATATACACAAGTGTACATGTATGCATGATAACTTGCCTTATTTAGATTATATATTATGTTGCCGTACTAACGAGCCATGAAGCTTTAAAGCTTACATCATATGGCGAACATTTGTTGAGTTTGTACTATTTTCAGGTGCCATAATTAATGAACTAAAGTAGTTCATTAAGTGAAGTACTTAGTTTGATAAACTAAGTAGTTCATTAAAGGAAGATGCATTTGGAAAAGGCATAAAGGCAACATGGCTATGGAAGGAAAGTTCTCTCCTCCTCCCCACATCAATGTCACACGTTTTAATATATATATATACTATATTTTCAGATTTTTATAAAAGGCACATACACATGTATTCCAACGTACTATCGACACGTTATATATCTTACGAACGTACGTTTACGTCACACCACTATACTTAACTCATATTTATGAGTATATCCAGGTCTTATATCATATGATATAAGATATGGTGATGACAAATTAAATACGACACGATAAAAGGTTCTAAACCGAAATTTGTCGTATCGGGCGATACCGAAACTTCGCCAACGTGTCACGTACTTGCCATAAATAAATGGCCAGCCCATATACATCAAAATTTAATAAAAATTTCGTGCACATGGCTGTATATTGAGACAAAAATACTTTCCATGTTGGCACACACAAATCACCCCACATTTAGGCCAAAATGTGAAGATTCCAATTTTACTTTTGTCACATGTTAATGGTACCACTTTAAATCAGCCAAGTGCTGAGATTTAAAGTATATATTATATATATTATGTATAACATAATATACATAACATGTGCAATAGTTGGAATTTAAATTAGAGAAAAATCGGGTAATCGATAAATATCGAAAATTCGGTTTTCTACGCACATGACATGGAACGTTTTTCTTGTACATCATGTGACACGTATCTAGACACTTTTTACATATGATATACATCTTAAAGTGTTCTAGAAAATTAAATTAAGGGCTGATTGGAATATTACATGTGTGTATTATTAAATGTGCACTATTTTACAAAGTTAGCAAAAATAAATTTCAGCACATGTATATACACTTTCAAAACGTCATCTCAGCTGAGATGGAGCAAATGTGGAGCCTTGTTGGCATGTTGATTGGTCAAGGATCAATCATACAATGTTGATGAATCAAAGAGAGAAGCTACAAAAGGTAAGTTTTCAACATATACCTCTCTTATGTCACATGCTGAAAATTTCAGCATGTCACATACCTAGTGGCCGATTTCTTCATCATTAAGGAAGATAAATTGTCAATTTTTCATTAAAGAATAAATCAAAGGAGTTATGGAAATGATTTGAATTTTATGTAAGGTTATTAAGTGTGATATTCTTCATATGACACATGCTGAAATTTTTCAGCATGTGTGAGGAGGGTTGTGGCCGAATACAACACTCTTTTGGTGTCCAAGTTCATTCTCAATCTTGTAGCAAGACTTACCTTAAATAATGTATGAATTTTTATGGAATAAATTCAAAGAAAAATGGAAGAAATCCAGATTTATTTCATGTGGTAAATGCTGAAAATTTCAGCATTGAAAATAGGTAATGGCCGATTTTTATGAGATGGAAAGAGGGATTTTTGTGTCTCACAATTTATGTGAATATCTCTTAATTTATGGAATGTATTATGTGATGATTATTTGGCAAATATTTAGTGTTTTTTTCAGAATATCCATGTCATCAAATGATGACAACATTGAGCCAATCAAAAGGTGCCAAGTAAGCAATGATTAAATGATGGTCCAATGGAATGATGCCAAGCAAGCAAAACATTGTCACCATGATGTCTCACACTCTCTCAAGCACTTAAAAAGAAAGTTTCAAGAGGGGAGAAGGGCTCAAGGTGGACGGCTACATGCTATAAGGGAGGAAGAGAAGAACAAACAAAAACAACACCAAGAATTGCATTCAAAAGTGATCAAAGTGCATAAGCTTTCTTCTCCTACACTTTCTTTCTTTCTTCTTCTTGTAAAAAGCCTATTGTATTTTACTTCTTTCATCCTTGAATAGGCTTCATAGAAACCACCATTCATACATCTTTGTAAAAGGTTGATCAAGGTGTGATCAATCTTCATTCTTACGAGGTGGTGGTGTTCGTGTGAATTGTACTCACAATACAAGGTTTGTAAAGGGTTGGAGTTAGGTGTAACTCTATCAACCCTGTGGTAAGGTGTGGTGTGTGAGTGAATAGTGTGAACCAAGGAAGGTGTTCCTTGAAGACTGGAGTAGGTTGTTTATAACCGAACCAGTATAAAAATCTCGGTGCAATTTACTTTCTGCATTTACGTTTCAGTTTCTGCGCTGTTTACTTATATTGTTCACGTTCGCAAAAATAGTAAACGTTTTCTAAAAATTATAAAAATTTCCAGAAACATACATAAACGTTCTAGAGTTAATTTGGCACAAGTTTCAACCCTTTTGGACAAGTATAAGTCATTCAAACATCAAAAGTTCTGAGACTAGTGCAGTCTGATTTTCAGACTTGCAAAGGTTGAGACTTTGGGTGTATTTGACCTACTTCCCAAAAGAATTTTCAAAAACTGTTTCAACCCATTTAAATATAGTGTGTGAAGAAATATAGTGTGTGAAGAGTTATTGGTCAAATTTTCAGATCATTTGGACATTCACACAAGTAGGAATTAATTTTTTAAAACCATCTACCGGTTCTGGCAGATTTGCACAATCTGAGTGCCAACGGTTTTTGAAGGGGTTAAAGGTTGAATTTTGATTTGAAATTTTTAGGGGACCCTCACAACATCTGAGGCTAAATTCTCTCAAAATTTCATAATTTGTGGAGACCTCTAACCTAGTTTTTAAAACGTTTTAAAACTGGTACTGAAAACAGAATCTGTTTTCAGAACTTGAATTGGTTAGGTTTAAAGAAATTTTAAAAACCATATTTTCCGCACCACCTATTCAACCCCTCCCTTCTGGTGGTGCCTTGCAGATCCTACAAGTGGTATCAGAGAGCAGGAATACTCACTACAAGGAATCCAACGATTCAGTGAGATGGCATCCACAAATCTCAAAACCGAACAAGAAGGTATGTCGAGCCAAAGGCCTCCACACTTTGACGGTGAGTCTTTTATTCAATGGAAACTTAGGATGAAACTTTTTCTTATGGCTATAGATATAGATCTTTAGTCAATAATTGAAGATGGTCCATATGTCCCATCTAAATTATCCACTGTAGATGGAGTCACACTAGAAGTAATTAAAACGAGACAAGACTATACTAGTGAAGACAAAAAGAAACTGAGTATGAATGCTAAGGCCATGCAATTACTCTTAAATGGCTTAAGTAAGAGTGAGTCTAGTTATGTGTCGAATTGTTCGAGTGCACAAGAAATGTGGAGAATCTTAGAGATGAAACACGAAGGCACGAGACAAGTAAAAGAGTCTAAAATTAATATGCTTATGTCTACTCTTGAGTCTTTCAAGTTGTTGCCTAATGAGTCAATTGTAGATATGGATCTTCGTTTGACTAACATCTACAACTCTCTTGAGTCTCTTGGTAAGGCTTTTACAACGCAGGAAAAGGTACAGAAAGTCCTACGGAGCCTCCCTTCTGAATGGGATCCTAAAGTGACTGCCATAGAAGAAAGCAAGGAGACTAAGTCAATAAAAATGGAAGAACTCATTGGTTCACTAAAAGTGTATGAAAACAAACTCACTATTCGGAAATCGGAATCATCTAAACAAGGTAAGACAATTGCTTTCAAATCAAATGAATACGTCTCCCCTCCCTCCGATCACGTAGAAGATAGTGATTCCGAATCGGATAATGATGACTTAATTCTATTGGCAAAAGGACTAAGAAGATTCATGAGAAAATCATTTAGAAATAAAAACAAGGGCACTACATCTAAGAGAAATAAAAACAAGTCAAATGATAAGGACATTAAATGTTATGAATGCGGCAAACTCGGAAACTTATCATATGACTGCCCAAACAAAGAAAAGCAAACTAATAAGTACCCTGACAAGGAGCGGAACAAAAATAGACCCGTCTCAGATCCTAAACAAAGGAAACGTGCACTGAAGGCCTCCACATGGAGTGACTCATCAGACTCTGAAACTGAGACCGAAGAGGAGACCGCTCAAGTTTGCTTCGCTTCAAAGACATCTAATGAGGTATCATCTGATTCTGACTCTGACTCTGAACCTTCTTACGATGATCTTTTTAGTCAATATCTTGAGTTACATAAATTTACTAAGACTCTCGCAAAAGAAAAGAAACGTCTAATTGAAGACAAGAAACTGTTAGAATCTTCTAACGAGAATCTTGTCGCTCAATTAAGCGATTCAAAGAAAGAGTCTTCATGTGTCATCACTGCATTAAAAACCGAGATCTCATCATTAACTTCTCAAAATAGTGAAATGAAATCCGAGATTTCAAATTTGAAATCAAGGAATACAGACTTAGAGAAAATGATGAAACAATTCGATACAGGGTCAAACATGCTACATCGCATCATATTATCACAAAAGCATGACAGTGACAAAACTGGATTGGGATACATTGATACTAACGAAGTATCAACCAAACCAACCAAGTTTGTTGTGTCTAAGAAAGTAGACACCCCTAAGCATCAAGTGGCGTCTAAGATGACGCAAAAAGGGCCCCCTTCCACACGCCCCACTCCCTCATATCATGTGAAATATAATGTTGTACCATATAGATATGAGAAGAAGAGATCAATGCATACACGAAATACATATCATCCACGCACTACACACACACACACAAGGACATATCACAACGTCCTTCATACAATGAGTATAGAGGAGTCCTTGGGGAAAGACCCAAAGTACATGCACCACATGTATACTATATTGCACCTTCATCTACATTCTTGCTATTTGATAGACCGAGAAGGATCACCCAAGTATGGGTACCGAAAGGTACCTTTACCAAAAGGTGATTAACTAACTCGAAAGGACCCAAAATTAAAAGGGTACCTAAATCACCTTTTTACATTGCAGGGAGACCACTCATCAAAAGACGCATCAATAAAGTGGTTCCTTGACAGTGGTTGCTCGAGGCACATGACAGGTGACCCGAGCCTATTCTCCAAATTAAAGAAGGTCACAAAAGGCGGATCCGTGACCTTTGGAGACAACAATGAAGGCAAGATCATTGGTCAAGGTACGATTGGAAATCCGGATACACTTCAAATCTCCAACGTGTTTTTGGTAAGCAACTTATCTTACAATCTTCTTAGTATTTCTCAATTTGTTGACAATGGTTTCAATGTGTGTTTTACTCACCCTTATTGTAATATAATAAATAAAAATGGAGAATTTGTTTTTAAAAGGAAAACGTGAAGGAAATATATTCACACTATCTATGGATGATGTAGTAGATGCCAAAGTTAAATGCTTTATGTCAAATGAACCCAATGTGAATTTGTGGCATAGACGTTTAGGACACATAGGTATTTCTACATTAGAAAAATTGCAACGAAAGAACCTAGTACAGGGATTGCCTACGCTTGATTTAGACAACTTTCAGTTGTGTGAATCTTGCATAAAAGGCAAACAAACACGTGAGTCACTTAAGCCTAAAAATGAGATAAGCACGACTAGAATACTAGAACTATTGCATATCGATTTGTTTGGTCCTAGTCGCACTACAAGCCTTGGTGGGCGTCACTATGCATGCGTAATTGTTGATGACTTTTCTCGTTATACTTGGACTTTATTTCTTGCACATAAGGATGATAGCGCCATAGAAATCGCTAAATTAATTAAACAACTTGAAAATCAATACGACGTAAATGTGAAAGAATAAGAAGCGATAGAGGCGGTGAGTTTAAAATAAAGAGATGATTTCATTTGTTGAAGAAAAAGGAATTAAACATGAGTTTTCGCCACCTAGAACTCCACAATTAAATGGAGTAGTAGAAAGAAAGAATCGCACACTACAAGAAATCGCTAGAACCATGCTTTGCGAAAATAAATTGCCTAGATTTCTGTGGGCGGAAGCCGTAAATTGTGCATGCTATATTGTAAATCGCCTATCCATAAGAAAGAAAATAAACAAGACGCCTTACGAAATTTTGAATGATCGCATGCCTAAGATAGATTATTTTCGTGTGTTTGGATGCAAATGCTTTGTATTGAATACAAAAGACAACTTAGATAAATTTGAATCTAAATCAATTGAGTGCATTTTTATAGGGTATTCCATAAATTCAAAAGCATATAGATGTTATGATCCTCTCACTAGACAAATCATAGAATCTATTCATGTTAAATTCAATGAATTTGGAGACATTGATAAAGAAAAGGAATATGATGATGATTTTGAATTAAAACCCGTTTTGGATGAAGAAAATGAGTCTTTTGATATGCATGAGATGAATGAAACACTAGAAATGCATGATCATATAGAAATGCATGATAACTTAGAAAATAATCAACCAAGATGGCATAGAGATCACCCCACATGATCTCATCATAGGCGACATCACTCACGGTGTGCGACCACGTAGAAGAATCACTTCGGATGAAATAAATGAGTTTCATGCTATGATTTCTGAAATTGAGCCTAAAAATGTGCATGATGCTTTGAGTGATTCATCTTGGGTTGATGCTATGCATGATGAACTTAATCAATTCGTTAGAAATGATGTGTGGGATTTAGTGCCACGACCACAAGATAAGACAATAATAGGCACAAAGTGGGTTTTTAGGAACAAAATGAATGAAGAAGGAAAGGTCGTTAGAAATAAAGCAAAACTCGTAGCTCAAGGATATAATCAAGAAGAAGGAATAGACTACGATGAAACATTTGCACCCGTAGCACGTTTAGAAGCTATACGACTCTTACTTGCTATTGCTTGCATGAAAGATTTTAAATTGTATCAAATGGACGTCAAAAGTGCTTTTCTAAACGGATTTATACAAGAAGAAGTATACGTGAAGCAACCACCCGGTTTTGAAGATTTGAAACATCCTGATCACGTGTACAAACTAAAGAAGGCACTATATGGACTAAAGCAAGCGCCTAGAGCATGATATGATCGTTTTGCTACTTTTCTTTTAGAAAATAATTTTAAACGTGGTACTATAGATAGTACACTATTTTTGAAACAAGAAAAAATCAGATTTACTTATTATTCAAATTTACGTAGATGACATTATTTTTGGTTCTACCTCACATAGACTCGTTAAGGATTTTGAAAATTGTATGAAAGCTGAATTTGAAATGTCTATGGTTGGTGAACTTAATTACTTTCTTGGCTTGCAGATTAAGCAAACGAGTAAAAGAATTCATATAAGCCAAGCTAAGTACGTAACGACATGATCAAGAAATTCAATTTTGAAAATTTGAAACCATCCCCCACGCCTATGAGTGTCACTACTAAATTAGACAAAGATGAACATGGTAAAGATGTTGATAATGGATTATATAGATCTATGATAGGTTCTTTACTATATTTAACTGCTAGTAGGCCTGACATCATGTTTAGCGCATGCATTTGTGCTCGTTTTCAAAGTCAACCCAAGGTGTCACACTTAAATGCGGGTAAAAAGAATATTCCGTTATATTACGCACACGCCCACCTTAGGTATTTGGTACGATAAGGATTCTACATTCGACTTACATGCTTATACTGATGCAGATTATGGTGGCTGCAAAATAGATAGAAAAAGCACGAGCGGAACTTGCCAATTTATAGGAAATTCCCTTATTTCGTGGTTTTCTAAAAAGCAAGCAAGTGTTGCTTTGTCCACTACTGAGGCTGAGTATATGGTTCTTAGCCTTTGTTGCACACAGTTGTTGTGGATAAAACAACAACTTTCAGACTTTGGAATTACCGTAGATAAAATACCTATATATTGTGATAGTATGAGTGCAATAAATTTGTCTAAGAACCCCGTATTACACTCTAAGGCTAAGCATATAGAAGTTCGCTATCATTTTCTTCATGATCACGTTAACAATGGTAATATTGTCATAGATCACGTACGCACAGAATCGCAAGTAGCGGATATATTTACAAAGGCCTTAAATCAAGCCACATTTGAATCTCTCCGTTCTAAATTAGGCATGCTTTCCTGTTGACGTGCTTTAATGCGATATCATTGATTTACTTTCCTTTTTGACAGGAATCTTTTGATTAACTTTCCAAAATAAAGGGGGAGAGAGGAAGCATGATTTAAGGGGGAGAGAGATCACTGATTGATCCTAATTAGAGAGATTTAAGGGGGAGAGAGATCACTGATTGATCCTAATTGCATGAATCAAGGGGGAGCCGGATTTGAAATTCGAAATTCAAATTTTCAAATCTGTGCATAATTCAAGGGGGAGAGATAACACTTAAATCATGTACACTAGTTATTTTGAAAATCATCAAAAGGGGGAAGATTGTAGGAATATGAGGGTTTTGAGTGATTTCAAAATAAAGAAATTTGAATATATATATATATATAAACGTTGGATATATATATATATATATATACACACAAGTGTACATGTATGCATGATAACTTGCCTTATTTAGCTTATATATTATGTTGCCGTACTAACGAGCCATTAAGCTTTAAAGCTTACATCATATGGCGAACATTTGTTGAGTTTGTACTATTTTCACGGTGCC
Organism: Eustoma russellianum; assembly: GCA_036186865.1. Taxonomy (NCBI): domain Eukaryota; kingdom Viridiplantae; phylum Streptophyta; class Magnoliopsida; order Gentianales; family Gentianaceae; genus Eustoma; species Eustoma russellianum. The sequence goes on from AP025058.1 coordinate 10,141,060, forward strand.
ACAATTAATGAACTAAAGTAGTTCATAAGTGAAGTACTTAGTTTGATAAACTAAGTAGTTCATTAAAGGAAGATGCATTTGGAAAAGGCATAAAGGCAACATGGCTATGGAAGGAAAGTTCTCTCCTCCTCCCCACATCAATGTCACACGTTTTAATATATATATATACTATATTTTCAGATTTTTATAAAAGGCACATACACATGTATTCCAACGTACTATCGCACGTTATATATCTTACGAACGTACGTTTACGTCACCCCACTATACTTAACTCATATTTATGAGTATATCCAGGTCTTATATCATATGATATAAGATATGGTGATGACAAATTAAATACGACACGATAAAAGGTTCTAAACCGAAATTTGTCGTATCGGGCGATACCGAAACTTCGCCAACGTGTCACGTACTTGCCATAAATAAATGGCCAGCCCATATACATCAAAATTTAATAAAAATTCGTGCACATGGCTGTATATTGAGACAAAAATACTTTCCATGTTGGCACACACAAATCACCCCACATTTAGGCCAAAATGTGAAGATTCCAATTTTATTTTTGTCCACATGTTTATGGTACCCACTTTAAATCAGCCAAGTGCTGAAATTTAAAGTATATATTATATATATTATGTATAACATAATATATATAGCATGTGCAATAGTTGGAATTTAAATTAGAGAAAAATCGGGTGTAATCGATAAATATCGAAAATTCGGTTTTTTCTACGCACATGACATGGAAACGTTTTTTCTTGAACATCATGTGACACGTATCTAGACACTTTTACATATAATATACATCTTAAAGTGTTCTAGAAAATTAAATTAAGGGCTGATTGGAATATTACATGTGTGTATTATTAAATGTGCACGATTTTACAAAGTTAGCAAAAATAAATTTCAGCACATGTATATACACTTCAAACGTCATCCCAGCTGAGATGGAGCAAATGTAGGAGCCTTGTTGGCATGTTGATTGGTCAAGGATAATCATACAATGTGATGAATCAAAGAGAGAAGCTACAAAAGGTAAGTTTTCAACATATACCTCTCTTATGTCACATGCTGAAAATTTCAGCATGTCACATACCCTAGTGGCCGATTTCTTCATCATTAAGGAAGATAAATTGTCAATTTTTCATTAAAGAATAAATCAATGAGTTATGGAAATGATTTGAATTGTATGTAAGGTTATTAAGTGTGATATTCTTCATATCACACATGCTGAAATTTTTCAGCATGTGTGAGGAGGGTTGTGGCCGAATAAAAACACTCTTTGGTGTCCAAGTTCATTCTCAATCTTGTAGCAAGACTTACCTTAAATAATGGATGAATTTTTATGGAAGAAATTCAAAGAAAAAATGGAAGAAATCCAGATTTATTTCATGTGGTAAATGCTGAAAATTTCAGCATTGAAAATAGGTAATGGCCGATTTTTATGAGATGGAAAGAGGGATTTTTGTGTCTCACAATTTATGTGAATATCTCTTAATTTATGGAATGTATTATGTGATGATTATTTGGCAAATATTTAGTGTTTTTTTTTCAGAATATCCATGTCATCAAATGATGACAACATTGAGCCAATCAAAAGGTGCCAAGTAAGCAATGATTAAATGATGGTCCAATGGAATGATGCCAAGCAAGCAAAACATTGTCACCATGATGTCTCACACTCTCTCAAGCACTTAAAAGGAAAGTTTCAAGAGGGGAGAAGGGCTCAAGGTGGACGGCTACATGCTATAAGGGAGGAAGAGAAGAACAACAAAAACAACACCAAGAATTGCATTCAAAAGTGATCAAAGTGCATAAGCTTTCTTCTCCTACACTTTCTTTCTTTCTTCTTCTTGTAAAAAGCCTATTGTATTTTACTTCTTTCATCCTTGAATAGGCTTCATAGAAACCACCATTCATACATCTTTGTAAAAGGTTGATCAAGGTGTGATCAATCTTCATTCTTACGAGGGTGGTGGTGTTCGTGTGAATTGTACTCACAATACAAGGTTTGTAAAGGGTTGGAGTTAGGTGTAACTCTATCAACCCTGTGGTAAGGTGTGGTGTGTGAGTGAATAGTGTGAACCAACGAAGGTGTTCCTTGAAGACTGGAGTAGGTTGTTTATAACCGAACCAGTATAAAAATCTCGGTTTGCAATTTACTTTCTGCATTTACGTTTCAGTTTCTGCGCTTGTTTACTTATATTGTTCACGTTCGCAAAAAATAGTAACGTTTTCTAAAAATTATAAAAATTTCCAGAACATACATAAACGTTCTAGGGTTAATTTGGCACAAGTTTCAACCCTTTTGGACAAGTTTAAGTCATTCAAACATCAAAAGTTCTGAGACTAGTGCAGTCTGATTTTCAGACTTGCAAAGGTTGAGACTTTGGGTGTATTTGACCTACTTCCCAAAAGAATTTTCAAAAACTGTTTCAACCCGTTTAAATATAGTGTGTGAAGAGTTATTGGTCAAATTTTCAGATCATTTGGACATTCACACAAGTAGGAATTAATTTTTTAAACACCATCTACCGGTTCTGGCAGATTTGCACAATCTGAGTGCCAACGGTTTTGAAGGGGTTAAAGGTTGAATTTTGATTTGAAATTTTTAGGGGACCCTCACAACATCTGAGGCTAAGTTCTCTCAAAATTTCATAATTTGTGGAGACCTCTAACCTAGTTTTTTAAAACGTTTTAAAACTGGTACTGAAAACAGAATCTGTTTTCAGAACTTGAATTGGTTAGGTTTAAAGAAATTTTAAAAACCATATTTTCCGCACCACCTATTCAACCCCCCCCCCCCTTCTAGTGGTGCCTTGCAGATCCTACAGTATTTTGACCTAAATATCAAATTTTTTGTTGAGCAATTAAAGAGAAACACGTTTTCAAAGTTTTAGCACTATTTTGTCTAATTTTGTCCTGATTGACCCATCTGAATCTTTTTATTTGGTAGAACTGTCAAACGATCTTATTTTTTTGCTCATTTTTGGACAGAGGTCTATTCTGGAAAGTTTTACAATTTTTGGATTTGGTACACTGACTTTTGAATTTTTCAAAAGTGGGTACTGAATCTGAGTAGCTCTAAGATTCTGTTTTTAAAGGGATTTTTATTCAAGGGCAGTAGTGTGTAACTTCCACTAACCAGTATTCACCCCCTCTAGTGGAGTTTATTGCAGGTGTACGGTCCAACAATTGTATCAGAGCCAGGCCAACACCACTCTAAGATGCCACATCAACACCGTTCTAAGAAGACAAGGCCAAGTCACAAGAATTCATCCCAAAACAAAGGTATATAAAATGGCCATTGTTTCTTACAAATATGAGTTGGAAGGTATGTCTATCCAACGCCCTCCTCTTTTCGATGGTGATAATTTGATCATTGGAAACTTAGGATGATGCTATTCTTAATGGCTATAGACATTGATTTATAGTCTATAGTTGAAGATGGATCATACATTCCAGTGAATGTTTATAGGTAAATGGTTGTAACACAAGAAGTAGGAAAGTATAAAAGGATACGGTCATTCTGAAGACAAAAGAAATGTCCATGAATGCTAAAACAATGCAATTACTATTAAACAAACTAACGACTTTTGAAGCAGGCTATGTTTCAAATTGCACTAGCACACACGACATGTGGAAATCTTCAGAATTAAAGCATGAATGTTATTAGCACTGTAAACGAGTCTAAATAAATATGGTTATGACTAACTTGAATTGTTTCAATGTTGCCGAACAAAACCATAATATCTATGGATTTGAGGATTACTAATATTTTCAATGCACTTGAAGCTTTAGGTAAATCTTTTCCCAACAACGAAAGGGTACAGAAAGTGCTACGAGCTTTCCCGTTGAACGGGATCCAAATGTAATTGCAATCGAGGAGACAAAATCAATCACAAAAATGGATTAATTGATCGGTTCAGTTACAAGGTAAAATTGAACAACGAAAGTCGGAATCATCTAAATTCATCTGGTAAGTCTATTGCTTTCAAATCAACCGCGCCACCTATAAATAATAATGAAAGTAATAGGGATAGTGAATTAGACGATTGTTTATTACTTATTGCTAGAAAACTTAGGAAGTTTTTTCAAACGACCTAATAAAAATAAGTCTTCTTCTTCTTCTTTTTCTCATCCTAAGAAAAATAACTCTATTAATAACAAGTTGTTTAATAAAGAGTAAAAATGCTATGAGTGCGGCCAAAAGACACATTTCTTATGATTGGCCGACAAAAAGAAAAATAATAACAACAATAATAATAAGAGACAAAATAAGGAGGCGCAAAGACACAAAGCAAAGGAGTTAAGCAATAAAAGGCAAAGGACAACGAAGCAAGTACATGGAGTGACTCCTCCGACTCTGAATCTGACAATGAGGAAGCTCAAGTCTGCTTCATTTCTAACGAGGTAAGTTCTTCATTAGACATAGATTCTGATAGTGAAATGTCCTTTGATGAAATGTATGAAGAATTCTTAAAGATGCATGCTCAATGTAAATGATTATCTAAAGAAAAGAAGAAACTAATTGAAGAAAATGACAAGTTTAAGAGGTACAACTTGGATTTTCCGATCAATTAGAATCTTTTAAACAAGAGTCTACCAATACTATTGATTCTTTAGATATCAAAATTGAATCATATTGAAAAAATGAACATGCATTAAAAATGAAAATAGTATATTAAAAACTAGAGTGGAAAGTTGTGAAAATGAAATAGTGCAACTTAAATCTTCTAAACTAGACTTTGAAAAAATGATTAGAACAATTTAATTCAGGAACTGATATGTTAGACACACTCTGTGGTGCCCCGCACCCTGGCCCCACCGAAGTCGGTTGCACCCGCCCGTACTTCACTAAGGAGAGTACTAGGCGTCATCCCTACGCGTCGTGATCTATGATAGAATTTCATGGATTTTCGTGTTTACGCACAATAAGTAAGCGAAACCGTGGCAGAATTTAAAACTTTAAATTAAAGCATCATCACGAGCAGTTAAAGTTTACAACCCACATCAACCGTAGCAGAAACGACAAAAGTAAATCGTTTTCCCATCACAATTACCAAAACATCATCATCCCTTAACGTTGGTGCGCTCGGTCTAATAGTCCTGGCCATCCCTCCAATGCACTCACGGGTAGGGAACCCTACGCTCGTCATCAATCCATTCAACTTTATCTCCTGCCACTTCTGGAGAGAAAAATAAGGTGAGTGACAACGTCACCAGCAAGTATACTATAATATTCATGAGTTAAATGGAAAGTACGAGCAGGAACCAAACCCCAAAATAATAAACGTTCGATAAGGATCATTGCTTAATGTGATAAGATCGTAGCTTAATACATCACTAGTTAGAGCGGAATATAACATAAAGAGACTGTAACATGCACTGATGAATAACACAATAATCATCATCTCATAGGTTATACAAAATCATGAAAGCTTTATCTAAGTAACACGTGTCGCTACGAGGATCATCTCGTAAGGAAGTCATACTTAGGTTCTACAAGGTCATGACAACTTATTCTAAGTATCATAACTCCAATAAACGTGACATGCATGCATATGCACATGTAATGCATCATGATAAAATGAGAAAATGACTTTTCGTGCTTTTCTTTCAAATCATCATAGTCATAAAATAATAGAGTGTTCAGATCTATCTTCCGGATCTGAGGCGGTAACTTCTCCCCTTCGAATCTATTACTCCCAGATTCGGAACGGTAACGTCATCATACTCGCAGGGTCTATTCTATTTCGGGCCCGCACGGTCATCATACTCGCAGGGTCTATTCTATTCCGGGCCCGCACGGCCATCATACTTGCAGGGTCTATTCTATTCCGGGCCCGCACGGTCATCATACATACTGGCCAGTTCATACACACACACGGTACCGGTGAGGAAGCGTTTTAAGAAAAAGAAATGAAATCATCCTTTGAAAACGCTTTTCGTCTTTCTTTCACGTAAAATCCATACCATAAATCATGCAAGTGGCGATGATGCATTGTATGACATGCAACGTGCAAACGACGGCATAATGCGTGACACAACTAATGGGCATGTCTCGTTAACATGCTGGAATTTTCCAGCTTCGTAACGTTCACTTCTTCTTAGGAATTTCTTGCTAAAATGCATGTGTCAGACCCATTTAATCACATGTACTCCTCCGTGACTGCCATAAGAGAATGCCATGCATGCGTTGTAGGCTTACGATATCAATAAGAGACTCATTTACTCCTTTTCATGAAACAATGCAATCTAAATTCTGAAACGACCATATTTTACTATAAAATTTATTGTGACCAATCCTTTAATCTTTTTCCAGAAATTCCAACTCTCTAACATAGTAAACTCATTGGGCTAGCATCCTGCCAATTTTTAGCCCAAGACCAACTCTTTAAGGCTTTTTCCAGATCATGCAAAGTGTGACATAAATTCGGTCCATCCTGCCTAATTCAGGCTGACCAATTTTACTAGAAAATTAATTAAAAATAAACCACAACTTGTTTTAATAAAATTCCAACTGCCATCTCTTATTTATTCATGAGGCTAGTACCATGCCGAAAATTAATGGATTTTCACACCCCTAAGGCCCATGTTTAGGCTACTAAACATATTGCTTAGATTCTGTCCAGTACAATTTTTCCAGCAAGACCAACCTTAGTGGAAAATTTATTAAAAATAAACCGTGGCTCTTTTTGAGGTGATTCCAACTCTCACACCTAAGGAACACATAAAGCTATTAACATACCAAAAACAAATGAAGTTGAAGGTCCCTAAGGTCCTTTATCTGGCTTCAAAAGACGGCCTAATTTTTGATCCAGCCCCAGAATTTTTTTCCAGTAACTATATTCTTCTTAAATGTTCTTGGCTCACCTTTTCGTCACCCACACTTGGTATCAACCTTGAGATGAACACACTCACTCTTCATGTCAGCCTCATTGTTCGGTGCAAGTGAGAAAATGACAAAATCAAGAGTATTTCAAGCCTAACATACACAAGATCAAATCTTACCCCCATTTCCTTGTCATATTGACATTTTACATGCAATTTCACCCCACTTCCCCTTATCCTTTCTACCGTGGCCCTTTCACCATGAAAGAAGAGATCTTTAACACATTTAAGCCTAGATTAAAACATAAACATGCATATAACCATCAAACAATTCATCTTTGGAGTAAAATGCCTCTCCTACACATTTACATGCATATGGCCGAAAGTTTTGGCTTAAAAACTCACCCTTTCACAACTAAGAACAAATCTTAGATTTTTCTAGCCATTCATGCACATACTTTCACATTTAAACCATAAGAAGTATAGTGTACTTGCCTTGTTTGCTTACTCTTCTTGGATAGGTGGAAAAGTTGGAGTCTTTCTTCTTCTCTACACAACATTCCCCACGGTGGAGGGAAGAAGGAGGGAAAGATGGTTAGTCTATGCTTTTAACTCAATATTCTTTCAAAAGAAAGCTAGAGGGCTTACCAAAAGAAGTGTGAGTTGTCCAAACTTCTCTAAGCTAAATTTCTTGAAGGCTTGGAATCCTTGTGCCTAGTGACCATGAAGGTCACGGTTTTGGAGCAAAGAGAAGCACTCCATGAGTTTCATCTTCATAAAATTATAAATGTTTTTGTTAGGAGGTTAAGAATGCTTACCTAAGATCACTTGGTTTTGAAGGAGTTCAATTCTCCTTGGTGTCCTTCTTGGCCGTGGGTTGGGAAGGGGAAGAAAGGAAGAGAAGAGGTTCTCTTGCTCTTGAGTTGCTCAAGTGTATGTGTTGGAGGGAAATTCCTCTTTCCTTGGCTATGTTAGTCGTTGGGTATAAGGGGTGGGGTTAGGGTTTTTGCCCTAGTTCATTAAGTTAAATGGCTTAACCTTGGTTACCTTTGGTTAACCAAGGTTACTTTCTAGTTACTAGTGTTACTTTTAGGTCAACCATAGTTTTTTGGCTAACTATGGTTTTTTTTAGGGTTGGTTAGGTTATACCTCATTATTAGCCACCCTTCTCCTTAATTAGTCTCCCTCCCCTTCTCTCCTTAATGTGGCCGGCGGCTGGGGTCTTAAATGACTCAAAGTAGCCTTTGAAATAAATTCTTGCTTTCTTCTCTTTATTTTTCTAAAAATATTAATAATACTCATTTTATGCCATTAGGCTATCTTCCTTCTTGGCTATGGGCCGAAAATCACAAGACCATGAGACAATTGGATCTTGTCTTGTAATACATGTAGTGTTCTCATAACATACTTACTTACAACGATCATTGACTAAATTAATTTCAAGCACAAGCGTGCATTGCCACATATTCACTGGTTCAACTTTAGGTACAAGAAGGATTCTATAATTGGGTTACAACATTCTCCCCCCCTTATTATAAGTTTCGTCCTCGAAACTTGAAGTGCTAACCAAAGAGGTGAGGGTACAGATTTTTCATGTCCTCTTCTAGTTCCCAGGTGGACTCATCCGCAGAATGCTTCTTCCATTGTACTTTAACCATGGGTATAGTCCGTCTCCTTAGCACCTTTTCTTTACGATGTACTATCCTTTCTGGTTCTTCCTTGTAGGTCGTGTCAGCTTCTAGCTTCAGAGGTTGATCTTCTATGACATGATAAGGATCGTGTACATATCGTCGCAGTTGAGAAACATGAAACACGTTATGGATTTGGGATAGGGTGGGCGGTAAAGCGAGTCGATAGGCCACTTTTCCAGTCCTCTCAAAAACCTCGTATGACCCAATAAATCTTGGGCTCAACTTTCCCTTAACACCAAATCTTTTAATTCCTTTCGTTGGCAACACTTTTAGAAACACTTTCTCTCCCTCTTGAAATTCTAAGGGTCGCCGTTTCTCATCTGCCTAGACTTTGCTCCTATTTTGGGCCGCTTGTAATCTTTGCCTGATAATCTTTATTTGCTCTCGGGCTTGCTCTACCAGGTCGGGTCCAGTGAGAATTTTGTCTCCTATTTCATCCCAGTAAAGAGGAGATCGGCACTTTCTTCCATAGAGTGCTTCGTATGGGGCCATCCTTATGGATCGATGGTAGCTGTTGTTATACGAGAATTCTACTAGTTTGAGGCTACGATCCCAGCTCTTCCCAAAATCCAGTATGCAAGACCGCAGCATGTCTTCAAGTGTCTGTATAGTCCTTTCTGATTGACCGTCCGTTTGAGGATGAAATGCTGAGCTCATGTGAATTTCAGTACCCATTGCCTTCTGAAAAGCGGTCCAGAATCGCGACGTGAATCGAGGGTAGCGATCACACATGATACTTAGGGGCACACCATGAAGACTTACTATTTGTTCTACGTACATTGTGGCCAGCTTTTCCATTGGGGCCTTGATTGTCATGGCCATGAAATGGGCGGTCTTGGTTAGACGATCGACAACCACCCAAATAGCATCGTAACCGTTTTTCGTCCTAGGCAAGTCAGTCACAAAATCAATCGAAATATGATCCCATTTCCATTCGGGGACCTCAAGAGGCTGTAGTAACCCCGCGGGTTTCTGGTGTTCTGCTTTCACCCTTTGGCACACTAGACATTTTTCTACAAATTCTGCAATCTGTCTCTTCATACCGCGCCACCAGAATCGTCGTTTCAAGTCTTGGTACATCTTGTTAGCTCCAGGATGGTTGGATAATCGCGAGCTATGTGCTTCTTTAAGAACTTCGTTCAAAATGTCTTCGTTATTTGGTACACACAATCTTTCTTGAAACCACAGACTATTGTCATCCCGAACCTTAAATTCTCCAATGGGTTTTGTCTGTACTCGATCCTTTATCTTTCTTAGTGTTTCGTCCTTTTCTTGATCCTCTATAATTCGATCTATTAACGAAGGAATTATCGTCAATTTTGCGAGCATGCCCTCAATTGAACCGACTTCTTCCAAATCAAATTCCTCCATGTCACGCTGCAAAGGAGGTTGGCGTGGATGACTTGTTTTTCTACTTAATGCGTCTGCCACCTTATTAGCTTTTCCCGGGTGATATTGGATTGATAGGTCATAGTCCTTTATTAACTCCAACCATCTTCGTTGTCGCATGTTCAGCTCTTTTTGGGTAAATAAGTATTTGAGACTTTTGTGATCCGTGAAAATTTTGCACTTTTCGCCGTACAAATAGTGTCTCCATATTTTTAGTGCGAAGACCACAGCTGCTAACTCAAGGTCGTGAACGGGGTAGTTTTGTTCAAAGGGTTTTAACTGTCGGGATGCATATGCAATCACTCGATCTTTTTGCATTAGACACACCCTAGCCCGTTCTTAGAGGCATCACTATATACCACAAAGTTTTCTCCGGAAATGGGCTGTGCCAAGACTGGGGCGGAAGTCAGTCTCTTCTTCAATTCGGTAAAGCTACCCTCGCAGTCTGAGGTCCATTCAAACTTCGTTTTCTTCTGGGTTAAGCGGGTCATGGGCAGAGCAATCCGGGAGAATCCTTCTACAAACTTTCGATAGTAACCCGCGAGACCTAGAAAACTTCGTACCTCCGTAACGTTTGTCGGTCGGGGCCACTCCGTGATTGCCTCGATTTTCTTGGGATCTACAGATATTCCTTCTTCGGATATCACATGCCCTAGGAAGGCTTCTCTCTGTATCCAGAATTCACACTTATTAAACTTCGCATATAGTTGTTCTCTCTGTAAGATTTCCAGAGCAATCCTTAGATGGGTTGTATGGGTTTCTTCGTCCGGTGAATATATCAAGATGTCGTCTATAAAGACTACTACGAACTTGTTTAATCGTTCTGCTGGAGCATCACTTGTCCAATTTGTGTAACCGTTTGGCAAAAGTTTTGAAAGGTATTCATATCTGGCATCATAGGTGGAAAAGGTCCTTGTGGGGGAGGAACATTCTGCACTGGCGGTGGTTCTTGGCCTTGAGGTGGTGGTGGTGGAGGGGCCTGAGCGGGCGGAGGTGGAACAGGCTCTCGCACCTCGGGCCTAGCTCTGGTCGGTCTTCCCCTAGGTCGCACCATCTGCATCACGCAGTGTCGACTTTGTTTAGCACAGGAATGTCATAACTATTTACAAAATGTAACTGTGCATATCGGGAGAGCATATGCCCTAATTCATAAGTCGAGATCGTTCCGTACTAAGATCAACACTCGTCTAAAATGGATTCTTAGGTCTAAGATCAAACTTAGCCGACTATAATCATAACTTAGTTCTACATTCTGCCTGGATCTGGAGCCTTCGCTCTGATACCACCTGTGGCGCCCCGCACCCCGGCCCCGCCGAAGTCGGTGCACCCGCCGTACTTCACTAAGGAGAGTACTAGGCGTCATCCATACGCGTCGTGATCCATGATAGAATTTTATGGATTTTCGTGTTTACGCGCAATAAGTAAGCAAAACCATGGCAGAATTTAAAACTTTAAATTAAAGCATCATCACGAGCAGTTAAAGTTTACAACCCACATAAACCGTAGCAGAAACGACAAAAGTAAATCGTTTTCCTATCACAATTAAAAACATCATCATCCCTTAACGTTGGTACGCTCGGTCTACTAGTCCTGGCCATCCTCCAATGCACTCACGGGTAGGGAACCCTAGGCTCGTCATCAATCCATTCAACTTTATCTCCTGCCACTTCTGGAGAGAAAAATAGGGTTAGTGACAACGTCACCAGCAAGTATACTATAATAATCATGAGTTAAATGGAAAGTACGAGCAGGAACTGAACCCCAAATAATATTAGGTTTGGAAACATACCTGTCCTCCTACCAATGTTCAATAAGGATCATTGCTTAACGTAATAAGATCGTAGCTTAATAACATCACTAGTTAGAGCGGAATATAACATAAAGAGACTGTAACATGCACTGATGAATAACACAATAATAATCATCTCATAGGTTTTACAAAATCATGACAACTTTATCTAAGTAACACGTGTCGCTACGAGGATCATCTCGTAAGGAAGTCATACTTAGGTTCTACAAGGTCATGACAACTTATTCTAAGTATCATAACTCCATAAACGTGACATGCATGCATATGCACATGTAATGCATCATGATAAAATGAGAAAATGACTTTTCATGCTTTTCTTTCAAATCATCATAGTCATAAAATAATAGAGTGTTCAGATCTATCTTCCCGGATCTGAGGCGGTAACTTCTCCCCTTCGAATCTATTACTCTCGGATTCGGAACGGTAACGTCATCATACTCGCAGGGTCTATTCTATTCCGGGCCCGCACGGTCATCATACTCGCAGGGTCTATTCTATTCCGGGCCCGCACGGTCATCATACTTGCAGGGGTCTATTCTATTCCAGGCCCGCACGGTCATCATACATACTGGCCAGTTCATACACACACACGGTACCGGTGGGGAAGCGTTTTAAGAAAAAGAAATGAAATCATCCTTTGAAAACGCTTTTCGTCTTTCTTTCACGTAAATCCATACCATAAATCATGCAAGTGGCGATGATGCATTGTATGACATGCAACGTGCAAACGATGGCATATTGCGTGACACAACTAATAGGCATGTCTCGTTAACATGCTGGAATTTTCCAGCTTCGTAACGTTCACTTCTTCTTAGGAATTTCTTGCTAAAATGCGCGTGTCAGACCCATTTAATCATATGTACTCCTCCGTGACTGCCATAAGAGAATGCCATGCATGCGTTGTAGGCTACGATATCAATAAGAGACTCATTTACTCTTTTTCATGAAACAATGCAATCTAAATTCTAAAACGACATATTTTACTATAAAAATTTATTGTGACCAATCCTTTAATCTTTTTCTGAAATTCCAACTCCCTAACTTAGTAAACTCATTGGGCTAGCATCCTGCCAATTTTTAGGCCCAAGACCACCTTTTAAGGCTGTTTTCCAGATCATGAAAAGTGTGACATAAATTCTGTCTATCCTGCCTAGTTCAGGCTGACCAATTTTACTAGAAAATTATTAAACATAAACCACAACTTTTTAATAAAATTCCAACTGCCATCTCTTATTTATTCATGAGGCTAGTACCATGCCGAAAATTAATGGATTTTCAACACCCCTAAGGCCCATTTTTAGGCTACTAAACATATTGTTTAGATTCTGTCCAGTACAATTTTTTCCAGCAAGACCAACCTTATGGAAAATTTGTTAAAAATAAACCGTGGATCTTTTGAGGTGATTCAACTCTCACACCTAATCAACACATAAAGCTATTAGCATACCAAAAATAAATGAAGTTGAAGTTCCCTAAGGTCCTTTTCTGGCTTCACAAAACGGCCTAATTTTGATCCAGCCCCAGAATTTTTTTCCAGTAACAATATTCTTCTTAAATGTTCTTGGCTCACCTTTTCGTCACCCACACTGGTATCAACCTTGAGATGAACACACTCACTCTTCACGTCAGCCTCATTGTTCGGTTGCAAGTGAGAAAATGATTAAAATCAAGAGTATTTCAAGCCTAACATACACAAGATCAAATCTTACCCCCATTTCCTTGCCATATTGACATTTTAAAATGCAATTTCACCCCACTTCCCCTTATCCCTTCTACCGTGGCCCTTTCACCATGAAAGAAGAGATCTTTAACACATTTAAGCCTAGATTAGTACATAAACATGCATATAACCATCAAAGAATTCATCTTTGGAGTAAAATGCCTCTCCTACACATTTACATGCATAGGGCCGAAAGTTTTGGCATAAAAAATCACCCTTTCACGACTAAGATCAAATCTTATATTTTTCTAGCCATTCATGCACATACTTTCACATTTAAACTATAAGAATTATAGTGTACTTGCCTTGTTTGCTTACTCTTCTTGGATAGGTGGAAAAGTTGGAGTCTTTCTTCTTCTCTACACAACATTCCCCACGGTGGAGCGGAGAAGGAGGGAAAGATGGTTAGTCTATGCTTTTAACTCAATATTCTTTCAAAAGAAAGCTAGAGGGCTTACCAAAAGAAGTGTGAGTTGTCCAAACTTCTCTAAGCTAAAGTTCTTGAAGGCTTGGAATCCTTGTGCCTAGTGACCATGAAGGTCACGGTTTTGGAGCAAAGAGAAGCACTCCATGAGTTCATCTTCATAAAATTATAAATGTTTTTGTTAGGAAGTTAAAAATGCTTACCTAAGATCACTTGGTTTTGAAGGAGTTCAATTCTCCTTGGTGTCCTATTGGCTGTGGGTTGGGAAGGGGAAGAAAGGAAGAGAAGAGGTTCTCTTGCTCTTGAGTTGCTCAAGTGTATGTGTTGGAGGGAAATTCCTCTTTCCTTGGCTATGTTAGCCGTTGGGTATAAGGGGTGGGGTTAGGGTTTTTGCCCTAGTTCATTAAGTTAAATGGCTTAACCTTGGTTACCTTTGGTTAACCAAGGTTACTTTCTACTTACTAGGGTTACTTTTAGGTCAACCATAGTTTCTTTTGGCTAACTATGGTTTCTTTTAGGGTTGGTTAGGTTATACCTCATTATTAGCCACCCTTCTCCTTAATTAGTCTCCCTCCCTTCTCTCGTTAATGTGGCCGGCGGTTGGGGTCTTAAATGACTCCAACTAGCCTTTGAAATAAATTCTTGCTTTCTTCTCTTTATTATTCTAAAAATATTAATAATACTCATTTATGCCATTAGGCTATCTTCCTTCTTGGCTATGGGCCGAAAATCACAAGACCATGAGACAATTGGATCTTGTCTTGTAATACATGTAGTGTTCTCATAACATACTTACTTACAACGATCATTGTGGATTGCCACATATTCACTGGTTCAACTTTAGGTACAAGAAGGATTCTATAATTGGGTTACAACACACTCATATCATCACACATATATAGAAATCATAAAATAGTGTTAGGATATAAAGAAGAAAATTTCAAAATAAATAAAACACTAAAAATTGTTTCATCAAGTACTAAACAACCGTATGAGGCAACTAAATTAAATTTAGCTTTACCCACTTCCTTCATTTCCTGAAGTAAAAATACACATGCACCCACAAATGAAACTAGGCAAAACTTTGCATCTAGACAACCTAGAACCTACGCATATGTGTATACAAATGTTAATAGGAAAAATAAAATGAATGCAACTTATCATGATGCATATAAACCTAGATATAGACAATCTCCACATAAAGAATACATGAACACAAATATCATATGACTATACTTATAAGATGCCATTTCAAATTCAAAATCACTATCAAAATCGATCAAGATATAGTGCATATAGACCAAGGTATAACACTTATATGCATACACCCTCATTTAATTGGAACGGACAAGTACATATTAATCCTTTGTATTCAACTTATAATAATACCAAATACGTGCCGAAAAGATACATCCATGTTTTGGGCATATAAATAAGGATGGTTCCCCTAAGAGTCAAGGTCCCAAATAAAGGGTACATAAAATTTTGTCTCCCTTGTAGGTAAATCATAAAGAAGGCAAACATGAGACAAAGCCAGAGAATCTAAAAACCAATGGTTTTTAGACAGCGGATGTTTGAGGCATATGACGGGCAACCCTAAACTTTTCACCGAACTTGAACATGTTTAAAATGGAGGAAAAGTGACATTGATGACAACAACCAAGGCAGGGTTTTCGGAAATAGAACAATCAAGGATCCTACCACATTTCAAATACGAAATGTGTTGTTAGTAAGTAATCTTTCATATAATTTACTAAGTATTTTACAAGTTATAGATTCCAGTTATCTTGTTTCTTTTCTCCCTAATGTTTGTAATATAACAAATGTAAAAGGAGAAATTGTACTAAAAGGAAATAGGGATGGTAATATTTATACATTATCATTAAATAACATTTTAGTTGCTAGGATTAAGTTTTTAGCATCACATGACTAAGTATGCCATAGATGACTAGAATATATAGGGATTTCAACCATAGAAAAGTTATCTTAAAAAACCTAATTAGAGGTATGCCTAAGTTAGACTTAGATGATTTTCATCTATGTGAAACTTGTATTAAAGGAAAATACATAAAAGAAACTTTGAAACCAAAACATGAAATGAGTACTAGTCATGTACTAGAACAACTTCACTTTTGTCTTAGTAGGACAAGGAATCTAGGTGGACACTACTATGTGTCCGTCATAGTAGATGATTGCTCATGATAAACATGGATATTGTTCTTAACACACAAAGACGATGCTCCATTGGCAATCAAAAATCTTATTAAGCAACTTGAAATCTATATGAAGAAAATGTTAAAAGAATGAGGAGTGATAGAGGTGGAGAATTTAAAAATAAAAGTTGTAATTAAGTTTTGTGAATCACATGAAATAAAATATGAATTCTCACCATCTAGAACACCACAACTAAATGGAGTTGTTGAACGTAAAAATAGAACAATCCAAGAAACAGCTAGAAAAATGTCATGTGAAAACAAAGTACCTAGATATTTATGGGTTGAGGCTGTCAGTTGTGCATGTTATATGATAAATAGGCTTTCTATTAGTATGAAGTTAAACAAAACACCTTATGATATATTAAATAATAGACAACCTAAGGCATATTATCTTAGATTTTTAGATGCAAGTATTTTGTGCTGAACACTAAGGATAATCTAGACAAATTCGAACAAAAGTCTATTGAATGTATATTTGTTGGTTATTCAACTAATTTAAGAACATATAGATCTTATAATCCTACATCTAGAAAAATAATTGAGTCTATACATGTGAAATTTAAAGAGAACGTGTCTTGAAACGAGTGATAAAACTCAACACAAATAAGAAAATAATGTTGAAAATATGTTTGATGATGATGACTTGTTACTTGAGCATGTACATGATCACCTAGAACCAACTCTCACTGAATAAGACATGCATGAACCCTTAGGTGAGGTAAATGAAGGTATTTTGCAATTGGAAGATAATTCGTCTAATTTACAAGATGTTTCAATTGAATATGATAACGATCACACTAATGAAACATTTGAACAAGATGAAGGTGAACCTAGTCAACCTAGGAACTGGTGGTACATAAAAGATAAACATAAACACCCTCAGGAATTGATTATTAGGAATCTGAGTGATGAGGTTAGAACACGTAGAAACATAAGTCAAGCTGAAGAGCATGTCTTAATCTCCATTTATAACCTAAGAATGTTAAGGAAGCCTTAGGTGATCTATCATGGATAGATGCCATTCATGAAGAGTTAAACCAATTTGCCCAAAACAATGTGTGGGATTTAGTACCTAAACCCGAAAATAAATTATAACAGGAACGAAATGGGTATTTAGGAATAAAATGGACGAACAAGGAACTATCATAAGAAATAAGGCTAGGCTAGTTGCACAAGGTTATAATCAGAAAGAAGGAATAGATTATAAAGAAACCTTTGCACCCGTTGCACGACTAGAAGAAATTAGATTGTTACTTGCTATTGAAAGTCTAAGCAACATCAAACTCTTGAAATGAATGTCAAGAGTGCGTTGTTGAGTGGATACATCCAATAAGAGGTGTTTGTCAAATAACCCCCTGGATTCGAAGATCCAAAGAATCCTAACCACGTACACAAGCTTAAGAAAGTTTTATATTGGTTGAAACAAGCTCCAAGAGCTTGGTATGATAAATTTGCAAACTTTCATATTGCAAATAATTATCAAAGTGCAACTATAGACAACATACTATTCGTAAGAAGAAAAGATAATGACTTATTAGTAGTTCAAATAGACGTACATGATATAATCTTTGGTTCAACCAACCCTACCCTAGTAAAGAACCTTGAAGAATGTATGAAGTCTGAATTCAAGATGTCTAACGTAGGAAAGTTGAATTACTTCTTAGAACTACAAATAAAACAAACACCTCAAGGGATCCATATTAGCCAACTTAAGTATGTTAATGATATGTTTAAGCACAATTTTACCCGTTTTACATCCTATTATCAACCATTTACTGTGTGAAGAACTCCCAACAACCCATATAGGATAAAGGTAAGCCATCATACCCCCAAAGAGGATAAACGTGAATCGGCAGGGAAGATAAGTTCAGATTCGAAGAGTTAAAACCATCAACTACCCCATGATTATTAGTACCAAACAGACAAGGATGAAAATGGTAAACCTTTTGGTGACACACTATATAGGTCTATGATTGGATCATTATTATATTCAACCACATAAAGACCTGATATAACGTTTAGTGTGTGTATATGTGTTAGGTCTCAATCTTGTGCTAAGGTACCTCATTACAATACAGTGAAAAAGATATTTGCCTTAAACATACACCTCATTTAGGACTTTGGTATAACTGAAATGCTAAGTTGGAATTATACACAGTTAGCGATGCTGATTATAGTGGTGCCAAATAGATAGAAAATCCACTAGTGGTACTTTTCAATTCATAGGAACCAACTTAATCTCTTGGTTTTCTAAGAAACAATCTAGTGTAGCCCTTTCTACCACTGAAGCCGAGTATATAGCCTTAAGCTGACGCACTACCAAAATACTTTGGCTTAAACAACAACTTAGTGATTTTGGCATTATAATGAATAAGATTCCGAATTTCTGCAATAGCACGAGTGCAACCAATATTTCTCGGATTCATGTACTTCATTCTAAGGCCAAACACATTGAAGTTAAATACCATTTCCTTCATGTCCATATTCAAAATGAGGATATAGTCATAAAACATGTGAGAACTGAACATGAGGTTGCTGATATTTTTACTAAACCACTTTGTCAAGACACTTTTGAAAACTTACTAGCCAAGTTAGGTATGATGACCTATGATACGATTGCGTAATTCTATATTTTGCATGATTTACAAAATAAAGGGGAAGATAGAATAAGAACATGATTTTAGATTGAATGATAAGTTAAGTTAAATTTCAATTTTTTCAATTGGTGTGCAATTGGCTGAAGTAAAGGTTAAGGGGGAGAGTATACGTTGAGGGGGAGCACGTATGTTAAAAACATGTATATAAAAAGAGTTTGACATTTTAAGAATAATTGGATAAGAATTGGTGAGTTTTCATAAATAATTCAACTGGTATGAAATTGGTAAATATGTGATAAACAATTGGTAAAAATTTGTGACATGAAAATCATGTGAGATTATTTTGAAAATCATCCAAAAGGGGGAGAATGTTAAGAAGTATGTTTGGATAATTTTCAAAGTCATGATTTTAAGTGTTATATGTCATCAAAATGTCACACATAATTGTACAAATGATAAAGAGTTGAAATATATCAAAAAAGTGAAGAAAAATTTCATCGATTTCTCAGGTATGAGACATTGATCCCTACATCGATCGATCAAAGTAAGGCAGTGAAAATTCCAAACCTTGCTATGAGACATCAATCTCTAAACCAGAGACACATCGATCTCAACATTGATCGATCAATGTTGGTCAGAGACAAATACTGAACCTCACTATGAGACATCGATCTCTCAAGCAGAGGAACTACAATCCATCGATGTCTATGATTTTTAGAAAATGTTTTCTAAAATGTGAGTGGTTGTTTTCTTTTTTCCATGATTCATATATTTTTATCATGCTATTGTTATATGATTTTGATGAATATTATACATTGTGACCAACATGCCTTAGAAGTTTGTACAACTTACCAAAAAGGGCAAAAGTAGTATTTTGAGTTCCGGTAGGTAATTGACAAGGTGAAAATTATTCAAGGAATCATTTATATCTTATTTATCATCACAAAATGTTATTATATCTAATTATGACCATTGGGGTCATTTTTGGAGTTTTCTCTCACCATAGACACTTTGGTCATTTTACCTCTGAGAGCAGTTTCGTGATTTTAATCAAGGAAATCTCTTGAATATCTTATTACCTTTATTATGGAGCTTATTCATGGTATTCTTGAAGGTTATTTGGTGGTTTTATATTATATTCTATTATTTGATGATATTATCGACGGTATCGGGATATGTGACGGCATTCGATGTTACATTCTATTTTTTCTTAAAGACCTTCTTATATATGTTATTGGAGAGTCTTATTCATCATTTTGCATAGATTTTGCAGGTCCGGGCCTTTTTGAAACTTAAACTAGATATCCTAAGGTGTATTTTGACATAAAGATCAACTTTTTTGGTTGAATAATTAAAGAGAAACACGTTTTCAAAGTTTAGCACTATTTTGTCCAATTCTGTGCAAATTGACCATCTGAATCTTTTTATTTTATTGAAGCATCATGCGATCATATTTTTTTGCTCATTTTAGGACAGAATCTACTCAAGATATTGAAGTGAATTTATGAAAGTTTCATAATCTTTTGAATTGTGTAAACTGACTTTTGAATTTTTCAAAAATGGGTACTGAATCTGAGTAGCTCTCAGATTTTGTTTTCAAAGGGGATTTTTATTCAAGAGTAGTAGTGTTATTTTCGTTAACCACTATTCACCTCTCCTCTAATGGTGTTTATTGCAGGTGTACGGTCTAACAATTTTCAACATCTACTCTTCTTATTACTCTTAATAAAAACAACGACAGCAATACTTACACTAACAACTAAGTGCAAACAATTAAAACAATAACTTGGGTTCACTGGTAGAGTATGAGGACTTAAATCATAAACCGGATTTATCATTTTCTATCCTTTGGTTTACATATAATCTAAATTAATTTTACCATTGGTTAATTTAAGTCTGTTATTAATTTACGACATTCCTTCCTAATCTCCATATTTTCTAGAGGTACAGTCTTATGCATGGTGAGTATGCTATCATGCTCTTGGTAGATCAACATATTCTTATCACGCAAGTTCTGCTCTTGTATATGCATGTTTTAAATTCTTTCTTCAAGTGTTTGTATTTTGAGTTTAGTTTTTTAAAGTCATCTTGTAAATCTCCTATTTTATCTTGTAAATTGATATTAGAGGAAGTAGAGTTCACCTCAAGGTCATTTGCAATTGCCATGAGATAGGTGTGTTGTTCTTTTTGATTTTCAACGATTACAATGAGTCCAACATCCTTGTCTTTGCTTTCTTCTCCTTCTGATTTGGAAAGAAGATCATCCCATGAGGTTACTTCCGCATTTAAAGCTTTCTTCTTTCGAGAAAAGACTTTCTTGTCTTGCTTTTGTAGCTCCTTGACAGCGCTTTTGGTCAGATTCTTCACCTGATGCACTCTTTATTCCAGCACTGACCCTCAAGCTACGGTTGTATATGTTGATAAAACATAGCTTTTCATGCAATGTATTGAAGATTTTAACACCACTGGTTTGGTTAGCACATCAGCAACCTGGTCTTCGAATCTAATGAAGTGGAGTTTGAGTACTTTGTCCTCAATCTTTTCACTTAAAAAGTGCCTATCTATCTCAATATGTTTGGAATTGTCATGCTACAAAAGATTCTCAGTCATGTGAATTGCAGATACATTGTCACAGTGTAAATTAATAGGTAGCTGAACGTCTAGCTTTAGGTCCTTCATAACCTTGTTGATCCACATGCGTTCACATACGTCAAAGGATAGAGCCCTTCTTTCAGCCTCAACACTGCTCCTAGATACAACATACTGCTTCTTGCTTCTGCATGTAATCAGGTTTCCTCATAAATAAGAAGCATAGCCAGAGGTTGATATCATATCAGTTTGAGATCCAGCCCAATCAGCACCAGTGAAAACTTTAATATCCTTGTCTTGTGTTCTTTTGAAATACAATCCCCGACCAGGGTAACGTTTTAGGCATCTCAAGATTCTTAAAGCATATTTATAATGTCCAACAACATGATTATTCATAAATTGGCTAATGAAACTTACCCCATAGCAGACGCCTGGTCTAGTATGAGACAAATATATCAATTTACCTGTTAGCCTCTTATACTTCTGCTTGTTAGTATAACCTGAGTCCCATACCTCCTTTGGTATAAACCCATGCTCAACTAGTGTACTAGCAGGCTTACAGTTTGTCATTCCAGTGCCCTGCAACTGATCCAATATATAATTCATTTGGGAAATGCATATGCCATTAGAGGATCTTAAGACTTCCATGCCTAAAAAATATCTTACTTGTCCTAAGTCTTTTACCTCACAAGATGTTGATAATAAGTTCTTTGATTCCATTATACCATTCTAATGATTTTAAGTAAGGACCATATCATCAACATACACAAGAATAATAATGTAGCTAATGTTTTCAACAAACTTGCTAAATAAGGTCTGATCACTCAAACACTGGGAGAAACCAATAGAAGATACAATTGAATTAGATCTTTTGAACCTTGACCTTGGGGGCTGTTTTGGTCTATACAGAAACTTCTTCAATTTACACGCCATATTCTTATTGGGTTCATTAGTGAATCCATGAGGAATATCCATCTAAACTTCATCTTCTAAGTCACCATTAAGAAATGCATTCTTAATGTCAGGTTGGAAGAGTGGCCAGTCAAGGTTAACAGTAAGAGAAAAAACTATTCTTATAGTGTTCAGCGTTTCCGTAGGTGCAAAAATTTCCTCCCAGCCAATCAAAAAGGTTTGAGAACCTGGCTTTGTACCTATTTATGGATCCATCTGAATTATATTTGATAAATAAATCCATTTGCATGCCACGGGTTTAACTCTCTACCTAGCAGGCATAACTTCCCATGTCCTATTCTTGATTAAAGCATTCATTTCCTCAGTAACAGCTTTCTTCCATTCATGTTAAGCGAAGGCCTCTTCAATGTTCCTTAGAACCTGTAGGCTATCAAGTGAGGAAACAGAGACTTTACCTCTCCCCTTAAGACAATCATATGACTTATAATTGCCAATAAGATACGTCTTCTACACACATGCTCTGACTCCTTTTCTAATGGCAATCGGTCTATCATCAACTGGGATCTTCAATACTTCTATAAGTATTCTCGTGGTGATCAGACACAAAGTAGTCCCAGGTGAGTGCTCATTCTCCCCCTCACATGGGATATGTCGCTCTTTTACAGGTTCTATGCTAGGAAGATCAATAATACTCGAGCTGTTGCATTCCTTTTCCTACTCAGACTCAGAGACACCTCTTATCATAAAATGCATTAGCTTCATCAAATACAACATCAAGAGAAACATACATTTTTCTTGATGTAGGATAGTAGTATTTGTATCGCTTTTGAGTATGAGAATACCCAACAAAGATACATCTCTCCGCTCTCATGTCGAGTTTGCTTCTAAATTGCTCAGGGATATGTTTATACACAACACATCCAAATACTTTCATGGGCAGTTCTGAAAATAAATTTGAGTTGAGAAAGTATTGAAACATAGCATTCTTAGTGGTGAGTTTGTTCAGTACCTTAGAAGGCACCCTGTTGATGAGGTGTGTAGTTGTAAGTACATCCTCACTCCAGTAACGCATGGATACTTTTATAGAAATCATATTTTCCCTTGTTACTTCAAGGAGATGTCTATTCTTCCACTCTGCAACTCCATTTTGTTTTCGAGTGTAGGTACATGAAGTCTGATGGGGAATTCCTTGAGTGTTAAGGTATCCTTTCACAGATGATTCAAGGTATTCAAGGCCATTGTCGGTTCTTAACATTTTTATTGTAGTGTTAACTGAATCATGCATATGAATATCTTAAGAAAGTACCCAGTTTCATATTTATCTTTCATCAAGTAAAGCAAGGTAAGTCTAGAATGGTCATCAACAAAGGTGACGAACAACTTAGCACCATTGATATTGGCTGCTTTTGAAGGTTCCCACACATCAGAGTGAATGAGGATAAAAGGAGCACTACTTAAATAGTTTTTCTTTGGATAATTAGTTATGTAACTTTTATCAAACAAGCAGTCTTCACAAAATAAGTCAGATTGATTGACACTGACAAACAAGGCTGGCATAAGCCTTCTGAGATACAAGAAGTTTGGATGTCTTAATCTCTTATGCCATAAATAAATGCTCTTAGTGTTCCTACTAGCAATATTACATGATCCTACACTAGTTTGACTACTGAGAGGACTTGACTCCTCAGCTTGAAGCAGGAAGAGACCATTGACCTTGTTAGCATAACCAATCATCTTCTCAGATACAATCTCCTAGAAATAACATTTAGTGGGTGAGAATCCTACTTCACACATATTATCTTTTGCAAGTTTACCAACAGATATCAAGTTAAAACTTAGTTTAGGTATCAACAGAACATTCTTTAATCTGAGTTTCTCAGTCAATTTGACATTTCCACATCCAACAACAACAACAATATTACCTCATTGCCATAGAGACTCCCAGCTATAGCAGGGTATGGGGGGTCGGAGGTACGCAACCATACCCATGTGTTACAGACACACAGAGGTTATTTCCTGATGACCCATAATGATGTGTCAATATATGTCGATCAACTACTACTTCATAATATAAGAACCACAACCAATTTTGTGAGTTATTTTTCTTTATTTCATCATATTCCAAAATCAAGGAAGGGTGTGTCCTTGACTCCATTTCAAATGGAAAGACATTTTCACATCCAGCTATGTTAATTCTAGCACCATTAGCTACCTTAATCTTTATAGGGTTATGAAACATCACATAATCAGTTAGTTTTCCTTTATTCTATGTCATATGATGTTGGGCCTCCGAATCAACAGTCCAAGTAAAGAGAAGTTTGGAATTCTTTCCATAGCTGGCTATTGTAGCTTGAATAGCTTTATGATTTGTGTCCAAGGGTAGTGTTTGAGAGTGATGTTGCTTTATAAACCAAGAGATTTCATCTAGCTGAATTTGGATTGGGACATTAAAAGGTCCAAAGACAGTTGCTAGATACATTGGGGTAGACTCCCTTTCAATTGACATTATTAGAGGCTTCAGACCTTTAAGGTTCAGGCTTTCTGTTGTTCATTGAATTTGGCCGGAGGTCTGGCATGTTTTGCAAAACACCTGTCTTAAGTGTGTCTTGTTTTTGTCCAGAATTTGCAAAAAAGGTTTAGAATCACCATTTCTTCTATTATCATGTTGATATGGAGGAACATATCTCATGGTTACTACACTTTCAGTAACCTGATCTTGAGTATTTCTTGATATACAAAACAACCATTGCTATACCTTCAGTAGTGGAAGAAGAACTCATCATGAGTTTGATCCTACTTTTTTCCTGCCTTAATTCGGAAAACACATTGTTCATAGAAGGAAGGGGTTTAATGCCAAGAATCCATCCTCTAACACCATCAAATTCCTTGTTCAAGCCAGCCAAGAATCTAAAGATTCTTCTGGTTTCAGTAATGCTCTTATACATTTTATCTGCCTATTCATTTAGCCACTTATAGGAATCATAGACATCAATATGTTGCCAAACCTTTTAAAATGACCAAAGTGTACATTCAAGGTGAGTCCCCTTGCTTGATGTCATGAAGCATGACATCCAGTTCGTAGAAGTTAGAGATGTTATCACCTTAGAGTACATATCTTGGGCTGCTTTCCAAATCTCAACCGAAGAATCATAAAGAATAAAGTTATCACTTATACCAGTGGTCATTGACCTCATCGACCATGACATAATCATGGAACTCCCAATATTCCATTTTTAATTGAGCATCATCTCATTAGGAGCTTCACTATCAGGCTTAAGATAATCTTCCTTACCTTTGCCTGTGATAAACATCTTGACATTTTTAGACAGGACAGATAATTGGTTCCATTTAGCTTGTGATTGGTTATGGTGACAAGAGTTGAATCAATCGTGTTATGGCTTGAGCTTACGATTGTGAGTTAGTAGGGACAACAGTGGGACTAGGATTAGGTGGAGCTTCGCTTCCAATAGATTCCATATTTGAATCTTAGACATAGAAAGTTTAGCTGGAGGTGATGATAAAGAAGATAAACAGTAGGACACAAATTTGAATTCCGAGCTAACGGACATCACCTTAACTCTGATACCATATAGAGAAAATACCACAAATATCACACAATTAACACTTGAGATGTGAGGAAAATAGCTTGTTATTCAAGACAGCACCAAGTTCATACACATATACACTGACAGAATACTCACCTCACAAGGAGAACCAACAGACCAAGACAAACAAGGTAAAACTATTGTGCTAAAACTCTAGCCTGGCGTGGCAAATTCCAGACCAAGCATGCCAAGGATCTTCCAACTTCATTGAGGTATTAAGTCGAATAGTTTTATTCAAGCGTCGAACATTCGTTCTCACATATTATTTTCTATGTATTTTTGCTTAATTTTAGGAAGTTAGTGTATATAATCATATAATAATTATAGGACTATCGAACCATCATCAGCTTGATGATGTTGGATTCGTTTACCTGGTGATTTTTATCTTGGAAAATTAGCCGTTAGAATGTCGGTTTCAACTGACTAGCCATTGGGGCTCTTTGTGTATATATAAGGCTTTAAGTCCATTGTAATGGATATTGAAGAAATCTTCTTGTTCATTTTAAGTGTGTATTATATGTGCGAGCTTTGTTTTCTCTTTATGGTATCAAAGCTTGAGTGACATGTGCGCTCAAAATTCAAAATTGTCTGATTATTGTTCATCTCCTTTCTTCTTTCTCTGCTCTTCACTATCTGCGATTAGAAACTAAGAAATGGAAACAGTTGGAAGCGAACCTCCATCAAATCCTAGCTCTTCTATTATTCCAACTAATTCCACTGAACTAAGCTCAAACCATAATGTGGTTGAATCCACTCTTGTTACCATAAGCAACCACAAACTGAATGAAAACAACTAACTGGCGTGGTCTAGAGCTGCCCGGATGTTTATTACTAGTAAAGGTAAGAAAGAGTACATTAAAACTGTGATAGAAATCCCAATTAAAAGTGATGCTCAGTTTAAAAATGCAACGTTGAAAACTCCATGATCATGTCATGGTTAATTGGGTCAATGACCACTGATGTCAATGACAATTTCATCTTATCTAATTCTACTGTTGAGATTTTGAAGGCAGCATAAGACATGTACTCCAAGTTGGATAATATATCAGAGTTTTGCCTGCTAGATGTCATGCTGCATGACATCAAGCAAGGAGACTGACCAGTAAATGTGTATTTTGGACAGTGGAAAAGAATCTAGCAATAAATTGATGTGTATGATTCACATAAGTGGCCAAGTCAAGAAGCAGATAAGATGTATAAATGCAACACTGAAACTAGAAGGTTCTTCAGATTCCTTGCTTGTTTAAACATGGAATTGGATGCTGTGAGAGGATGAATTCTTGGCACTAAACCTCTGCCCTCTATGAATAGTGTATTCTCTGTAATAAGACAAGTGGAAAGCAGAATAAAGCTCATGATGAGTTTCTCTTCAACCATTGAAGGAACTACGACGAATATGTCTGCACAACAACCTCTGAAAAATGATCACACCACTGCTACTATAGCAGCCAGAAGATATGTTCCACCATCCCACATTGATCACAGAATGGGAAATTATTCTTTACCCTTCTGTAAGTTCTATAAGAAACCTAGTTACACTGAGGAAAGGTGCTTTGCAAAGCATGGTAGCCCTCCACCCAGATTTAATAAGAAATGGAAGAATCCTGAACCCTAGAGGTCTCACGCTTCTAACAGAAATATATGAAGAGGATACAATACAAGTGTGTTCAGCAGTTGTGTCCCTGGACCTTCTGATGTTCCTATCCAGATCAACTTGATGCCATTCTCTAGTTTATGAAGTAATATCAAACTCAAATACAACCTTTGGATTTATATATCAGGAAGCTATTCATGCCACTATGACCACTATGGTAAAAAACTCTAAACTTCTATCTACTTGGATTATTTACTCTGGTGCAACTCATCACATGACTTGGAATAAGAAAACATTACCTAACTTTGTTTCATTTGGTACCCCTCTTAGAGTCAAGGTAGCTAGTAGGGCTCGAATTAGTATGTTTGGGTGTGGAAACACCAGTTGGAAAGATTTATGAAGATAATCTATGTAAAGTAAAGTTCTCACCATCTAAATGTTATTTTCAGGAGATCTTCTACAAGAAAATGATTGGTTGTGCTAGCAATGTCAGTGGACTCTTCACACTTCAAGCTCAAAAATTAAGTCCTCTCAGCACTCAAACCAGTATAGGATCTTTGTATGATTATTAGTAGGAATACTGATACTATTTTGCTATGGTAAAAGAGATCAAGACACCTTAACTTATTGTACCTAAGACGGTTGATACCAGCCTTGTCCACCAATGTCAAACCATCTTATCTATTTTGTGAAGAATGACTATTTTCAAAAAGTTGTAGAACCATTTATCCAAAGAAAGTCTATATAAGCAGTACTCCATTTAATTTAATCCATTCGGCTATATGGGGACCCTCAAGGTAGGCAAACATTAATGGTGTGAAATAGTTCATCACATTTGTTTCTGATCATACCAGATTCACCTGGCTCTACATAATGAAACACAAATATGATGTTGGAGACATTCTTAGAGATTCGTGTGCATGCTACAGAATCAGTTTAATACAAAAATTAAAATCTTAAGAACTGATAATGGTATGGATTGTTTGGAATCATCTCTAAAAGAGTACCTCACTTCTAAGGACATGTTTCACCAGATATCATGCACCTACACTCTACAACAAAATACAGTAGCAGAAAGGAAGAATAAGCACCTTCTTGAAGTAACTACTGCAATAATGATGCCTATGAAAGTACTCAAGCAATTCTGGGGAGAGGGTGTACTCACCGCTACTCATTTAATTAATAGAATACCATCTAAAGTTCTAAGCTATGTAACCCCTAAAAATGCTTTATCTGCTTGCTTTCTTGACTCTAACCTTTTCTCTGAACTTCCTATGAAAGTATTTGGTTGTGTTGTTTATAGACGTATACCAGAACAATTTAAAAGTAAGCTAGATATGAGATCAGAGAAATGCATTTTTCTTTGGTACTTCCATACACAGAAAAGGTATAAATGATATTCTCCTATATCAAGGAAAATGTATAACTCACTTGACGTAGTCTTTGATGAATCCAATACATGGAGTATTATTGATGTTCCTAACAATGAGCCTAACAGAGAAGAAAACACACCAGTTGCGGGGGAGATCCAGTACTCCCCAAAAAGGAATCTAGGTAACTCTGAAGATATATAGGACATAGATGGGAATGCTAATGAAACTGAGGGAGAATCTTCCTCAATCAGGGAGATAGTTCAAATTGATGATCGACCCATTGCCATCAGAAAGGGGATCAAGACATGTGTAAAGAAAATGTATCCTATTGGAAATTATATCCCTTATTATTATTTGAGTATTAAAGCGTAAGTATTTGTTTCTTCACTTGACAGTATAAAAATTCCAAAGAATGTTTATAAAGCATTAGCACATCCTAAGTGGAAGAAAGCAGTCGCTGATGAAATGGATGCCTTGGTCAAAAATAGTACTTGCGAGATCATACCTGCTGTAGAGGGTATTAAACATTTAGGATGTAAATGGATTTTTTAGTTAAACATAACCCTGATGGATTTGTCAACAACTACAAAGCAAGGTTAGTTGCAAAAGGTTTCACACAAATATTTGGTATTAACTATGAAAACTTTTGCACCTGTAGCCAAACTAAACAGTATAAGAATAATTTTTGCTCTTGCTGTCAACTTAGACTGGCCACTCTTCCAACTTGACATCAAGAATGCATTTCTTAGTGGCAACTTGGAAGAGGAAGTTCATATGCATGTCCAACCTAGATTCAGCTCTGAATCTAATAAACACATGGTATGTAAACTAAATAAGTCACTCTATGGTCTGAAACAATCTCCTAGATCATGGTTCAAAATATTTAATTCAACAATAGCTTCTCTTGGTTTTTCACAATGTCTGAGTGATCATACCTTGTCATAAAATATGTTAACAAGCTCCGCTGTGTGTAGACAATATAATTCTTACTAGATACTATTATAGTTGCATCATAGAAACAAAGAAACTATTACCTGAGTCATTTAAATTAAAGTACTTAGGAGAGTTAAAGTATTTTCTGGGTATGGAAGTTTCAAGGTCACTCAGTGGCATATGTATCTCTCAAAGGAAATATATCTTAGACTTACTACAGGACACATGCATGAATAACTGTAATCCTGCAAGTACTCCAGTTGAACCTGGTTACAAACTGCAGAAAACTTGTGGCTCAGGGTACACAGAAAAGCAAAGGTATCAGGGATTGACAAGTAAGTGATCTACCTGTCTCACACTAGACTAGCAATCTGTTATGGGGTAAGTTTTATTAGCCAATTCATGCATAACACTACTATAGAATATTTTAACTATGCCCTTAGAATTATGAGATATCTAAAGTCCTCTCCTGGTCAGGGATTGATTTTTAGAAGAGTTTCAGACCAGGGACATTCAGGTATTCACTGATGCAGACTGCGCAGGATCCACTACTAATATGAGATCAACATCTGGATATGCCTCTTATATATGGGGGGAGCTTGGTAACGTGGAGAAGCAAAAAAGCAGCACGTTGTATCCAGTAGCAGTGCCGAAGCTAAGCTAAGGGCTACCTTGGTGTGTGTGAAGGCTTGTGGATCGACAGGGTGATTGACAAGCATTTCTTTAGTGAAAAAATTGAGGAAAACGAGCTTCAACTCCACTTCATCAGATCAAAAGAATAGATTGCAGATATACTCACCAAAGTAGTAAGTGTTTACGTTTCAAGACTTTATTATACAATCTAGGGTGTACCAATATCTAAACCTCTAGCTTGAGGGTGAGTGTTTGAATACTAGCCTCACAAGGAGAACCAACATACTAGGACAAACGGGGTAAACCGTGTGTGCCAAAACTCCAGCCTGGTGTGCCATGCTCTAGACCAGGCGTGACAAGGATCTGCAAACTTCTTTGAGGCATTTACTCGAACAGTTTTATTCAAGTGTCGAACACTTGTTCTCACATATAATTTTCTATGTATTTTTGCTTAATTTCATGAAGTTAGTGTATATAATCATAGAATAATCATAGGACCTTCGAACTATCATCAGCTTGATGATGTTGGATTAGTTTACCGATGGTTTTTATCCGGGAAAAGTAGCCGTTAGAATGTCAGTTTCAACTGACTAGCCGTTGGGGCTCTCTACGTATATATAAGTCTTTAAGGCAATTGTAATGGATATTGAAGAATTCTTCTTGTTCATTTTAAGTGTGTATTATATGTGTGAGTGCTCTTTTCTATATATACACGTCTGTTTCAACGGCTGGAAGCACCAGATAGTGACAGACCAATGGCTAGTTTAGCTAGGTAAAATATTATGAATAAAACTAAATCTAATCATCAAAAAGATGATTTATCTAATGTCCTATGATTAAACTATGATTATGCACAATCAAATAATGATGCTAAACAAAATTCAAGTAGAATTAAGTTCAAGAATAGGTGTTCGACGCTTAGTACAAACTGTTTGATGAATGTCTCAATAAAGAATTTCTGATGTTGAACACACTAGAATCATTCCTGCATTTTTGGTCTGATTCTTCACATGATGCACTATGCATAAGTCAATTCTGATAATTGAGTGGCTAGATGTTCAAAATTGGAGCCCTATTTGGACCGTAAGTGAAATGAAAAAGATCTCTAAGGGATACACTAGGTCATTTTATGACAATTTATGAGTTGATTACTTGAATGGTTTCCTTTTCTCACTAAATAAACCATTGGGGACATCATGTTCAATAGACGGTGAAAACGATTTGTGAGCATATTGGAGTTTTGGATGAGGGTTTGGATTCGTTTGAGGTATGGAAGTGGGATGAGTACGTGGAAAGTAAGTGAGGAACATGCTAAGAGCTTCCTTGGATTTTACCCCATTAAGAATACAAATGACTTTGCATTGGTCTATATAGTGTTAACGGCAATAGTTACATTTTGCATCAATGGCAAGTCGGCTAAACTCCATAGCAACCTTGACTTTTACATTGCTACCGAATTGCCAACAGGGAGAAATTGAATTTTTGAGAATCTTCATTGCTAACGTTATAGAGGCAGCCATTAAGAAGTGCAAAGCCCTTCCATATGCCAACCTCATCTATTATATGCTTACCAAGTCGGACATTGAGCTTGACCACTCAGATTTTGAGAATATCTCACCAAGAGATTACTATGACAAGGTCAGCATTCAACAAATCCATAAATCTAGAAAGGAAGACGGAAAAGGAACAGGACAAGAGGAGGAATGAGCTGAAAAGGAAGATTTGGATCCGATATCCACGGCCGAAGAAGGCACAAGCAGTGGGCCTAACACTAGTGTTCTGGAACTACAACAACAAGTTGTAGATATAACACGAAGTGGGTACACTGAAGAACAAGCTCACGAGATTTAAGGCCAAAATGAATGCATGTATTCTCGATTTGTCAGAGGACTAGGACTAGTCTTCCTTATTTTGTCCCTATATCCCATTCTAAACATAGGTCCTAGCGTAAGATGAATCAAATTCTACTATTGTGTATATGCTAACTTCATTTTGCCACTTTTGGGGTTTAATGAAATCTTTTGTTTATCTTTACTTGTTAATTTTGATGATTACAAAAAGGGGAAGAAAATATTAGATGTGATGGTATGATGGATATTTTACGGCACGCTTTCTTGATGTGCTTGATGGATATGGTATGCTTGCTTGATGTGCTCGTTTGGTATGACATGATGAAGCTTAACATGCTATATCGATTGATGCATGATGATTATCTTGCTTGCTTGATGTGAAAATTTTGCTTGCTTGCTGGTTTGTTGTGAAAATGAAAGATTGGCATCTATGTTGAATGCTTAATATAAATGGGAGAATATATCACGATGTATATGTTGCAATTGATACATGTTTTAGTTTAGGGAGAGCTTAAAAAATTTTCAATCACATCTATTGGTTTTGGGAGGATTATGTATTGAGGGGGAGTTTTGGATATATTTTCATGTTCATATATTGAGGGGGATCTTTAAAAAGCTCTCAAGTAATTCGAATCATGTTGCATGTATTTAGGGGGAGCATAAAATGCATTGATTAAGGAGGAGATGCAATATTCCAAGGTTGAAACCCTTAACTAGCTCAAATAAAGTTTTTCAAACAAAAATATATTTTAAAAGTATTGGTTTCGAAATCATCAAAACAGGGGAGGTTGTTGAAATATAAATTGTTTAGATGAAGTTAAAAGTTTTGTTTTAAAATATCTAAAAAGGTATTTCATACTTAGGAATTTAAGCAAAATGAGAAAAAACATTGTGGAACATCGATCTCTCACATGGATGAATCGATGTATACAGCAGTCTCTCAAGAAGAGACATCGATTGATCTATGCTAGGATTTTCCAAGTTTGGAATCTTACTATCCAACATCGATCTCTCAGTTTGAGAGACATCGATCGGTCAATGTGACATCAATCGATCGATATTGTAAAGGTTCCAAGTTGAAACATTACTATGAGAAATGAATCTCTAAATAATGAGACATCGATCTATTGATGTATATCGGTCTCTTGAAGAAGAGACATCAATCAATCAATGTATGTAAGATACAAAACTGAAACCTTTCTGTGGGAAATCGATCTATAAACAAATTAGACATCGATTCATCGATGTATACAACAGTTTCTCAAAGAAGAGACATCGATCGATCAATGTATGAAAGATGCCAAACTGGAACCTTACTGGAAGATATCGATCTCTCAATACAAGCACATCGGACGATCAATGTCATCCAGGATTCAAATTTTTCTGACCATTGGTACAAAATCCAAGGGAGATCTAAGGTGTTTTCTATCTCCAATTTCGTTCAAATTTCTTGTGGACTTTTCCTTGACATTAATCATGCTTTCTTGACTATTATATCCATGTCTAAGATTCTCTAGGGTAACACTGGAGGATCAAATCAATCCATAGGGTGGCTAAAGGCTATTTGGATATTATCCAAACTTATGATTCAGTTGTAGATTTGGGGGAGGCTGCAAAAATGTGGCTCACACCTCCTATAAATTGAAGAAGCTCAGAAGAGGGAAATATACACTTTTATCCTCTTCAAGCTTCATATTCCATTGTTGTAAAATTTGCTCATTTGTGCAAAAGTGCTTAAAGATCCTTAAGCTCTTGTTGCTTGCTCTTGATAGTTGTAAATTGTGAGAGTGAATGTTTAACACAAGAGGAACCATACATATTTGATATCTTGCTTATGTTTAGACTATTGAGAAAGTGTAATCCCCAATACTTCCAAAAATCCACTGTGAGAAAGTTCTTTGAGAGAACTTTGTTGAAGTTGTAAGGAAGCAATGATTTGTTGTTGCTTATAGCTGAAGTTGTTGTGATTGCACAAAGTTGTTTTGTGCAAGAAGTTGTTGTTGTGGTTTCTTACACTAAGTTATTAGTGTATGTATTGTTGTTGTTGCTTTTATTAAGATTAATCTGAATAGTATGTGTTGAAAATCCACTTTGAAAACAAAGTGGTAATGACGTAGAATCATTTAAGATTCAAACAACTCTATATCGGTTGTATTCATTCATTGTCTCTCATCTCCCTTCTTTACTTTGATTTGGAATTTATTTGAGTTGGAGTTAGCAAAAAACGAGAAAATTCTCGAAAATCGCCCAGCACTTTGTTCACCCCCCTCTAGAGTGATTGCCACGGACCTAACAAGCTCAGTCGCAAAACACAGCAGCAACAGCCCCAAACACAAAAAAGGCCAGTCAAAAACAGCCCGGGCCCCTGCTGCTCTGCCAACCACCAGCTCATCTTAGCCAATCACCACCTCAGGCTGGCCAACCACCACAAACCCTGCTAAAAACCCATGCCTTGAGGTCGTCGTCTCCAACCCCTACCATGTTGCGTACAAATAATGGATGGCTGCCTTACTCTGCCCGAGAACAATCATGTTGTTCTGGGTCAGGGTCCGCATGGAAGCACATATGTTGAGCATCATATGGAGATAATCAACTTATTACTTCAGGATGGCTTCACTGAAGTAACATCCAGGTCAAAGGCCCTTGCAATGAGGAAAAAACCCAAATCTCCTCATGGCAAGGCCGCGGTACGACCAAAAACATAACTTTATCATATTTAGTTTTTGGAATGTTAGGGGCTAGAACAAGCCCTAAAACAAAATATTGCCTATAATTGTGTACAAAAACATAAAATAGATATCTTCGTATCGTTATAAACAAAACTGAGCAACAAAATGTATATTTTTCTAGAACAAAAAGTTGGCAAGTTGAGATTTTGTAAATAATTTTGACTCCCTCCCGCATGGGCAAACAAATATTGATTTGGTGGAAATCGTCCTCAATGGATGTTCAGGTCTTTTCCATTGGCTCCACGCCATATGCTGTAAAATCACCTCTAAGGTAACTGGGATGAGCTTGCTAGCCACTTTTGTCTATAGATCAAACAAACTTTTTGATAGGTGACCACATGGAGTATACTCTTTACTCACAGCCAAATGCAGACTAAACCTTAGATTTTTCTAGGTGACGTCAACTGCATCGTAAGTGAAGTAGAGAGATTATGAGGTAGGTCGTCAACTACCTATGAGCTGCAAGACCAACTTAATTGTTTCCTGCGGAGCAGACTAATGCAGATCGACTCTTAGGATGCTTTCACACCTTGGATAATGGCTAAGTCATACTTGATATAGTTATGGCAAATAATGCATTCATGGAGACATCTCCTTTGGCAGAACTAATTTTCTTCCCACTTGATATTTTTCTGATTACTCACCTAGTGTGCTCTTCCTTGACCATACTAGACCTGTAGTCAAAATCTCTTTTAAGTTCCTTAATATGTTGGCTGGCCACAAGGACTTCCTTCCTCTGGTCAGTGCACACTGGAGTCGAATAGTCTACATCTCAGCCATGTGCCAGATTTGCAAAAAACTCAAAGCACTGAAGTCACCCCTTAGGGAGCTAAACAAGAAGTCCTACTCAAATATCATGGAAAGAGATGATCAGGCTATGGAGGAGCTGGAACGCATGCAAGAACACCCCAGATGGTCAATAGGGTACAACCAACTGGAAGGACAAGTTGTAGAAGCAAAGGCACTTGGCTTTCAACCTACTAGAGGCCGAAAGAAAATTCTTTGCTCAGCTCGCTAAAGGTAACTTTTTAATATCGAGTGACAGTAACACAAAATTCTTCCACTCTATAATTAAAAGGAACAGGGCAAGGAGGAGCATTACTGGAGTATAGATTGATGATGGTAGTATGTCCAATATTATTGAGCAAGCATCATAGCAATTCATTCCGTTCTTCTCTGAGCTGGCAGATGTACTGAATGAAAGTCCGAGACTCTCTCTGCAGCATGCAGACTCACATACAGCACATGTCTTGGAGGTTGAGATCAAAGAAGATCTACACTCTATTGGGAAAGACAAGGCGCCTAGCCCTGATGGTTATACTTCTCAGTTCTTTATTAAAGCATGGGAGATATTTGGGCCAGACCTTATCGCTGCGGTACAAGAATTCTTCAGGAATGGGGTTCTACTAAAACAGCTCAACCACGACCTTATTGCTTTGGTTCCCAAGGCTGCTCATGGTAACAGAGTTGAGGATTACCAACCCATCTCTTGCTGCAATGTGATCTATAAGATCATATCTAAGATTCTTGCAGCAAGAATTAAGTAAGTTATAGCATTCATCATGGATCCTGCTAAAGATGGCTTTCTCAAGGGTAGATGTATAATGGAAAATGTGTTTTTGGTGCAAGAGCTAATTAGGGAGTGAAGGAAGAAGCATAAGACTCCTAAATACATTCTTAAAGTTGACATCAAGAACGCATTGATTCCATTAGCTGGACTTTTCTCAAGGACGTACTTATTGGAATGTGATTCCCTGCTGTCTTCACTAATTGGATCATGGAGTGCCTGACCTTCACTTCATACTCTATTACTCACAATGGCAGTCCTTGTGCATTCTTTCACAAAGGACATGGCCTGAGGCATGGGGACCTCATCTCCCCGTTCCTATTCATTATTGGGATAGAGTAACTATCAAGACTCCTCAAACAATTGCATCACGACAAGGGGTACCACATTCACATCGACGCTGTGCTGAACAGTATATCACTCACCATTTTTTTACTGATAGCCTCATCCTTTTTTCCAAAGGTGATGCCAGCTCAGTCAAGAACATTATGGGTGCTCTCCAAACTTTCGGTGACTGTTCAGGTCTTAGAGCCAACATGGCCAAATAAATTTTTTTCCATGATGGCATAAGCAATGCAGCTGACCTGCAACAGGTCAGCACGGGCTTCACTGCGGCACCATGCCCTTCAGATATCTAAGTATTCCCATACTTGGGCACATGTTGCAGAACTCACACTATGCACCTTTCATTAATAAGATGAGGGACAAGGTGAGGCTTTGGAATGAAGCTAGCCTTTTGTAGCTGGTAGACTAGAGCTAATCAAATCAGTGCCACAAGGGGTGAAATGTTTTTGGTTGAGTGCTCTGCCTATTCCTGCAGCATCGAGGACCCTAGTGAATAGAATATGCCTACACTTCCTTAAGGAGAGTTCTACAATAGGGTCAAAAAAAGCTTGGATATCCAGGTCCCAAGTTAGCATGCCTAAAAAAGAGGGTGGTCTGGGAGTTGTACCGCCGAATGCATAGAATCTGCCTCTGTTAGCCAAACACCTATGGGCTCTGCACTATAAGAAGGATACGCTATGGGTGACATGGATGAACTATAAATATAGGCTATACAGCACACTCTGGATGAGAGTGGGGTGCAGGTCAGGCTCCCCACTCCTGAAGAAACTTATGGAGATCAGAGGCATACTGCTGAGGCAGAGTAGGCTTATACACGTCTTCTGTAGAAGTAATCACATTATGGACAACTAATGGAGACCTCAAATCTCGGTTGGCGTATGAGTTCTTTAGAGGCAGGAGCATCGCAGTCAACTGGACCAGAATAGTTTGGGATTTAGCGATCACGCTCAAGCACTCATTCACGCTTTGGCATGCTGGACTAAACAAGCTTCCCACCAAGGTCAGACTTGGTTATTTGGAAATTTAGACCTACCAGCTATGCTTAGCAAGACCAGAATCCCTGCAACACCTCTTCTTTTCATGCTCGGCTACCAAGAAAGTTTAGCTGATCATCTCGGCATTTCGAGCTCTACCACATGGATTTCAGTCACTCAACTGATTATTGGCTTAGGGATCACAACGGCTCAAGGGGAAAGCTTATAGAGCCCATGCAACCAAGATTACCTTTGCTACCACTGTTTACTTTATTTGGCAAGCCAGGAAGAGAAACATCTTTGAAGCAGCATCTTTTGCATCTAGGGATGTACCATATAGAATATGCACGCATGTATACAAAGTCATGTATAAGCTCTATCCATGTCTCTTAGACATAGACGATACATTACCTATTGTTTCATCCACTGTGATATTGACTCAACGCTGTAACATTCAATTAACTAGTGTTTAAGGGTTCTAAAGTCTTATGATAACTGAATGGGGAGTACAGTTTATACTTAAACTTTAAGAAAAATAGCGAACATTTAAATCCACAAAAATACATATATTCAACTTCTGGCCTTCTTTGAAGCTACAAGGCAACAAATCAAGCTTTAAACGAAATTTTCACCTTGGACTTGCTTAATATTCAATTCAGTCCTCTAATAGTATGAATTTGTATTCTAAGAACACTTTCTTCTTTTTTTCTTAAGAAGAGATCAAAAGAAGTTTTAAGGTCATAAATTTTCAAATGATATGATTTTTCTTCAAGACAAAATTATGAGTTTAAATTCGATTAAAGAGGTTTTGAGATCATAAATTTAATGAAACAAAGGTATGCATTCACAATTTTGACCCATAAGGTCATAAAGATTGAGCTTATTTTTGTGACTATAGGTTCATAACCTTTTCTTATTTAATGCGGATATACCTATTGATTTTTTGATTTCAGTTAGTGAGAGGGACGTCGACCAATATTGTAAATAGAACTTGAAACCTGAAAGATGCATGATTAGATTATTCATCTACATACAAATTTTTAAGTCGAATTCAGACAATATGCTTTATGTGTTAGAAGAGTACGCAATATATCGCCATAATGAGGACGATAATCTGGAATCCTAATTAGAGTAGCATCAACAACATATTATTGTAATCGATTATACAATCTTTATCATATTTAGCTTACTAATATACTATATTCAGACTACCAATGCATACACAAAACGTAAATGAAAGATTTCAATTTCTTTCATCAAATTATTTTTCTAACATGGTATCAGAGAACCGTTCTTGATTTTTGGGATTTAGAAAAACTTCGTCATCGTCCATAAACCTTTTCCGAGTCAATCCATCAAACTCAAGCTACTGGTATAGCACCTTTTCCAGACCAATTCAGTACAAATCTAAGAAAAAAACTAACCTCGGAAGAACACAATGATTCAACAAAGTTCTGTCAAAGAACGCTCACCAAGTGGGTTTAGGAAGCAGTGGGATTACACTTTTTAAGATGTCTAGATCACAAGGAAAACCTCAAATTTATATAGTTTCTTTTGTGTTAGACTTCTACTCTCACAACACAACAATGAAAAACAAGCAACAAGAGCTTAATAAGGTTTAAGCACTTTTGGACACTTCAGAGCTTTTTACAACAATAAGGGATGAAGCTTGAAGAGGATAAAAGTGTGTAAATACCTCCTCTGAACTTCTTCAATATATAATAGGCGTGAGCCATGTTTTTGCAGCCTTTCTCAAGTCTTCATCTCAACCAAATAATTTGAAAATGTCAAAATATTTTGTAGCCATCCTATAGTTGGATTTGATTCCCCATAGACAACCTAGAATATCTTAGGCATGTTTGCAATAGTCATGAAAGCATTATAGATGTTAGGAGAAAGTCCACAAGAAACTTGAGTAATATTGGAGAGAGAAAACAATTCAAATCCTTCTTGCATTTTTTTCCAATGGATATAAAAATTTGAATTTTGAATGACATCGACTGATCTATGTCTCATGCTTTAGAGACTGATGTCTATATACATCGGTCGATGTCTTCGAGAGATCGACGTATTTCAGTGAGGTTTCAGTTTTGCACCTTACATGCAACAATTGATCGATGTCTCTTCTTTGAGAGACTGAACAATACATTGATTGATTGAGTCTTCACCTTGAGAGATCGATTTTGGACAGTGATGTTTCAACTTTGAACCTTAGCCACATCGATGGATAGATATCTCTAACTTTACATATTGATGTCACATTGATCGATCAATGTGTCCCAACATGTGTGATCGATGATGGATAGTGAGGTTTCAACTTTGAACAGTCGCTACATAGATCGATTGTCTCTTATTTGTGAGACAGAAATCTATTTCTCACATTGTATTTTCTCATTTTGTTTCAACTCCAAAGTATGAACTACCTTTTTAACTTTTTTCAAACATCCTTTAACTTCATCCGAACAATTCATATTCCAACACAACATACACATTACAAGATGCATTTTTATTAGTAAAATATGCACCATCAAGTGCAAATAACCCCACAGATCAAAATCCTTTCCCAATAAACTCTCTATTCTTAGAACGTACTAGTGCATCAGAATCAGAAACAAGCTTAACATTAGATGGGATAAGAAGCACTCTGAAGATCAAGTTCTTACAAAATGTAAAGACGTGAAGCACATTGCTCAACTCTTGCCTTTTGCTCGAAGTTACTTAAGGAGCACTTTTCCCTTCCTAATTACTTGGTTTCCTCGTGCATCCCCTAGGAAAACTTGTTCTTCTCCACATTATATTTTTAGATAATCAAGAAATGGATCTCTTTTAGTACCAGTATGTTTGGTGGCGGCGATATCTACCACCCACTTTGTCACACTCCCAATAAGGTTCACCTCATGGAGGATGACAACTGCAATGATTTCCTTTTCCTCTGCATTATCCTCCACAAGGTTGGCTTGATTGCTTGTTTATCCTTTTTGCTTGTAGCATGTGAACACATCGTGTTCGAGTTTTCCACACATCCAGAATACTCTTTTGGTTTGCTTTGATTTTGTCCCTGTAATTTGTCCTTGCTTTTCACACCTTTTGAGTTATTGGTTTGGATTCTTTGGTTTTTTAGAATGCGCTCCACTATGTTAGCCTTCGTCTCCTGTTTATCGTCACTTGCATCTTCCAATCTGTTGTTTTCTTCTATATAAATGTGTTGGATTACACTATTCATAGAGAGTTTTGCATCCTCATGCTTGCATCACTGTTTGTACTTGCTCCAAGAAGAAAACTTTTCAAACAAAGAAGCGGCTTGAAATGTTTCATCGATCTCAATTCATTCTTGTTTAATATTGTCCATCAGTTGTTAGAATTAACGGATTTGATCATTAATTGAAATGTGGTCCACTATTTGAAACTTGCGACATTGACTAACCACGTATTTACATTTACCAAAATCTTCAAATTCATT
Organism: Eustoma russellianum; assembly: GCA_036186865.1. Taxonomy (NCBI): domain Eukaryota; kingdom Viridiplantae; phylum Streptophyta; class Magnoliopsida; order Gentianales; family Gentianaceae; genus Eustoma; species Eustoma russellianum. The sequence continues at coordinate 10,182,308 of AP025058.1, forward strand.
TTGCTTTGGAGAGCTTTCCGTATCTCTATTGTTGAATTTAATTTGACATAAATGTCAAACAAAGAGTTGGAGAGGAAGTGTAAAATAGGTCCGTTACATGTAACGTTGTTAGCATCACACTTAAGATCTTCTACTGCATCATTTGATATACTCTTTGTGAGAACGTAAGAAACATAGAGCATCTCAAGGAAAAACAACACATTTTCAGACAATCTTTTGAAGTATTGGCCATTAAATAGCTCTAGCTTCAACATATCAGGAACAATAGGTTATTTGGCAGCCATATCAGCAAAATTTCTTGAAGGATGTAAGAAAATGAAAACAACACGATAGCCAAACAATAGATAAAAGACACAATGAACAGACATCTCAACACGATAACCAAACAATAGATAAAAGACCCAATGAACAGACAGTTGAGATGTAGCCAAAGTTACATCGTCCTTAATGCAAATTTACTTCCAAAGATGAGCAAGGTGAAGTACTAGCAAATGCTTCTCAAAATATAATGACTTTGTCTATTCGTTTGCTCTACGAGAAGACGAATGAATTTACGTGTTAGAAGTGTTTAATATCAAAGGAAGAAACAAGGTAGTAGAGGAAGAAAAATTCTGCTAAATTTTCAAACCACACTATCCTTGTTTTTATACACTTTATTTCCAAATAAGATATTAATTTGAAATTTTACTGTAGAATTTAATCTCCAAACTTGATTCATAGTCGTTCTAGATTTAAAGGAGATGTTCGAAGATGCAAGGGTTGCATCAAAACATGAAAAGATACCATTGCTGAGGTCACTAAACACTGTAACTGAACATATGGTGAATTTCACCGTACGTTTGGTTAAGCGTTCGCTAAAAATCAGATTATGACACCAAACTCTAAAATCTTCAACAAAATTTCAATGAAAAACTGACCAAACGTTCGGTGAGTTCAAGTTTCAAGGTCCGGTGTAATCTGTCAAATCCATGTTTTACTCTTTTCTCTAATCAACTTTTGTACGTATTTTTACATAATTTTGGAACATATGCTAAAATATTTTTACACAATTTTTCCAAGAATATGTGACCAAGGTATAGGACCTATATAGAACAACTAGAAAGGAGGGTTCAATAGTGTGTGCAGAAAATTCGGTTTTTAAAAGTTATTGGACAAAATAACTCACTTCTAAAAACAGTTTCTATTTTCACATCCTGATTTGATTAATCTAGATGACCTGGTTGTAGACCTCCACAAATTATGAAATTTGGTGAAGATTTGCTCCCAGAGGTTATGAGTCTCTCACAAAAAGTTCTGATTACAATTCTAAGCCTAACCCCTTGAAAATACGTTTTTTCATAGACTGCGTCAATCTGCCAAAAACAGTGATACAAAATAACAAATTTATTCTTATTAATTGGTAACTCTAAATGACCTAAAAAGTTTATGATATGACCCTCAAGATGTGTACTTTAATGGATTAAAACAGTTTTTCAAAATTCCCTTGGTAAGTTTGTCAACCACGTTGATATTCTCAACCTTTGGAAATCTGAGAATCAGATTGAACTAGTCTCAGAAATATTAACATTTGACTTACTTATACTTATCTAAATTAGATGCAACTTATGCCAAATGAAATCTAGGACGTGTGGCTATGAATCTGCAAAATTTTATGATTTTTGAAAAACATTCGCTATTTTTCCCGTGAGTATGAAAATCATGCAGTAAACTGAAAACTGAAAGTAAAAGTGCTGAAAGTAAATAACACCGAGATTTTTATACTGGTTTGGTTAAAACAACCTACTCCATTCTTCGAGGACACCTTTCTTGGTAATCACAAATCACAAATGACACCTTCACACAAGGGTGACTGGAGTTAAACACCAAATCCGTCCTTTTACAATAAAACAAAGAACAAAACAATACGAACACCACCACTAAACAAATGAAGGCTTTGTCATATCTTGATCAAACTTTTTCACGAGATGAATGTATGTGGGTGTTTTAAACAAAGCGTATATAGTATATGGAAAATATGTATAATAGGCTTAAGGCTAAGAGCAAGAGAAAAGAATGGGAGAAGAAGAGAGTAGTCTTGCATTGAACTTGTAAGAATATGTACTTTTTCTTAGCCTTGTCTTGCACCTCTTCCCCTTTTTTATAGTGCGTTGGCCGCCCCTAGGGCTGATCTTTTCCTTTGAAAATTTATCTTGAATACTTTGGAAGATTGCCTTGTATAAGATGGTGACACAACCTTGCTTACATGGTGCAACATGATTGGAGAAATGACTTGTCTTTGCCTAGTTGTCACTTCTTGATAGGCCATTGCATATCCACCTTGGCACTCCCTAAATGAGCTGGAAATTCTTCTTAAAAATCTGAAACACATGCTTAAAATAAAGGTGGTTAATTTTCCATTAATCATGGTATGATTCCCACACAATTTTGGAAGAAATTTTAAGAGAAATTATGCCAAAATTAGGCCACAAGAGAAGCCGTGTGCTGATTCAGCATGTGGTTTATTTTGAAATGTTTCGTTGCGTGTTGCCCTCTTCAATGCCACCAATCATGTGTGTCTTGTCCTCCATCAATTAAAGTCCCAGATAAGTTTCACCTAGGCTCCATGAAGTGGTAAATGTCGTGTGATATTTAGCTGGACATGTGCTGAATTCTTTTTATGTAAATTTTGTAAAATAATGCATAATCTTCACATATATATGGTAAATTGCAATCAGCCCTAATTTGATTTTTCTAGAACACTCTAATATGTCTTGAATATGTAAAAATTTTCTAGATACATATGACATCAAGGCCAAAACGTTTTTATGTATGCCTAAGTGTAGAAAACCGAATTTTGGACTTTCGTCGATTACGCGATTTTTCTCCGATTAAACTCAAACTTCTTAGACATGTAAGCTATATCATGTCACACATAATCTACATAAAATAAAGTGTATTTTCAACTCTTGTTGCTGATGATCAAAAACGCCATGTGCTTTAAAAAATGAGTTAGAATTTTCAACAAATTAAGGCTAAATTGTGGGTGATTGATTTGTGTAAACTTGTAATGACTTTGGGGCTGAATATAACATGTGTACCACAAAATTTCTGAGAATTTTTAGTTTATGTGGGATGGCCATATTTATATGGTAAGTACATGACGTGTCGGTGAAGGTTCGATAGTCACCCGATGTGACAGATTTCGGTTTATGGCTTCGTGACATATTATAATTTTTCTATCAAGATGACTTGTAATGTATGATATGAGATCTGTATATACTCATAATACAATGTGCATATGGTGGTGTTACATCGACGTACGGTTATGATGTGTAAGACGTGTCGGTGGTACGTCGGGAAATATGTATATATTGTGTCTTTATAAAAAATTGTATATGAAATATATATATATGTATGTGGCGTGTGAGTTCGAATGAGATGAGGAGATTTTTCTTTTCAAGTTTGTTGCCATATAGCTCTCTCCAAATATGTCTTTACATAATGAACTAGTTAGTTCATTAACTTAAGCACTTCACTTAATGAACTAGTTTAGTTTGTTAGGTCCGAAACACACTCTAGAGGGGGGTGAATAGAGTGTTTGACACTTTTGCGAAATTTTCTTGTTTAGCTCAACTCAAAAGAAATTCAGAATCAAAGCAAGAATGTGAGATGAGAAGCAATGAATGTATACAACGGATATAAAGTGGTTCGAATTGTAAATGATTCTACTCCACTACACTTTGTTGCCAAAGTGGATTTTCAACAACTACTCTTCTTATTAGAGACAATAAGAACAACCACAGCAACACTTACACTAACACCTTAGTGTAAGCAACAACAACAACTTCTTGCACAAAACACACTTGTGCAACTACTGCAACTACAGCTCTAGCAAGAAAAACTTCTTGCTATCTCACAACTTCAACAAAGTTCCCTCAAGAACTTTCTGACAGTGGGTTGAAGGAAATAGTAAAGTTCACCCTTTCTCAGTAGTTTAAGCACAAGAAAAGGATCAACTATTTATGGTTCCTCTTGTGCTTGACTCTGTCTTTCTCAATATACAACAATGAAAAAAAGAAAAACTTATGAAGCTTTAACCAATTTTACAAATGTGAGAGAACTATACAACAATGAATAATGAAGTTAGATGATGGTGAAAGTGTGTAATTGCCTCATCCAAGCGTCTTCCTTTTATAGATGAAGTTCATTACGTTTTTGAATCTCCACCAAGTCTTCACAAGGTATCCAAATGTCAAGATAATGTCCAAATAGTTTTGAGCCACCTTATGGAGTGATTTGATATTCAATAGCCACCCTAGAGAATCTTAGACATGTATAAAATAGTCAAGGAAGCATGTAGTATGTTGGGTTAAAGTCCACAAGAAATTTGAGTAAGATTGGAGAGAGAAAACATCATAGATCTTCCTTGGATTTTGTTCCAACGTTCAAAAATATTTGAATTCTGGGGGACGTCAATCGATCCATGTGCCGGTGCTGAGAGATCGATGTCCGCCTGAAAGGTTCCATTTTTGAACTTGTAGGACATCGATCGATCGATGTCTCTACTTTGAGATACTGATGTATATCGATCGATCAATGTCTCCTGCGTTGAGAGATCGATGTCTTGCCAAAGCTTTTAGGTTTTGAATCTGTCCTACATCGATCGATCAACGTCTCTTGCTGAGAGACTCCCGTGACGTCGATCGATCGACATCCCTTTAATTGAGAGGTCGATGTAGGGCCGAAAGTTTTTAACTTCTACAATCTTCACATAGATCGATCCATGTGCCTTCCTTAGGGGCTGATGTATACGTCAATCAATCCATGTGAGAAATTGACGCTCACAATGTGTTTTTCTTATTTTACTTTAAACTCGATGTGTGAAATTCCATTTTAGCCCATCCAAAACATCTTTTAACATCATCAAAACATTTTATATTCCAACAGTCTCCCCCTTTTTAATGATTTCTAAACCAAGATTTTAAAAGATGTTTTTGCTTCATTTTAGCTAATTGGATGTTTCAAACTTGAAAAATTTTAATCTCCCCCTTAGTATATGCATTTTATACTTTCCGTAATAACCAATGTAAACATGATTTTACAACTCCAATGAATATATCAAAATGCTTCCTTTTTACAATTATGTAATAAAAAGCTCCCCCTCAACCAAACATGCATCAATTACTCCCCCTCAACCAAGCACACTCAATTTCCAAATTACCTTTTAGCACTAGCCATCAAGTTAATATGTAAATCAACAAACAACTTGTAGGCTATTCATGTTTCCATTTTAGCTTATAGGCAATAATCATTAAGTCACTAACTAACTTATAAGCAATAAACAATAAGGTCATTAACTTTCTCCCCCTTTTTGAAAGCATCAAAAACAATGACAATATAAAAACATATTACTTCAATCATCATCAAAACATAACCAAGTTTAGCAAGTACATAAGCTAAGAAATACTAAACTAGAATGATAAACATTGATAAACAAAAAGCAAGCTAAAAGAAGTTCTAGTCTTTATCGGAAGAAAACGAAATGCCCGGAATGCACGCCTTCATTTTAGCCTTCAGCTTGGCAAACCTTGACTCGTGCAAGGTCACCTTGCCTCGAAGCTCACCAACCTCTTGTTGAAGGCTAGCAACTTGAGCCTGAAGTTCAGGAATGTTTGAGCTCAAGCTACTAGGTGCTTCGTGAGTGTCGGGTTCAGGAATAGGTGCCTCGTCCGGAACACCTTCGTCTTCTTCCGCTTCATCCACTTTTGCTCGTCCTTTTATTGCTTCTTTTCTAGCCTTTAATATTTGTCGTATGTTAACCTTATCATAGAAATCCTTATGCGTGATTATGTCATTATCTAAGTTGTCTACATCAACACCCGATTTTACAAGCATCATATAGACAAAGTTATTATAGGGTAGGGCTTTGTTTTGTTTTGTGGCGGCCTCAATAATATTTGTCATAAAAAGCTCCCTGAAGTTCACCTTTTCATGGTTGGCTATTCTGTATACAATGTAGAAGTCTAGGTTACTTGGCCCTTTGGTGGATTTGCCATTGATACAAAAGGTAACAATGGCAAGAAGAGTACGATAAACCAAGGGTATATAATTGGTGTTCTTAGTGGGATGATAGCCTAATAATGTTTTCACTTAATCCTCAGTGACTCTCCACCGAGTTGTATCCCATTTCCATACATCAAACTCAAAATATCCCTCGTTGGGTACACCAATCAACCCACAAATTATTCCAACATCCCATTCAATGTGATGTCCATCAATAATAGTATGCAAAGCTAAAGGAAGATCATTTATGTATGGAATCCATAGATTTACATAAAAGAGCCTAGTGTACCTAGTGGACATTTTGTCCATCTATTTTTCAAACCAAATACTCCTCCATTGTTGGTATCTAACCACTCAATGATAGGGCTCAACTCATTATTGCTTAGAATATCATTGATTCTAAGCAATTTCAGTGGGATAGTAGATCTCTCTTCATCTTCCTCTTTGACATATAACTTTTGAGAGTGTCTAGTGATATACCTTATATGTCCGGGTGGTAAAGGTTCTGTCAAAGCATCTGTGGCTTCTCTAGTTTAGATCCAAGGAAAGTTGGAGAAGTTTAACTCACTTCTAATCTCGACTAGGACTTGACTTTGTCTTTCATCCATTGATTGTTTTCTTCTAGGTTGAGAAGTTTGTCCATGAGAAGGATTGCTTGACCTTCTCCTCCACTCCTAGATGATCTTGGCCTTTTGGTGGTGTTCTTGCTTCTTCAAGACATGGTTTAAGAAATTAGGGCACGAAATTAAGGAGATTCTAGAGAAGGGTAGAAAAATTTGATGATGGAGAGCAAGATTCAAGGGTATATAGGGTTGATTTCAGGTTGGATAGCAAGAACCTGAGATGGTGTGAAGTTTTGAGAAGAGGACGCTGAGAATGGATGGTGCTTCGATCGATTTATGTAAATTATAAATGAGGAAAACGCATTTCTGACTGAAATCAAAAGTGCAGAAATCGATGACGTTGATCGATCGACGTACATTGATTGGTCGACGTCAGAGATCGATGTGCATAGATCTCTCCTTTTAATACATGGATCGATCCATGTATACTAATTTTTGAAATTTTCAATTTTAACCCTCTAAATATTGTTTATCATCCCTAATCTTGTTCTATTGGACTCGAATGACTCGTTAGGAAGGGATTTTGTGAATTTATCCGCTAGGTTGTCATTGGTTGGAACAAATTCAACACATACCAATCCCTTTTGAATGTAATCCCTTATGAAGTGATGCCTCACTTGAATATGTTTGGTTCTACTATGGTGAACCGGATTTTGTTCTATACTTATGGCCGAAGTGTTGTCACATAAGATTGGAATTTTATCAAACTTAACATTGTAATCATTTAAGGTGTTAACCATCCAAAGTAATTGTGCACAACACGAAGCAGCCGATACATATTCTTTTTCCGCCATTGAAAGTGACACACTATTTTACTTCTTGAAACAACAAGAAACTAAGAAATCTCCAAGGAATTGGCACGTCCCGGAGGTGCTTTTTCTAACAAGATTTCCGGCATAATCGGAATCACTATACCCTCTTAAATCAAAACACCCATTTTTGGGATAAAACAACCCAAAGTTCAAAGTTCCTTTCAAATACCTAAAGATACGTTTAATGGCAATTAGATGCGATTCCTTAGGCATATTTTGAAATCTATCACATAAACACACAACATGAAAAATATTCGGTCTTTTAGTGGCCAAATAAAGTAAACTACCAATCATACCCCTATATTTGGTTACCTCAACCGGCTTTCTTTTTTTGTCTTTGTCAAGCTTTGTACTTGTGCTCATTGGAGTGCTCGCAATTCTTCCGTCCTCAAACTTGTACTTCTTGAGCAAATCCTTTGTATACTTTGTTTGAGATATGTACACTCCATCTTGATTTTGCTTGATTTGAAGGCCAAGAAAGTAGTTGAGTTCACCCATCATGGTCATTTCAAATTCTCCTTCCATTAATTTAGCAAAATGCTCACAAAGAGAATCATTAGTAGCACCAAATATAATATCATCCACATAAATTTGAACAAGCAATTGATGGTTTCCTTGTTCTTTAATAAAAAGAGTAGTGTCGACTTTTCCTCTTGAAAACTCGTTCTCAAGTAGGAAGTTACTTAATCTTTCATACCATGCCCTAGGAGCGTGTTTAAGTCCATAAAGGGCCTTTTTGAGTTTAAATACATGATTTGGATAATCATGATTTTCAAACCCCGGTGGTTGAGCTACATAAACCTCTTCTTGAATTATTTCATTCAAGAATGCGGATTTCACATCCATTTGATATAGTTTGAAATCCTTATAGCATGCATATGCTAATAGCATCCTCATAGCCTCTAACCTAGCTACGGTGGCAAAGGTCTCATCATAGCTATGCCTTCCTCTTGCATATATCCTTGAGCTACTAACCTAGCCTTGTTTCTAGTGATGTTTCCTTTATCATCCATTTTGCTTCTAAATACCCATGTAGTGACAATTACGGGATGATCACTAGGTTTAGCTACTAATTCCTAAACATCAATCCTTTCAAATTGATTTAGTTCCTTGTAGGGCTATTACCCAATCTTCATCATTTATAGCCTCCATTATATTTTTAGGCTCAACTTGTGAAATGAAAGCATTTTCATTAAATTTTCATTATGCCATTACTAGTTTCTCCTATTATTAGTTCTCTAGGGTGATCTTTCCTATACTTATATAAATCCGGTAAATTTGAGGTATCTCATCCTAGTTCTTCATTTTCAACCTTAGGTTGAAGAGGATCAAATCTAAGGTCAATGACAATATTACCTTTTGAATTCTCAAATTTCTCTATATGACTTACTTCAATTATTTCATCATCATCATCATTAGTGTTCGGTATATCCTCAATGAGTTCAATAACTTGACATTAATTGATTCTTCAACTTTCATGCTCCTTTTATTATATACTCTAAATGCCTTGCTATTTTGAGCATAACCCATGAAGATTCCTTCATCCGCTTCGAAATCGAGTTTATCCAAGTTATGTTTGGTGTTAAGTATAAAGCACTTACAACCAAAAACCTTGAAATAACCAATATTTGGTACTCTACCTTTCCAAAGCTCATAAGGAGTCTTTTTGAGAGATGGTCTCAAATAAACTCTATTTATCACATGGCAAGTGGTGTTTACCGCTTCAGTCCAAAAATACTTGGGTGGCTCAAATTCATTTAGCATGACTTTACTCATTTCTTGAAGTGTTCTATTTTTCCTTTCCACAACACCTTTTGTTGAGGAGTCCTTGGAGCCGAGAAATTGTATCCATACTCTTTGGATACACAAAATTCTCGAAACTCTCCATCAAACTCACCACCTCTATCACTTGTAATTTCCTTAATTGTGTCTTCTCTTTGATTTTCTAGTCTCCTACAAAGCTTTATAAATTCTTGGCATGCATCATTCTTTTTAGGTAAGAGCATTACCCAATTGTACCTAGAGAAGTCATCTACCACCACAAAGGTGTAATGTTTTCTACCTAGACTTGCCATACCAATATCTCCATACAAATCCATATGAAGTAATTGTAGTGGTTTGGTGGTGGAGATTTCACTTTTGGACTTGAAGCTTGTTTTAACAAGCTTTGCCTTTTGACAAGTGTCACATAAGCCATGGTTTTCATAATTCAATTTTGGAAGACCTTGGACTTTTTCATTTTACAAATCTCTTTGAAAATTTTAAAAACTAATATGTCCAAGTTGTCTATGCCATAGTTGAGTCAAATCATTTTTGGCAACTAAGCAAGAAACATTTTGTGATATCAAATCATGTTTGCTAAATTTGTAAACATCATTTTTCCTTATAGCCTCAAAAAAATCTTATCGTTCTTTTTCACAATGCATTTTTTTTTCACAAATTCAACATTAAAATTAGCATCACATAGTTGGCTAACACTTAACAAATTATATTTAATCCCTTCTACATATAGTACATTATTAATAGTAAAAGAAAAGTTACTAATTTCTCCATGTCCAAGGATTTTGGCTCTCCCATTGCAAAAATGCACCGTTCCACCATCTTGGAGCTTGAGCTTGGTGAACAACGTTTTGTCTCCGGTCATGTGAGTTGAACATCCGGTGTCCATAAGCGATTTAGTTCCTTCTTCTTTGGCTACTCAATTTATCTTGAGAACCTACAAAACCAAAATATTTATGCATTGGTACCTCTTGATGGTTGGGTCCTTTAGGGTTAGTTTTTCGACCCTTAGGCTTCCAAACATACATGCTTCCAAATGTAGCTCTACATGCACACTTCACATGTCCTATTTTGTTGCAATGAAAACAAGTGGGTACATGCCTTGGTTTATAAATGATGAGTTATGTTGTGTTTTTCTTTTGTGTGCCTTTTTCTTAGTCTTAATAGAAGAATGTGATGAATTAAATCCTAAACCAGATTTATCATTTCCAATTCTTTGATTTCCAAGTAGTTTGTCTACATTATTTTTACCATTTGTTAGTCTTTG
>AP025058.1:10203248-10215763 GCA_036186865.1 Eustoma russellianum
ACTTCCTGTAATGTGTAACATCCTCCAACTGTGGTGAATCTTGATGTGTCAGGCTAAGATGGCTCTCCATTGGACTCCTGGCTGGTTTGGCCTCCAAAAAACCAGCCTGCTCCAGAAGCTCTAAAGTGTATTTCCGTTGGTTCACACTAATCCCCCCTTAGCCTGAGCCACTTCAATGCCTAAGAAGAATCTCAGCAATCCCAAATCCTTAATTTGAAATGCCTGGTGCAAGGCACTTTTGATCTCAGTGATGAGGCCGGTATTACTTGACGCTACTATAATATCATCAACGTATACCAAGAGTAAGATAAAATCTGTACCAACTGTTTTGGTAAACAAAGTGTAATCACACTTAGACTGACAGAAACCCATGGACAACAAGAATCTAGTGAGGGTAGCATTCCACTCCCGGCTAGCCTGCTTCAACCCATACAGATACTTGTTAAGCTTGCAGACCATGTCTGGACCTCCTACTGACATACCAGGTGGGGGTAACATGTAGATATCTTCATGCAAATCACCATGTAGGAAGGCATTATTGACATCTAGTTGATGAAGATGCCACTGAAATCTAGCTGCCAAGGCCAGTACCACCCTAACAGTTGTCATCTTGGCAACTGGAGAAAAGGTATCCATGTAATCAATGCCATACTGTTGGATATAACCCTTTGCAACCAATCTGGCCTTGTGTCTCTCCACAGTCCCATCTGCCTTCAGCTTCACCTTATACACCCACCTACACCCAATGGCCTTCTTGTCTTTAGGCAAGGGCACCACAGTCCAGGTATCATTGGCCTCCAACGCTGCTAACTCCACAGCCATAGCATCCTGCCACACAGACATACTAGAAGCTTCTGCATAGTTATGAGGCTCAACATGTGCATTTAAACTAAAAATATATGACTTGTACTTTGGGGCTAGAGATGCATAAGTCATGACCTTACTGAGTGAATGAGGTGATGTATGTTTATGAAGATTAGCAGAAGAAACAACATTATTGCAATGGTAATCTTGGAGATAAAGAGGTGCTCGTTTGTTTATGATGGGTCTATTCTGAGGCACTTGTTCTTGAATGGGGGCATCTCTATACTGATATGCCCACTCCATTGGTACATCATGGTCATTAGGCTGAGCATATGGGCCATACCATGTCCGCAGACTGATTGAAAGATGAGGGGAACTGAGAGTTTGAGGAAAAAGGACTAGGCATATGTTGAGAATTTGGGGATGTTGAATGAATATTTGTCTGAAATGGGGATAGACTGGATGACTGAGCACTGCATTCAGGGTAGAAGAACTTGCAGGATGGACAGGCTCATCGATAAAATGAGGAATGAAGGAAGGCATGTGACTTGGCATGGCAGATGTGGAAGAATCATGAAGACTAAATGGAAAAATGGTTTCAAAGAAGGTAACATCTCTGAGATATAAACGCATTTAGTATCAAGATCTTGCAAAATGAATCCCTTCGTATTGTGAGGCAACCCCAGGAATACACTCCTCTTGGCTCTTGCAGCAAACTTTTCTTTGTGTCTTTGGGTGTTGGTTCCAAATGCTAGGCAACCAAACACTTTCAAATCTTTGTATGCGGGAACTTGGTTGAACAACATTTCATAAGGGTTTTCTGGCCAAGGACAGGCGTGGGTGTTATGTTTATGAGGTAAACGGAATGTTGAATGCAAAACCCCAATATGGGGAAGGGAGAGAGGATGAAATCTGAGTGCTCTTGCTATGGTGAGGATATGCTGGTGTTTACGTTCAACCACCCCGTTCTGTTGAGGTGTGTTCACACAACTGGTCTGATGAACCACACCATTGTCTGCAAAAAACTGGTTCATCATGAATCAGACCCATTGTCAGTCCTGATCTTTTAATTTTTACATCAAACTGCACAGATACATAGTGATAGAAACTTTGCACAATGGATCTAGTTTCACCTTTGGACTTCATCAAATACACCCAACAGTATCTGCTGTAATCATCTATAACAGTAAGAAAGTAATGCTGCTTATACATTGTGGGGAACTTGTATGGTCCCCAGATGTCCATATGAACAAGAGAAAACAAGCTTGAAGACACAGACTCAGAAACAGGGAAGGGTACTCTTTTTTGTTTGCAAGAGGACACACTGTACAACGGAAAGACGGATCAGACGTTACAATGGACTCTATTTTATGGACTTCTTTTATTCTGGACTGGACATGTGGCCTAGTCTTGAATGCCACAACCATGCGTCTGAAGAAGTGACAGCATGTGCCAAAAACAGGAAGATGGCAAGATGGATGTCTGACCCCTGTTTGAAGGTCCCATGAGATAGTACAGGCCTTGATCTACCTCAGCTAAACCAATCCTCTTCTTGGTTCTGAGGTCCTGAATCAAGCATGAATTAGATTGAACAGCACTTCGAATTTGTTTGAATGAGTAAGTTTGCTCAAGGATATCAGATTGAATGCAAATGCAGGGACATAGAAGACATTGGTAAGGACTAACTGTGGGTTTACTTTTACTGTTCCTACATGTGTGACCTCTGCCAAGGATTTGTTAGGCAATTCAACAGATAAAGAATTAACAGATGTATAAGACTCAAATAGGCTGAAGCAAGAACAGACATGATCACTAGCCCCAGAGTCCAATACCCATATTTGAGTTTAGATGCAATGTCTTACCTGATTCCTTTGCAGAAGTTATAGTCTGTGTGCAGACATGACGGCATGACGTCCACCTGCATTGCTTGACATCACAGGAACACCTTTCTTATTGTTTTCTTGACGTTCCTCCAACAAGTTCATCAGCTGCGCATATTGATCTTGAGTCAGTGCAGGTGACTTCACTGCACCTTGGCTTTGATCTTCCTCCCATTCTCCCTGACTGACTCTATCACCATGCTGGCCTGCTCCACCATCACTACTCACCATGTTAATTTGCCCCTTGAACTTAAACCCGGGGATACCCGTGTTTCTTATAGCATTTATCAACAGTGTGTCCCAACTTATTACAAAAGCTGCATACAGCACTTTGGAATTATTCTGATAAGTCTTGGATCCACCTCTTCTTTGTCCTCTACCAGCACCTTTGTTATTACCATTACCAGAACCAAAGACATTGTTTCCAGATGCATTGTCACATTCATAATACACGAAGGATTATTACTAAACTGTCCTTGTGCACCAGAATAATTCAACTTTCTTTCCAGCTTTATGGCCATTGCAAACGCAGATTTTAGATCAGGCAATGGATTGGACAACAAGACCTGTGACTTCACAGTCGAATTCATCATTTAATCCTTTCAGAAATTTTATCACATCATTTTCAACAAACTTGTTGATCTCAACTGTTAGGTTACAAGTACATCTACGACAAGAACAGGCTGGAATGGACCTGAGAACTAGCCATTCTTCCAAACACTCTTAAGCCTAGTGTAATACTCCGTTACCGTGTTATTTTCTTGCCTAATGGCATAAAATTCTTCCTGTAAATCAGAAAGCCTAAATGAATCAGCATTTCCATATCTAGACTTCAAATCATTCCAAATCTCGAATGCAGAGTCCAACCACACAACACTCTGCACAATGTTTGGAATCAAGGAGTTTATCAACCAAGAAACTACCATATTATTAGCCTTAAGCCAAGCATGATACCTGCGAGCGTTCTCTGCTGGTTTCTCAATCGAACCGTCCACAAACGCACAACCTTATTCTTCGACTCCAGAGCTCTTCTCGCAGATCTGCTCCAGCTGTGGTAATTGTTTCCATCAAGTAATGGCTGAACCAGCACCATTGATGGATTGTCACTTGGATGAATGAAATACGGATCATCCAAGGGATCAACGATTGAATTCGATGTGGAGGCTGACATCGGACTGTTGTTGTTCGCATTCGACGCCATGAAAGTCCCAAAGTTCATGGACGTTGCTCTGATACCATGTGAAATTTACCGCAAACACCAAGCAAACAGCGGTAAAGACAACGATTAAACCTCCACGCGTAAAACTAAAGCACGAAGAATGAATGTGCTCAAGAAATAGCACGCAATGGCATAGCAAAAATGAGAGAAAATTCAGAAAACTTTCTTGATTGATTGAATAACCGTTTTTGGTACAACACATTCGGTTATATAGCTGAAATGTACAAGACAATATGCAAAAAGACTAAAGTGCCCCTCAGAGCAACACTACCATAGAACTTAAGTGAGGGTAAAAACGTCATTTCACACTATTTAAACTCTCCCGCCATCGTCCTTCTTCTTCTTCCTCGTCACGCACCTTTGCACCTCCTGCACTCCTGTGCACCTCGTTTCTTAGCCATCAACACACGCATCTTCTTCACCTCACAACTCAACCAACTGATCACTAAGCTCCTTAATTGGAGATTGACATTGCAATTTCACAACACCTGCACCCAACGCATTACGGATCACTGATCATCAACCTCATCTTTGACAGGTACTGTGAGAGACATGCATAGCGACCGCGAATTTAACATAATCAAAAACATTGTTGGAAGAAAAGGGGCAATGAAATACTTATCTGTGATGATAATTAGAACAATAACGAAGGAACAAAACTTGGCCATCTTACTACGGAATGATGCAATTTGTTGAATCCAACGCTTGCTTCTACCGTTTGCCATCTTGTCACAATTTATAGTGATAGGTTTGCTCGGGAACAACGTCATGCAGCATATTAAAAAAATGTGTCATCTTTTTTATATGCTTTAATTAGCTACAAAGCAACTACCAGCATTGGAATCTCGTAGCAAACACAAAATAAAGGAAGTCAAATGCAACAAGGTGTGAACGAATGTCACTTTTCGTATTTTGTGACATTTTTTATTTCATGACGTTGATCTTTCCATATCAGAAATCGATGTTAGATAGTATACTTCTAATTTTGTACATTTCATACACAGATCGATCAACATCTCTATTCTACGGATTGATGTTTATGTCGATCGATCGAATTCAGTGTTCAGATATTGATGTTCCATTTTCACTTGATTGATCGACATGGAGATCGCTGTTGGAGACTGTGCTCCCATGTTTCAAACAAATTTAATATAGATCGATCGATGTCTATTTCTAGAGATCAATATATACATAGATCGATTTGAGTACATGACATATACATCGATCTCTGTTTTAGAGATCTATGGAGAGATAGACGTCATTATCCTTATGATTCAAGCCCTTGTCATTTTCTTAGTATAAATCGATCTTTCTATTCTTTTTCAAACATCTTTTAAATTCATCTTTGATGATTTCAAAACTATATGTTTTAAAAGATTTTTTTGTTCGAAAAATTACGCTATTACCCTTCTTTGTTAAACAATGCTTTTTGCATAAGTTTTGTTAAAAAAATCTCCCTTTTATTTAATGCATTCATGCACCCTCTCTCTACAAATAAATATACTAAACCAAATAGTCATCCAGTCTACCCCACGTACTTCACGCTCCCCCTCAGCACATGACATACTCATATTCATACACGTATCTTGAATATACATAACAGTCCATATCTCACACATATCTCAAATATACATAACAACACATATTATTTATTTTCCAACATATATCATGCTCATGTTTTTAACAATAGCTTTTGCTGTCGTTGGGATATACTGGATTCGGATGATGATGAGATGATGTTTGCCCTAGTTCTTATATACACATATCATCAAACTCATGTTTGCATCATTTGCCATATATCATCATCATCATCATCATACCCAGTATATCCCAACGACAGTAAAAGCTATCGTTAGGGTCTGGGGAGGGTGAGTGGCGGACAAACCAATACCTCTATCCATAGAGATAGAGAGTTTGCTTCCAGTGAGACTTCCGGCTCTGTCGGTACCTGCATAAATGACATAATAATAGAAAATATGACGTGCTAGTGTGTTAGTGAGAAAATTCAGTAAATACAAATACGAAGCTCCCGATATAAAGACAGTCATAAACGTGTACATACACATATAAAGCAAGACAAAAATAAAAAACCAAACCAATAAAAAAGTGCGAAAATCCCCCAAAGCGTAGATAATGTCTAAGCCCCTAAGTATAATCTAAGGTGCCCTTATATCCTGCCTAAACCTCATTAACCTTAATCCTCTGCCTCCATGAACTCCTATCCTGGACTATGTCTTCGAAGAGGTGCAAATCTAATAGGTCATGCCTAATCCGCTCATCCCAAGTTAGTTTGGACCTGTCTTTACTCCTCTTCCCCTCTACAATGAGGCTTTCGACTGCTTTGACAGGCGCCGTTTTCGGTCTCCTCTTGACACGCCCAAACCATCTCAGTCTCTCCTCCCTTATCTTATCTGCTATACTAGTGACCCCTAACCTTTCCTGAAATACCTCATTTCTGATCCGGTCTAGCCTTGTATGTCCACTCATCCCCCTCGGCATCTTCATCTCTGCCACTTCCATCTTCTGTGACTGGGGCCTCTCGATGGCCCAGCAATCTGTTCCATATAACATTGCCGGCCGCATTGCTACCCTATAAAATTTTCTTTTTAATTTAGTTGGAAAATTCTTATCACACAGCACCCCTGAGGCCGCCCTCTATCTACACCAGCTGCCTGAACTCGGTGTGCTACATCACTATCTATGTCTCATCCTGCTATACAAATGACCCTAGGTACTTGAACTTACTTACCAGTGGTACAACCTGACCCTTGATGGTGAGGTGTCCTGTCTCACAGTCCGCCGCGCCGCTGAAGTCGTAGTGCAGATATTCGGTCTTAGAGCGAATAATCCTTAAGCCTTTTCTCTCTAAAACATCTCTCCACTGCTCTAGTCTCATGCTCAGGTTATGTGTACTCTCTGTGACTAATACAATATGGTCATCAAAAAGCATACACCACGGAACTGATTCCTGGATCATTTTTAACAACTCATCAAAGACAGATGCGAAAAGAAATGGGCTTAACGCAGACCCTTGATGGAGGCCTACCTCCACTAGAAAGAAGTCTGTATTCCCCACAGGCGTACACACGGTTGTTTTTATCCTAGTATATAAATATATATCTAATTATGTCTATATACTTCATAGGAACCCCTTTTGCATCCATACTATCACAGATCAGGCTACATGGTACACTATCATACGCTTTTCCAAGATCGATGAAAACCATATGTAGATCACGCTTCTTCTCCCTATACTTCTCCATCAATCTCCTTACGATATGTATTACTTCTGTAGTTGACCGTCCTTGCATAAAACCAAATTGGTTCACTGTGACCTGAGTTTCTCCCCTAATCCTAGTGTCGATTACTCTTTCCCATAACTTCATAGTATGACTTAACAATTTAATCCCCCTGTAATTCTCACAATACTATGTGTCTCCTTTTTTCTTATATATAGGGACCACTACACTCCTTCTCCACTCATCTGGCCTTTTTCCTTTTTTGAAAATAAGATTGAACAGAGTAGTTAAACATTGAACCCCTTGCTCTCCTAAACACTTCCAGGCCTTAATGGGTATGTTATCCATGCCAACTGCCTTAGCTCTTCCCATCTTCTTCAGTGCTATCTTCACCTCTCCTTGTGTGATGCTGCAACAATCGTAGGTATTATGTTGTCATTTTTGTGCAGTGATGCTTTCTCTTTCTTCGTGGTCCACCCTTACGTTGTTAAAAAGGTTGTAAAAGTATTTTTGCCAGTGCCCCTTGATGTCTTGTTCTTTGACTAGAACAAGTCCATCTTCTCCCTTTATAAACTTTACGACTCCTAGGTCTTGCTTCTTTCGATCTCTAGCTGTTTCAATCTTGAACATATCACGCTCTCCATCTTTTGTTTCTAATCTTTTGTACATCCTTTTGTAGGCTGCGTTCTTTGCCTCTATCACTGCTTTCTTCGCCTCCTTCTTAGGATTTTGTAGCTCTCCCTTTCTCCTCTCCGTTTGTGCAGCTTAACACCTCTTTAAAACTGTTTTGCTTATTTCTCATTTTTCGTTGCACATCCTTGTTCCACCACCACGACTCTTTATGTATGGTTGTCTTTTCTGTTGTTACTCCAACAGTTTCCCTTGCCGCGTGAGTAATGGTAGTTGACATAGCCTCCCAAATCTGGTTTGTGTCTTCAACTATTGAATTTGATGTCGCCGAGATGACCTTGTCTTTAAATATGTTAATTTTTTGTCTTTCAAACAACCCCATCTAATCCTAGCTGGTAATTTTCTAACCCTCGTGCTCAGCTTTTGGCTCAAGGTGATAATCACGACTAGTAGGCGATGTGGCATCACAGTTGTCTCCCTTGGTATAATCTTGCAATCCCTCCACATTTGTCAGTCTTCACGTCTGATCAGGAAATAGTCAAATTTTGTGTTACATCCTCCGCTGCTAAAAGTGATCAAATGTGATTCTTTTTTCTTAAAGAACGAGTTTATAATACCTAGGTCGTGGGCAACGGCAAGGTCTAGCAAATCTCTACCCTGCTCGTTTCTATCTCCATAGCCAAACCCACCATGTGCCGATTGAAAACCATCGGTATCCTTTCTAATGTGGCTATTAAAATCACCTCCTATACAAATTTGTTCCTCCCTTGTATTGTCCTAAACAATATATCTAAGGAATCTCAGAACTCTTTCTTCTCTTGTTCTCCTAGTCCATAGGCGCAAACCACTGTCATCACCTCCTTGTTTAATACTAACTTAAGCACCATAAGTCTATCATTATATCTTATCACATCGATCACGTTCGCTTACAATTCTAATTTTACGAGAAATCCTATCCCATTATTGGTCCCGTCGGACCCCGTGTAGAGCAACTTATATCCATTATACTTTTTACCTTTATTCCCTTTCCACCTAGTCCTTGTATGCATGCTACACCAATCCTATGCTTCTTAAGTACATCTACTACCTCTAATAATTTACCACTTAGCGTTCCTACGTTCCAAGAGGTGATACGTACACTATTCTCCTTTTCCTTCCCCTTACCTACGTCCCTCTTCCTTGGACATGGTCCCAAATAGAAGTCATTACTCCTTCTATCAATGGTTACAACTGTACGCTTTGAAATAATAGAATAACCAGTAAACCAATGAAACACTGAAAAAAACTTAAAAGGATTATCCTTAATTAAAAACCAATATAAAGAAATGATTTTAATGGAGGTGGAGATGCGGAGAGATCAAAGGCAAGAGGAAGTCGACCAATTTCAGAAAACAGTTAAGTTCTCCCAGCAAAAAGTCTGATGCTGGATGGAGCAGATCAACAGTAAGAAATCTTAAGACTGTTAAAGACACTATAGCTTAAAATAACCAATAGCTAGAGGGTGAGCTGGGAAAATAAGCCGAAAACTCACTGTGAACCCCCCCTTTCAAGGACAAACTACATAAATATCGCCAAGAAAAAAAGAAAAAAAACTTCCCAAGCATATTTTCTCTCTCCTATTGTAATCATCAAAAGGAAAAGCGAAATAAACCGTGCACAATCAAAATAGTAAATGGGAATATGGAAAGGAACCAATTTACCATGCTAGAGTATCTAAAAGGAGATGTGGACATCTTGTCTTTGCCAGAGGAAAAGATGAGTATGGAGATGCAAGCCTTCATCTTGGTTTTGAAGTTGGTGTACATTGAGTCGTGCGCCACCATCTTGCCCTATAGTTTAGCCACCTCAGCACTAAACCGATCCGCATCCATCTCAAATCTTTTTGTCATACTCAGTTTTGTGTTGGAGCTTAATAACCAGCTCCCTGGAGACGGTTATATCATCATTAACTCAAAAACCTGCACCCTCATCTTCTATAGTCGTAGGAGCTGCGGGGCCTTCCTCCTATGCAATAGGTTTATCGATAACTCTTTCCTTCCCTTTTCTTGCCTTAAGAACTTGCTTGATGTTAGTATTTGCATAAAAGGCCTTATGAGATATCTTCGTAACATTACTATCATCTGTCTCTATGCACAATTTCTTTATATGAGATTACAGTAGGGATCACTTTGTTAGACTTAGTGGATACATCGACCACAATAGCAATGAAAATTTCCCTAAAGTTTAGAAGTTCCTGATTGACAAGGTGATAGGCTATGTAAAAATCAAGGTAAATCAGGAGCTTTGCAGATTAGACATTGACACATAATGTAACACCACAATCAGCACTCGATCTAACAATGGAATATCGTTAGTGTTCTTGGTAGGGTGGTCTCCCAAGAAAATTTTGACTTGGTCATCACTGACCGTCCACAGAGTCTCATCCCATTTTCATACACCAAATCATTCAATCCCCTATTAAGAACTCCAAGAAAATCAAAAACAGTTCAAACATCCCATTTGAGATGTGTGTCATGAATCATATTGTGCAAAGCATAAGAAAATTTATTCAAGTATTCCACCCTCAAGTTTGCATAAAAGAGTCTTGTGTGCATCCTAGACATTTTATTCTCTCATTATCAATCGAAAGAAATAGAAAATTTATGTCTTGTTTTAAATCTCCATTTTTCTCCACATCCTTAATCTTGAGCAACATTATAGGAATATTAGCTCTCTCATTTGTCTCCCACTCAGTGAATAAGTCTTGAGCATAAGAGGAATATAGTTAAAGTTACTTATGCCTCCAGGCTTATCCATGACTCCTGAAAAATTAGCATGTTTCATCCACGAAAAGATATGGATAGTCAACCACCTCCTTAGTTCCGCAAATTCTTCCACCTTAGCGAAATCCATTCCTCTACCCCTACCCATCGTATTTCTTGGAGTAGTAGGTACTCGGTGCGGTGACCTGAGACTTAAGGAGGATTACCTGAAACTCCTTCACCATCATTAGAGGTTATTGGCCTCTTTGAAGTGTTCTTGCTACTTATTTTCAGTTTTCTCTTAATTTGGGATATTAGGTTTGAGAGGGTGGACAAGGATAAAGAAGATTACGATGATAAAGTTAGAATGAGGATTTTCGTAAAAGATTGGAAAGTAATTGCTTGAATTTGAGTGGAAGGAGTGATTTCATAGATCAAAATCATGAAACATGGATGTGGTGCGATCAAAGGTGAAGAAGATGAAATAACAAATTTTAAAAATTTTGACAGCTTTTATCGCTGCTGAATCTGCCGACATCGATTGATCAATATAGAGATCTGCATTACATTGATCGTTCGATGTAGAGATCTACATACATATTGATCTCTCCTTCAACCACCCCATTCGATCAACGTGTCTAGTTTTTGGGTTTTTACTTCTTATACATTGTTTGTCACCTCCAATTCTATTCTAATTGATTCACAGGCCTAACTGGAAACATTTTTTTAAACATGTCGGCTAATTGATCATTAGTTGGGACAAATTAAACACAAACTAACCTCTTTTGCACATAGTCTCTTATAAAATGATGCCTAACCTCAATATGTTTGGTTGGTCCAACTATGATGATCCAGATATTGTGTTATACTTATAGCTAGGATATTATCACATAGAGTAAGCATTTTTTCAAATTTATTATTATAATCATTTAATGAATTATCATCCAAAGTAATTGTGCATAACATGTGGTGGCTGAAAGCTTCTGCTCTAGAAAATCTACACACTACTTTTTTTCTTAGAAAACTAAGAAAGTAAACGATGACTAAGGAAATGACAAGTACACGATGTACTTTTCCTATATACAAGGTTTCTCGCGTAATCCGAATATATCTTCTTAAATCAAACAAAGGATTCTTAGGATAAAACAACCAGAAGTTCAATATACCATTCAAATGTCTAAATATACGCTTTATAGAAATTAGATGCAATTTCTTAGCCACGCTCTGAAATATAGCACATAAATACACAACATGTAATATGTTTGATCGACTAGCCATCAAATAAAATATTATATCAATCATACCTCTATACTTTGTTACCTTAACCGGCTCTCCTCTTTCATCTTTATCGAGTTCTACGCTTAAGCTCTTTGGTGTGCTTAGGTTCTTTTGCCCTCAAATGTGTACTTCACGAGAAGGTCTTTAGTGTGATTTGTTTGAGAAATATACACCCTCTCTTTCGTTGCATGAATTGAAGCCAAAGAAAGTAGTTGATTTCTTCCATTATGGTCACCTCAAATTTTTTTTCCATTAGCTTAGCAAAATGCTCACATAGAAAAATCATTAGTAGAACCAAATATAATATCATCAACATATATCTGAATAAGTGATCACTTCCTTGTTATTTAATAAATAAGGTAGTGTCAACTTTTCATCTAGAAAAATCATTTTCAAGAATGAAGCTGCTCAATTTCTCATACCAAGCTCTATGAGCTTGTTTGATTCTGTAAAGGGCCCTTTTAAGTTTCAAAACAAGTTTTGGATAATCATGATATTCAAATCCAAGCGGTTGAGCTACATATACCTTTTCTTAAATGATCCTATTTACGGAGGCTGATTCTAATTCTATTTGATATAGCTTAAAACTTCTAAAGCATCGATAGGCTTAAAGTATCGTAGTGGCCTCTAACCTTGATACGGAGACAAAAGTCTCATCATTCATCAATTCTCTCTTCTTGTTTATATCTTTGTGCTACTAATCTAGCTTTATTTCTTGTTATAT
>AP025058.1:10215773-10595848 GCA_036186865.1 Eustoma russellianum
TCTTGTTAACATGCGTAGACTAGGTTCACAAAGTATTAAACTCTTTAAGATGGTCTTTTCTAAGACTAAATGATTATGACATTTTTGAAGTGTCACCGCTATCTTGTATTTCCTTTTTTACCTTAGAGTCCGATACACTTTCAAGCGCCTCAATTCTAAAATCAACATAAAAATCTTCTTCATTACCAAGATTTCTATACGATTTATTTCAACTATCTCATTTTCTTCTTCATCATCATCATTAAGTTTTAGTTCATCATCAAGTTTTAGTTCATAATCAAGTGTTTCCCAAATATTAACAGGGATGGACTCTTCGATTTTCATACTCTTATTATTATACACTCTAAATGCCTTGCTTTTTGTACATCTCCCTTAAAGATTTCTTCTTCCGAATTTAAGTCGAGTTTATCCAAGTTATCTTTGGTGTTAAGTGCAAAACACTTACAAACAAAAACCTTGAAATACTCAATATTAGGTACTCTTCCTTTTCAGGGTTTATAAGGAGCTTTTTGAGAAATGTCTCCTACTAAACTCTATTTATTATATGGCAAGGGGTATTTACCGTTCTGGTCAAAAAATACTTAGACAAGTAGAATTAATTTAACATCTTCTATCAAGTTTTCTAATATCTTGAAAATCTTAATGAACTCATGGCATGCATAATCCTTTTTAGCTACGAACATGACACAAGTAAAGATAGAGAATACCACCACGAATGCGTAGGGTTTTTCACTAAGACTTACCGCACCATTTTCTCCATACAAATCTATATGAAGCCATTGTAAAGGTTTGATAGTGGAGATTTATACTTTTTGGCATAAAACTTGACTTAACAAGTTTTGCCTTTTGACAAGTGCCACGTAAGCCATATTTTCCAACTTCAAATTTGAAAGATCTTGAAATTTTTTATTTTTGCAAATCTCCTTGAAACTTTTGAACTACCATGCCCAAGTCATCTATGCCATAGTTGAGCCAAATCATTTTTAGAAACTAGGCATAGAATATTTTGGAAAGTTAAATCATGTGACCTAAATTTGTAAATATCATTTTTCTTCGAAGTCTCAAAGGCCGATTCACCATTCTTTTCGCACTACATTTCTTTTCACGAATTCGACCTGAAAATTATCATCACATAATTGGTAACACTTATCAAATTATACTTGAGTCATTCTACATATAATTTAAAAGAAGAGTTATCAATTTATAATTTAAAAGAAGTGTTATCAATTTCTCACTGTGAAAGGATTTTGGCTCTTCCATTTTTAAAATGAAACCACTCTGCCATCTTAGAACTTAACCTTGATGAACAGGCTTTTGTTCTCCGTCATATGAGTGGGACAATTTGTCCTTAAGCCTATTACCATAAGATAGTGCTTCTTTCCTTGATCATCGATTAGAGTAACAAGTTTGACATCCATACCTTCATCATCTAAACCTTTTGATTTGAAAAAAAGATCATTCCAAGCAGTCACTTCAGCATTGAAAGCCATCTTGTTTTGAGAAAAGATTTTTTATCTTCTTTTGCCGCTCCTTATGTTGCAATCTGTAATGAAGTGATCTGATTGGCTGCACCTAAAATTCAAACCCCAACAATCAATGCAAAGCAGATTTTTTTAAATTTTACAAGTATCATCGCGTTTCCTTTGAATATAATATGCAAATGCTTGTTCTCCAGTTTCAAAAAAATGCCTGTTCTTTGTCCATTCTTTCCTTTAAGAATTCTTATCTATTATGCTAATGTTTTTAAAATATAAAATAATAAAAGATAAATAGATGTAAAAATGAAATATTTATCCTAAGTTAAATTGGATTGGGATAGGGGAATAGGATGGAAATAAAATTACAAAAATGATTAGTTGTACTAAATTAAACTACATCAATTAGGAAATCACCTAAACCTGATTATCATCTACCTATATCTATATATATACAACACATAATTAACCCTACACCAACCCAACCCATAACCAGCTACCCAGTAGAAAAAGAAAAAAAACCCCTTCTCCCACCCATGCAGCCGACCTAATATTCATAGGAGGAGGAGGAGAAACTTTCTTGCTTCAACCCAACCTTCATTGCAATTACGGTATACTACAAATGGACCAATGTAAGTATCCTATCTGTATTTACTATGATTTGTGCAATCCGTAATTATATTTTGTATCAAATCATGAATCATGCATGCATAAGATTGCTTGCATGAATTGTTGGCTATGTGTATGTATGTGATCAGTGATATATATATATATATGTATGTATATATATATGTATTCTTTTTTACTAAAGGAAGTCGCATGCCCCCTGCTTTATGTTATCACTAAAATCCCTCACTTACGACAGAGAAAAACAAAAATTACCAGAGAAGGTCCTAAAACAGTGAAACAAAAATTACTGTGCAGTCTGGAAATAAATACAGTAAAAAACGCATCAAGCAAATGAGGTACCGCCATACTGCATAGGATATGCCTCATTAAAAACCATGGCAAGCTGATGCATGCAAGACGTGGGCTCCAACAAATCCACCTTCCAAACGTCCTTCACTATGGGTTAGGCACAAGAAAGAAGATTTCCCCTTGCTTCCTTAGTGAAACAAATGAGTGGTTCAAAGAGCAAGAACCAAGACTCCAAGATGGTCGTTGATCAGGCAAACCACAATGGTCCCTCCTAGACGGCACTTTTATGCAATGGAAACACCTTCAAAATGCTCAAACTTTGAAGGATATTACCTTATGTTTTTAATGCAAAACCAGAAATAAAGTCTAAGAAGAAGTGAATAAAAATGTCAAGATTTTATTTCATCAAAAGTTGTTCATTTCCATGCGCCCAAAAGGCCCTATTTATAGGCTGAAAAATCTCGCCTCTATCAGCCTTGAATGAGTAGAAATTATTTCAAATAGCTACCTAGCAAGTGTTTGAAAATTGAAGGTTGTTTGAATTCAAACTTAAACAAATCCTAGCTTAAAATTTGAAATGCTTGTAGATTGCCTTCTTCTACCATCCAGCCATGTATGATGAGTCATGGAGGTGTTTGAGACCTGATGTGATGATTATAAGGTGGTTGGAGTTGAATTCAATGTTAGTTGAAGTTTTGAATCAAATTGAGTTTGAATTTGAATTGGTTTGTTGATCTTCTTCTCCACCTCCTTCCAGCCGTGTTTTGATGAATAATGAGGTGTTGGAATCTGATTTGATGATGATAAAGGGATTGGAATGGAATTCAATGGATGGTTGAACATTGATTAAAAGTTGAGTTTGAATTTGTATTCAAACTTGGATTCAAATTTTATTTGTGATATATCCTCATTCTTGCTTCAAGGTTTGCATGTGATTATCTTCAAAAATGGCTGAAATCTTTATCTTGTGTTTGAAATTGAGTATCAAATTGGTTGGAACTTGAATTTAAATCATGGTTGAATTTGAGTTCAAATTTAAATTCAAGTTGATCTTTCTTTTTGAACACCATGTAATCGCACCTTTGGAGATAATTTGAGCTAGTTTATTTCTTGAAAAGGAATTCCATCTTGGACACATTTAAACTTGTCTTTGTGGAGACAAGCATTCTTCTTAAGACAACATTCCTTTTGTCTCACTTTTGAACACGCGCCTAGGATCCATCTTGGACCTCCATTTGGCTTGGAACTTCCATGTACCTAATTTACCTACAAAGCAAACACATAAAACAAGGATCACAAGAAAACTAGACTAAATTCATAACAAGAATACTCATACACACACACACATACACGTTCATAGTGTAGGTTCAATGCAGTGAACCTAATGAACCTTAGGTTCATCTTGAACATGTTTGTACAAGAAGGTTTCAACTTGATGACCAAGTTCTCTAGCCCTCCTTCTTGTCATAGGACCTTTGACCTTTTGATGAGATCCCCGATCCTCATCAATCCACCACTCCTCAAGAGGATTCGTCCTCGAATCGAAAGGGTCATCATTGAAAGGGGTGAGGCAAGCAACATTAAAAGTAGAAGAAATGGAACCATACCTCTCGAGTAGATCAATGATGTAGGCATTATCACCTATGCGTTTTAAGACTTTGAACGGTCCATCTCCTCTAGGCAACAATTTTGACTTTCGTTCATTGGGAAACCTTTCTTTTCGCAAATGTAACACAATCAAATCACCTAGTTCAAACACAACTCGTTTTCTATGTTTGTTGGCTTGTTTTTCATAAGCTTGGATTTTCTTTCAAGTTGTGCTCTAACGTTTTCATGCAGTTTCTTATCTTTTGTGCTTTTGTTTACCATCAAGACTTGAATGTTCATGTACGGGAATGGGAATCAAATCAAGTGGAAACAAGGGGTTAAAACCATACACGATTTCAAATGGACTATGCAATGTACCGTGATGGACACTCTTATTGTATGCAAATTCAATATATGGTAAGCAATCTTCCTAATGTTTAAGATGTTTTTGCAAAATGGCATGGAAAAGTTGAGAAAGAGTACAATTAACTACTTCAGTTTGTGGGTGAGCTGTGGTAGAAAACAACAATTGAGTACCAAGTTTAGCCTACAAAACACGCCAAAAATGACTTAGAAATTTCGTATCTCTATCACTTACAATGGTACGTGGCATGCCATGCAATCTCACGATTTCTTTAAAGAACAAGTAAGCAACATGTGTGGCATCATCAACTTTCCTACATGCAATGAAGTGTGCCATTTTTGAAAACCTACCTACCACAACATATATGCTATCATGCTTTCCTCGGGACTTAGGAAGTCCTAAAACGATGTCCATGGAAATGTCAATCCAAGGGGAATCAGGGATGGGTAAGGGCGTTCATAGGCCATGTGGTCGGGACCTGGATTAGGCTTGTTTCCAAGTGATGCAAGTACCACATAACCTTTCGACATCTACGCGTATGTGTGGCAAATAGAATTGTTCCTTAAGGGTTTCAAGGGTTTTGAACACTCTAAAATGACCAATTAATCCTCCCCCATGGGCTTCTCTAGTCAATGCTTCTCCTAGGGACGATTGGGGAACACACAATTTATGCTCTTTGAAAAGGTATCCCTCAAGCATGTAGAATTTTTTGAAGGGTGCCTCTTTACTGCCTCGAAAATGGTGCCAAAATCATGGTTGTTGGGGTACAAGTCCTTAAGTGATTTGAATACTAAGAATTGAGAGGATAATGTAGTCACTAACGTGTATCTCCTAGAGAGGGCATCAACAACTATATTATCCTTTCCTTGTTTGTACTTAATCACGTAAGGAAATTGCTCTATAAACTCTACCCATTTAGCATGTCTTTTGTTTAATTTTCCTTGCCCTTTAAGGTACTTGAGGCTCTAATGGTCAGTGTGGATCACAAATTCTCTAGGCTGAAGGTAGTGTTGCCAGGTTTGTAGGGATCCGACGAGGGCATAAAGTTCCTTGTAATAGGTAGAGTAATTCAATGTAGCACCTTTCAACTTCTCAATAAAGTAGGCTATGGGTTTTCTTTACTTGGGTCAATACCGCTCCAATACCCACTCAACTTGCATGACACTCAATCTCAAATGTCTCATCAAAATTTTGTAACCTAAGTATGGGTTCATTGGTTAGCCTCCATTTAAGCTCATCAAATGCCTGTTGTTGTTGCTCCTCCCACCTAAAAGGCACATCTTTTTTCACAATCTCATTTAGGGGTGTAGCTATGGATGAAAAATCATTGACAAATCGCCTATAAAAACTTGCAAGTCCATGGAAACTGCAAACTTCCCCTACATTCTTAGGTGTAGGCCACTCCACAATTAACCTAAACTTCTCCTCATCCATCTCTACTCCCTCAGCCGAAATGAAAAAGACTAGGAAGACTACTTGTCCAAACAAAAAGAGGACTTCTTAAGTTGGCATGAAGTTGTTCTTGCTTAAGCTTCTCAAAAACGGCCATAACGTGGTCAAGGTGGTCTTCTATTGTTTGAGAATAGATTAGGATATCATCAAAGTAAACCACAACAAATCGTCCTATAAATGCTTGTAAGACCTCATTCGTCAACCTCACAAAGGTGCTAGGGGTGTTGGTGAGCCCGAAAGGCATCACTAACCACTCATAGAGCCCAAACTTGATTTTGAATGCAATCTTCCATTCGTCTCCTTCTCTAATCCAAACTTGGAAGTACCCTTGCATAAGGTCAATTTTGGTGAAATATCTAGAACCATGCAACATATCCAACATATCATCTAGCCTAGGTATAGGGTACCCATATTTGACGGTAGTTTTGTTTATGGCACGACAATCGGTACACATTCTCCAGGTTCCATCTTTTTTAGGTACTAGAATAACAGGGATGGTTGACGGGCTTAGCTCTCTTGGATTTGTCCACTCGCTAGAAGTTCTTCTACCTGCCTCTTGATTTCTTTGGTTTCTTCAGGGTTGGCTCGATAGGCGGGTCTGTTGGGTAGGGCGGCTCCTAGGACATAATCAATGTGGTGTTCTATCCCTCTTAAAGGTGGTAATCCTGATGGTGGGTCGGTGAGGAATAGAACTTCGTATTCTTGTATAAGGGACGCATTAGAGGTAGGTAGATTTGGTGGGAGTTCTTCTATTGAAGGTGACACGACTTGGGAATGAGAATGAGAATGGTTTGGTTGTTTTAAAGGGCTCCTGTGACCTCTTTTTTCTTTGCAAAAATACTCACACTTCTTTTCGGAATCATTGACACTTATGGGTACTACCTCTTTTTCCTTACTCTCTTGCTTTTTGTTCTCACTTTTCATGCATTCCACAAATTTTCGCTCAGCTTCTTTTTCATTAGGGTCAGTCCTAGACTTAGAAATGCGTTGGTGATCTGCGTGGACCTTATGGGGTGTAAGTGCATGCAATTTGTACAGATTACAATTCAATTTCAAAGAATAAGGATTCTAATATCCATCATATGTCACATGTTTATCGAATTGTCATGGTCAACAAAGTAATATATGAGTAGCATATATTGGTGCAATATCACATAAAAACATCATCTTTGTAACTACCTATGCTAAGAGAAATCAAAACTTGCTTTCCTGACGCTAACTTCACCACAACCACTGAACCATACATGTTTGGTAAGGATGCAGATGATTAGTCATAGGAAATTCAGTTTCCCTACCGATTCGATGCTAGCCACATTCGCACAAGAACCGGAATCAATGATCATAGTGCATACTTTTACCATTTACCATCAGTGGATATGGAAAATGTTTTCTCTATGTTGTTTCATGATCATCTAATGTTGGATACGCATTTAAAGCTCTATCGCACAACAAGAAATTCCTTAGTGTCATAATCATCTAGTGTGCCTAGATCCTATTCAGGTTCAGTTTCATTATCATGCTCAGAGTCATTTTCATGCTCGGACTCAGTCACATATTCATTAGTTTTCTCAATTAACATGATTCGTTTTGCATTAGGACACTCTTTTCCTATGTGACCACGACCTTGACATTTATAGCATTTAATGTCCTTAAAACCTATTTGAGAGTTCAGAAGATTCCTTGTAGGAGCTTTTGTTAGGCTCGTTCGTCTCGCTTTTGTGTGCAATGCACACTTTTGTCAAATCTTTGTAACAAGCTTTGGTCAACTGTTTGGTCTCTTGAACACCGTGAGCTTTCCGTTCCTGAAGGCTTGCTTGAAAATATTGAGGAAGTTTGATTAGTACGATAAGTGCAATCTCTTGGTTTAGACCATGTAGAAAATGGGCTTTGGTTGCTTCTTCGGGTTCCTGCAGGTAGACCTTTCTAACAAGATTTCTAATTTTGTAATATTTGTCTACACTTTTGGAACCTTGTCTTAAGTTTTGCAAGCTTGTAAAAATAGAACTTTCAAAATTTTTTGGATGAATCATTATCTCATTTCAAATTTCATTTCTTCCAAGTGA
Organism: Eustoma russellianum; assembly: GCA_036186865.1. NCBI lineage: Eukaryota > Viridiplantae > Streptophyta > Magnoliopsida > Gentianales > Gentianaceae > Eustoma > Eustoma russellianum. The sequence goes on from AP025058.1 coordinate 10,223,633, forward strand.
TAATCGGAGGTTGTCTTGTTTAGTTCTATTTCTACACAAATTTGTCCACCAATTTAATGCGTAGCCTTAAAACTCAATAGAAGCGTACCTCACCTTTTGTAACTCAGTGTAGTTGGTACAAGAAAAGATTAGATCCACTTTTGTTTCCCACTCCAAATATTACTCTGCATTACTTTTACCATAAAATGTTAGAATGTTTATTTTCGTTTTTAGAAAATCGTCACCTTTTGGGAAAAGGGGGTTTTGGCATCTTTGGTAACCACGGGGAGGGTGGTCATCAGAGTCATACTCATCATGTTCACAACGGAATATAGTTATCATTGTACCTTCTTTGGAGCGTGTCTCCTTGGTTACGTTGGAGGAACAAACATTCTTGGCTTGATGTGTGGTGGTCTTCGATTTCATCCTCAATTTCTTCCGGGGGAAGCCATCTTGTTTGAGGCATGGGAACGGCCTTGCTAATGCCTTGTCCATCGCTTGTCTTTTGGCTCCTTTCAGCATCCTCCAATCTGTGTTTGATTACCTCGTTATTGTGGATGAGTTTCTTTAGCATTTCCATCATTTGATATTGCATGTTTTCAATAGTCTCGGCTTCCTTTGACTTTCTAGATGCGGAGTGACTGCTGCTCTCCATGTCATACCTAAAGTGTTGAAACAAAAACAAAGGAAAAGAATAAAACTTACACAAAAACAAGCAACGTTAATTGATTAGTGAAAACAAAATACAAGCACTCTTCTTTCTCTTATTTCCACTATCTTACCACTTTGTTTCTTGGATAACCTGAAGTTAATAAGATTCAAAGCGATCAATTAAGAAAGTGTTGCTAATGCTTCTCCAAATTACAGCGATTTCCACTTGTTTCTCCTTTTTGCTCTCACTTTGCACCAAATAGTATCAAAACAAAATGAAGAAGGATGGAGTCAAACTTAACGTTTCTACAAGATTCAAAGGATGTATGCAAACAAAGTGACGTATAAGGCTGTGAACCAAAGATGAACTAAGAGTTGTCGTGGGAAATCTTTAGTTAATTTTGATTCTATGCACTTACTATCCACAAGATAGTTCATGTCATGAAATAATTAAGAATTCAAATGTGTGATTGAGCAAGAGGTTCAGGATATGGACAATAAGTGTGGCGTGGGTTATGGACAGTAAGGATGAGAGATGGTTCCAAGTTGTTCCAAAAAAATTTCAAACAATTGCACAAACATTCTCTCAATTTTTCTATTCTTTTTCTTGTGTTCTTTTTGCTTTAATTTCTGAGAATTTTTTTGTACAAGAAAAAACGTATTTTCTCTCTTATGTCCAAATTTTGACTTTGATTAAATCTGTGCAACCAACCTTTAATTTCAGCAAGGTAACCGCAAATATATATGATCAAGAGTAGTGGTGTCTCAATTATGGTGTAAAAGAAAGGGTGACGAAAATTAGGGTTTTCAATGGTGTTCTGACCGTTTAAGGGTTTTGTTCCAAGCAAGGGTGTTGTGTTTGGTCTGTTTGATAGGATGGGGGTTGTATCTGAGGATTATTTTGTTTGTAAGGTTAAGGTGAAGGTGTGGTGAATCTCGGTTAGGGTGTAGAGGATAAACTGAGATTAGGGTTTTGAAAGATTAGGGCTTTGAGTAGGCGGTTTTGAGCTTTTGGTTTGGAGATGGTGTTCACACGTATGATCAGCAAAATTGAAGCATGAAATAAACCACAATATGAATCACAAGATGCATACAATCATCATCAACTACAAGCTTCTGTAGCAGCAAGATGACTTGAGACCTAGGTGGCTTTACAGGCTAATGGCACAATTTAAGGAGATGATTGATTCTAGATGCAACGAACCCTATGTGTTCAAGTTTGTTTGACAAAATGTAGTAATTTGACACCAAATAAATGTAGAGACTGACACTTGAATGATGAACAACAAGAACAAACAAAAAATGCAAAAAGTTCAAGCAGGACCCTTGATGTTTTTTTGTTTTTTATATGTATGGAAGACACAAGTGACATGAAGAATAGGGTAGAAGAAGGACTCAACTAAACTGAAATGAATGGACTCAAATGAAAAGAAAAACGATAAAAAGATGGTGGAATATAGTAACCTGCGCTCTGATACCAATTTGATGCGTGCAAGACGTGGGCTCCAAAAAATCCACCTTCCAAACGTCCTTCACTATGGGTTAGGCACAAGGAAGAAGATTTTCCCTTGCTTCCTTAGTGAAACAAACGAGTGGTTTAACGAGCAAGAACAAAGATCCAAGATGGTTCGTTGATCATGGCCCTCCTTGACGGCACCTTTAAGCAATGGTAACACCTTCAAAATGCTCAACATTGAAGGATATTAACTTAGGTTTTTAATGCAAAACAAAGAAAACAAAGTCTCACAAGAAGTGAAGAAAAATGTCAAGATTCTATTTCATCAAAAGTTCTTCTTTTCCATGCGCCACCAAAATGCCCCCATTTATAGGCTGAAAATCTCGCCCCTATCAGCCTTGAAATGAGTAGAAATTATTTCAAATAAGCTAGCTAACAAGTGTTTGAAAATCGAAAGTTGTTTGAATTCAAAACTTAAACAAATCCTAGCTTAAAATTTGAAATGCTTGTAGACTGCCATCTTCTACCATCCAGCCGTGTATGATGAGTCATTGGAGGTGTTTGTGACCTGATTTGATGATGATAAGGTGGTTGGAGTTGAATTCAAAGGTTGGTAGAAGTTTGAATCCAAATTGAGTTTGCACTTGAATTGGTTTGTCGATCTTCTTCTCCACCTCCTTCTAGCAGTGTTTTGATGAATAATGAGGTGTTGGAAATCTGATTTGATGATGATAAAAGGATTGGAATTGAATTCAAAGGATGGTTGAACATTGAATTCAATTGAGTTTGAATTTGAATTCAAACATGGATTCAAATTTTATTGTGATCTATCTTCATTCTTGCTTCAAGGTTGGCGTGTGATTGTCTATAAAAATGGCTGAAATCTTTATCTTGTGTATTGAAATTTGAGTATCAAATTGGTTGGAACTTGAAATTTAAATCATGGTTGAATTTGAGTTCAAATTTAAATTCAAGTTGATCTTCCTTTTTGAACTCCAAGTGGCCTCCCCCTTTGGAGATAATTTGAGCTAGTTTTTTTGAAAAGCAATTCCATGTTGGACAGATTTGAACTTATCTTTGTGGAGACAAGCATTCTTCTTAAGACAACATTCCTTTTGTCTGCCTTTTGAACACACGCCTAGAGTCCATGTTGGACCTCCATTTGGCTTGGAACTTCCATGTACCTAATTTACCTACAAAGCAAACACATAAAAACAAGGATCACAAGAAAACTAGAATAAATTCATAACAAAGAATACTCACACACACGCACACACATATACGTTCATAGTGTAGGTTCAATGAAGTGAACCCAATGAACCTACGTTCATGTTGAAACATGTTTGTACAAGAAGGTTCCAACTTGATGACCAAGTTCTCTAGCCCTCCTTCTTGTCATAGGACTCGTGACCTCTTGATGGTATCCCTGATCCTCATCACAAGAAAAACCACCCTTGTGTATAAAATCTTGCACAAAAGAAAATAAGTACATATTTATGCAGTGCGGGTCAATGGTACTAGAACAGCTAGAATCCTCGACCACAGTCTCTTTCGCAACAGGTGGAGCACGCCATCTTCAGCACATGCAAACAAATGTAAGAATATGATAGTCAATTCCATGACCTCATAGAATGTGAATGTACGAGGAGAAAACAGAATCAAAGCACATACCCAACTTGCCTGGAATCGGAAGAGTGAAGGTAGGAGACAGTGTTGTCGCCAATACTTATGGAAGACAGTCTGGTGACCTCTTGGAAATCAAAAAGAGAAGAATGATCCATCTCTCACAAACATACAACCGGCCAAAAACAACAATAAGTAGTGTTAGAGGAACAGCAATCAGACATAAAGTGTATGACATGTACACTGAAAAGTAAAAGTACCCAGGCTGCCTGTATCAAAAGAATTACACAGGCAGAAGAGAGGTGAAAAAGTCTAGTGCATCTACAAGTCTGTGAGTAGGCAGCCCCGCGCAATGCATGGTAGACCTTGAAGCGTGTGGAAAGTGGACATCGATTAAGCCTCTAAACCATGGCATGCTAGGTAACGAGCCACTGAATTAGTCTCTTGCAGTGCATAGCAAAGCACTGAACCTATCAGATGTAAAGAGTATGCAAGCGTTGAAGGTCTTGCCAAAGATCTCTAGTTGTAGAGGATATATCAGCCATTAATCGAATTAAATCTAGACAATCTGTCTCTAAGAAAAACTTGTTGAACTATGGCGCATAGAATATGGTGACATATATCGTTATCTGCAGGTCTGCTCTTAGTGGAAGAAGACGTGGCAATGGGAAGGCAATTGCTGAGAGAAGTGCTCCCGCAAAGTCACGAACGATAGTCAAAGCTGCAGCATCCCATCGACCCTCAGTTGCATCAACATTTGTCTTGATCCGTCCTGATGGGGGATAAGCCAATGCACTGCCCTACTTCTTCTGTAGTGTGTAGGAGGCGACAGGACTGATCACCACCAATGAAGGTATCACCGAGGCATACCTTTTGCCTGAAGCAACTTGGCGCTAAGTGAAAACATCCATCCGTGTATGCTCCCTCAACCTCCGAGGGACAAAGACGTCATCCCCAAACGCAATGCCCGTATTTTCTTTCAAAAAACTCCAACATATAGCATGTGTAGCAGCTAATCTTAGATTCCCTTTTGTTAGGAAATCAACCGAGATCACTGCAAACGCACAGCGGAAAAACAAAAACTTGATCTCCGATTTCCTACCAAGGATCCATGTTGTTCGTTTAATTCGACAAAAGAAATCAAAACTACCTCCGTAGATTCGAAGTCTGCAGAATGAAGAGGTGCGAAATCACGAACACCCTCTGTCGATATCCACACGAACGCTTCCGCCCGGAGTGCTAGCTCTTCAAACGGCGCGGCTGAAGAACTTGTTTTTCTCAAAAACGATTCTAGGGTTTCGTTTTCTGTTCTTTCGTTTTTCTAATCGCTTGGTGTACGAGATACGCCAAGCTCCAAAGATATATATAGATATCAAAAATCCAATTCAAGATACGGATTCTGTAGGATAGATAATAACAATCAAAATCCATATCAGATATGGATTCTCTGTTATTATCCAAAGATATAAATATATACATAAAAAACAAAAATTAATAATAATAATAATTAATATCCAATATTAATATTATTAATATTAAAACGATAATAATAATAATAATAATAATTAATATCCAATATTAATATTATTAATATTATTAATCTCAGCCATACGCATTCTTGTGTGTGACCCGATAGGCCCATATTAATCGGCAGTTGATTAAATCTCTATTAAACCAACAAGTCGTAATTGGTCTCTAGCAAGACATTACGACTACCCAATAAATACGAGTAAAGTCCAACTAGCCTAATAATAGCACATGCATTAATCCCTTTGTCACGTGATATCTAGTTTGAACATAAGTCATGGTCAGCGTCATACTTATATTGTTCAAACATATGATTACTCGATCTCTAAGTAGACTGATAAACAAATGATATTGATCACACTATCAATTCATTTGAGCACGGCCATGCATTTCACAGTCTCACTAATCGAGGGGCCCAAAGATATCTCTCTCAAAAGAGAGGGACAAATTCTATCTTGATTGTTCAATATCCTCTACATAATTTCTATCACATTCAATCATGACCTTTATTATTATCCGATTACGGATAACGTTTGATCATGTCAAAATATAATAGTCCTTATGTTGGAAACTATGACAATCTCAAGTCAAAGGATTAAAACATGACTATCATGAGATTTACTTATGACGCTAATCCATGTAGTAATATCATGATGGGTCTATCCAATACACTGTTCTCTAACAAGTATCTATGAGATTGATTTGTATCACCATACACATAATCATCTCATGATTATCAAATCAATACTCATACTGATTATAAATTATTTTATCTCTATAACAATAATGAATCAGGGACATATATCAAAATTGTGTAACATACTAACCAACAATAATGATAATAAAACCTCTTTTATTAATAATAAACACATAACATAAATATCCAAATCATGGCCTAGGGCACATACACTAACAATCTCCCACTTGCACTAGGCCTACAAAGATCTGAGACCCATAGATCTAGTGTGCTGATCATGCTTGACCCGTGAGAGAGGCTTAGTCAATGGATCCGCTATGTTATCGTTTGTGTCAACTTTGCATATCTTGACATCTCCTCTATCGATGATGTCTCGAATGAGATGGTACCGTCTGAGTATATGTTTAGATCTCTGATGAGACCTAGGCTCTTTTGCTTGTGCTATGGCACCATTGTTGTCACAATAAATGTCCACAGGATTTGAAATGCTAGGTACTACTCCTAGCTCAGTGATGAACTTCTTCAACCAAATTGCTTCTTTAGCTGCATCTGATGCTGCTATATACTCAGCCTCTGTTGTAGAATCAGCCACAGTGCTTTGTTTTGAACTCTTCCAACTAACAGCTCCACCATTCAATGTGAATACAAAACCGGACTGCGATTTGAAATCATCTATGTCGGTTTGGAAGCTAGCATCTGTGTAACCATTTACAACTAACTCGTCATCCAAACCTCCATAAACCAAGAATACATCTTTAGTCCTTCTGAGGTACTTAAGAATATTCTTGACAGCTGTCCAGTGACCTTCACCAGGGTCAGCTTGATATCTACTTGTTGTGCTCAATGGATATGAGACATCTGGTCTAGTACATAACATGACATACATGATCGATCCTATAGCAGAAGCATAAGGAATTTTATTCATTCGATCTCGCTCATCAGATGTCTGAGGACATTGATTCTTGCTAAGATGAATGCCATGAGACATAGGCAGGAATCCTTTCTTGGACTCTTGCATGTTGAACCTTTTCAACATTTTATCTATGTATGTACTTTGACTCAAGTCTATTATCCTTTTAGATCTATCTCTATAGATCTTGATACCAAGGATATAGGTAGCCTCACCCAAGTCCTTCATTGAAAATGAATTCCCTAACCAAGCCTTAACCTTTTGCAAGGTAGGGATATCATTCCCAATAAGCAATATGTCATCCACATATAAAACCAGAAACACTACTGCACTCTCACTAACCATCTTGTAAACACAAGGTTCATCTTCATTCTTGATGAAACCAAAGTTCTTAACTGTCTCATCAAAACAAAGATTCCAGCTTCGAGATGCTTGCTTCAATCCATAGATGGACCTTTGAAACTTGCAAACCTTCTTTGAATTCCTAGGATTTACAAAACCCTTAGGTTGTGTCATGTACACATCCTCGAGTAAATTTCCATTAAGGAAAGCAGTTTTGACATCCATTTGCCATATCTCATAATCATAGTATGCTGCAACGGCAAGGAGAATTCGAATAGACTTAAGCATAGCTACTGGTGAAAAGGTTTCATCATAGTCTATACCATGAGTTTGCTTGAAACCTTTAGCCACAAGCCTTGCTTTGTAGGTTTGCACATTTCCATCCATGTCAGTTTTCTTCTTGAAAACCCATTTGCAACCAATAGTCTTAATACCATCTGAAGGATCAATTAAAGACCAAACTTGGTTATCAAACATGGATTGCATCTCAGAATTCATGGCTCCAAGCCATTTATCTGAATCTGGACCAGACACAGCTTCCTGATAGGTAGTAGGCTCATCTTGATCTATGAGCATAACTTCACTATCATCAGTCACAAGAAATCCATATCTCTCTGGCTGACGATGTATCCTATCAGATCTGTGTTGGACTTGTGTTATATTTTCAGGCTCCACAACTGTTTGTGGTTCTGAAATCGTCTCTAAAGACGGTTCAACGATATCTTATGGAACTTGAGTTTCCTCAAGTTGTACTATACTCCCACTAGTTCTCTTGGAGAGAAACTCCTTTTCCAAAAAGACTCCATTTCGAGCAACAAACACTTTGTTCTCTGAGTGAATATAGAAATAGTACCCTTTAGTTTCTTTAGGATACCCCACAAAAATACATTTGATAGACTTTGGAGCTAGCTTATCTGACATCAATCTTTTCACATAAGCTTCACAACCCCAAATCTTAAGAAAAGACAAACTGGGTCTCTTACCAGTCCACATCTCATATGGTGTCTTTTCTACCGCTTTAGATGGTACACGGTTCAAAATGAATGCAGTTGTCTCTAAGGCATAACCCCAAAAAGATAAAGGAAGATCTACTTGACCCATCATATATCGAACCATATCTAATAAAGTTCGATTTCTCCTTTCAGAAACACCATTCCATTGTGGAGTTCCTGGAGGAGTCAACTGTGAAACGATTCCACAATTTCTTAGATGTTGGTCAAATTCTTGGCTCAAATATTCACCACCTCGATCTGATCGAAGCGTTTTAATTGTCTTACCAAGTTGATTTTGTACTTCATTTTCAAAGGTTATAAACATTTCAAAAGACTCATGCTTATGTTTCATTAGGTAGACATAGCCATACCTACTGAAATCATCAGTAAAAGTAATGAAATACTGAAATCCTCCTCTGGCACTAATGCTGATTGGGCCGCATACATCTGTATGTACCAAGCCCAATAAGTCATTAGCCCTTTCACTATGTCCAGTAAAAGGGGCCTTTGTCATCTTTCCAAGTAAACAAGACTCGCAATTTTCAAATGATTCAAAATCAAATGAATCTAATAATCCATCTTGATGGAGTTTAGATACACGCTTCTCATTTATATGACTAAGGCGACAATGCCACAAATATGTAGGGTTTAATTCATTTGGCTTAGTTCTCTTTGAAGATATGTTATAAATATTACCGTCATTGGATTCATCAAGGTTAAGGACATAAATGCCATTATAACTACTTGCAATACAATAAAGCAAGTCATTTTTATCAAAAATAGAACACTTCTTATTTTTAATTAAAAATGAATAACTTTCATCATCCAAAACCGATACTGAAATAAGATTCCTACTCATAGTAGGAACATAAAAGCAATTGTTTAAAACTAACAAAAGCCCATTGGGCAAGACAAGCTCATAGGTCCCTACAGCTATAGCAGCAACTCTTGCTCTATTGCCAACACGTAGGTCCACCTCGCCCTTCTTCAGCATCCTACTCCTTTTGAGCCCCTGCATATTTGTACAAATATGGGATCCACATCCAGTATCTAATACCCAGGAAGAAGAAGTAGATAAATTAATTTCTATAACATAAATACCTAAAGATGTAGTCGCACTACCCTTCAGCTTCTTCAACTCCTCCAAATAAACATCACAATTTCTTTTCCAATGCCCAGGCTTGTTGCAATGGAAACAAGTTCCTTCCTTAGGAACTTTTGCCTTGGGACCAGGTTTTGGTTTAGCTTGACCCTTTACCCCTTTTGCACCCTTTGCACCTTTAGGCTTACCCTTGACTTTACCATTCCTTTTCATAGGCTTGATATTGACACTCAATACGTGGGTAGGCTTTTTGATATTCCCCTCAGCAGTTTTGAGCATACTGTGTAGCTCAGGAATGGACTTTTCCATATTATTCATATTGTAGTTCATAACGAACTGAGAAAAACTGCTAGGCAAAGAGTGTAGGATCAAATCCGTAGCGAGTTCCAAACTCAGGGGATATCCAAGTCTTGCAAGGTGATCTATATAGCCTTTCATCTTCAAAACATGAGCGCTAACAGATTCACCTTCAGACATCTTAAAGTCAAAAAGTGCAACAGCGGTGTCGAACCTATCCTGCCTAGCTGTTGTTGGAAAGCTTGTTTGAGATGCACACTCATCTCATAAGCTTCTAAGTGTTCCAGGTCCTTCTGAAGTCCTGGACACATAGTTGCCAACATAAGACATCCTATGTCGTTGGAATCTTCCACATGCTTCTTATGCTTATTCCTAGCAGCAGGAGAAGCATCAGCAGAAGGAGGTTCAGGGACAGGGTCATCGAGCACGTAGGACTTTTTTTCTTGCTTGAGAACAATTCTCAAGTTTCGAAACCAGTCAACAAAATTAGTCCCACATTCTTTTAGTTTTTCCTTCTCAAGGATAGATCGCAGCGATAAGGTGGAATTGTTATTAGCAGCCATTTATGATCTACAAAACATGCAAAGTAACACTTTATTAATAATGATGTTAAAATTTATAAAACTCCCACTAAAACATAACCCTCAAAAGAAATATTTTAGTGAGCTAAGATCCATATTTGACTTAATTCTAAACTCAGCTTTGGCATGACGCTTAAAATTAAGTTATTTAGGTAGGTAACTTCTTTACCAATTACATCTCATGTAACTCTTAGAATTTATGGAATAATGACATCATATATCATTGTATGTTAGATTCCATCTAATGCCTTGGGCCCAAAACCGTTCTGATAGCCGAATTAAGTCTAACCAATTTTAAACATATGAGTAGCACTATTACTCATCCTACGTAGCTAGGAATGTTTAAAGCACATTGCTTTGGCAATACCTACTTTAATACAATCCCAGTTTTAATAGGTGTTTAAGAAATGGATGGCATCAAGACTTAAATTATTAATGAGGGTTCAACTTAGTTTATGTCTTGCATTGCATATCATTATATAGTAACATCCTATATGCATATATAATATATCATCCACGCATCTCATACAAAATGATAAATATGTAAACGTGACATAGCATGGCCAAACTAAATATGATCTTCATGAGACCAAATGAAGATCATAAAGGAAACCCTATGTGAAAGACTTCCTATTACAACATTTGCAATGATACATATCTTCTTGTCTTGAGCCCGTGCCTCCATCTCCATGGAATCCACTCGTCCTTGGTGTGTGTCGCCATCACCATTTTGTAGCTTGATTCTTCATTTATTACAATAATAAAGAAAAACCTAACTAATTGTATAATAAAATACAACAAAAACTACAGCGGCACGCAGGCCATATTAACCCAAAACACAAATATGACTAAGTCAATCACATAGGTCCTGAGGCCATGCTATGCACCATGCAAAGACATCAACAATTATAATATATTTTACACAAACATATTATAACAAATAAATATACATTGACATTCTTAATGTCACGGTAACGAACTATAGGGCGTACGCATACGGCGGTCCCGCTCGAACAAATAAATATATATTGACATTCTTACGCATTGATAATTTTCTTTTCGAAACCCTAACACATACGCGTCAATCATATTAACGATCTTACTGTTTTGATTACGTGTAAACCCTTATAGAAGCACTGATCGAACCAAGAGTTATCATTCAAAACCCAAAACAGAATCATCAATCGAATTGATAATCTGCTGTTCGAAATCCGAAACAGAATCAATTTCCCTTTCGAAATCCGAAAACATAATCATCAATCGAATTGATAATCTGTATGTTTTGAATATGCATAACTCTTACAGAATCATTATCGGTTGTTCATATCGATATAAACATAATCGTTTTTTATCATCACATGAAAAACGAAAACTTTATATCACATATAACAATACCGAATTTTAGCATCTGATGAAACCGAATAGAAAAAATCGATCCGCTCTCACCAGATGAGGTTCGAATAAGGTTTTACACATATCGTGTGATTATATCTAATATAAAAAATCGGTTTTGATCATCACATGACAAACGATTACCGCCGTATACTGATCATCTCATGAAAACGAATTGAAAAACACCATTCTTTTCTCATCATATGAAATCCGAATTGGGGTTTGTTCATATATCATGCCATACGAATTCAAACAGAAAACATATAATCACATAAGCATGATATAATCGATTTAAACGAAATCAACAAGTGTCTCTGATACCACTGTTAGGAAATCAACCGAGATCACTGCAAACGCGCAGCAGAAAAACAAAAACTTGATCTCTGATTTCCTACCAAGGATCCATGTTGTTCGTTTAATTCGACAAAAGAAATCAAAAACTACCTCCGTAGATTCGAAGTCTGCAGAATGAAGAGGTGCGAAATCACGAACACCCTCTGTCGGTATCCACACGAACGCTTCCGCCCGGAGTGCTAGCTCTTCAAACGGCACGGCTGAAGAACTCGTTTTTCTCAAAAACGATTCTAGGGTTTCGTTTTCTGTTCTTTCGTTTTTCTAATCGCTTGGTGTACGAGATACGCCAAGCTCCAAAGATATATATAGATATCAAAATCCGATTCCAGATCGGATTTGTTAACGTCTATCATAATCCGTACCAGATACGGATTCTGTTAGGATTAGATATTAACAATCAAAATCCATATCAGATATGGACTCTCTGTTATTATCCAAAGATATAAATATATACATAAAAACGAAATTAATAATAATAATAATAATTAATATCCAATATTAATATTATTAATATTAAAAACGATAATAATAATAATAATAATTAATATCCAATATTAATATTATTAATATTATTAATCTCAGCCATACGCATTCTTGTGTGTGACCCGATGGGCCCATATTAATCGGCAGTTGATTAAATCTCTATTAAACCAACAAGTCGTAATTGGTCTCTAGCAAGACATTACGACTACCCAATAAATACGAGTAAAGTCCCTAATAATAGCACATGCATTAATTCCTTTGTCACGTGATATCTAGTTTGAACATAAGTCATGGTCAGCGTCATACTTATATTGTTCAAACATATGATTACTCGATCTCTAAGTAGACTGATAAAACAAATGATATTGATCACACTATCAATTCATTTGAGCACGGCCATGCATTTAACAGTCTCACTAATCGAGGGGCCCAAAGATATCTCTCTCAAAAGAGAGGGACAAATTCTATCTTGATTGTTCAATATCCTCTACATAATTTCTATCACATTCAATCATGACCATTATTATTATCCAGTTACGGATAACGTTTGATCATGTCCAAATATAATAGTCCTTATGTTGGAAACTATGACAATCTCAAGTCAAAGGATTAAAACATGACTATCATGAGATTTACTTATGACGCTAATCCATGTAGTAATATCATGATGGGTCTATCCAATACACTGTTCTCTAACAAGTATCTATGAGATTGATTTGTATCACCATACACATAATCTTCTCATGATTATCAAATCAATACTCATACTGATTATAAATTATTTTATCTCTATAACAATAATGAATCAGGGACATATATCAAAATTGTGTAACATACTAACCAACAATAATGATAATAAAACCTCTTTTATTAATAATAAACACATAACATAAATATCCAAATCATGGCCTAGGGCACATACGCTAACACCTTTCATAGTACTAACTGAAGATCTTAGCTACCATCTCATCATGTGCGAGTTCAAAGAAGACTGGAGAGAAAAAGGCCCCTCAAGAAAAAGGGCGTACATGTGCCAAATATGGGCTAGGGTGTGGCAATGTAGGAAAATATGGGTCGAATCACCATCTGATTGCGAACAGAAAGGACAAACGGTCAGAAAAACTACTGAAAAAGGACCGGACATTCTCAGGAAGTTGGAGGGCACAGAAAAGCAACTTCCACATAAATACTTTAGATGACTGCGGTAACCCTAGCCACAAAATATATTGACAGGAGTGTAATGAAGCACGCAATACTCGGGACTCATCATAGGCACTTTTTAGAGAGAATTGTCCATTCACGTTTGGACTCCAGTGAAGGCTACGCAGCCCATCCTGCAATCGACTGTGGTAGAAGGAATGAATCCCGCGTATTCATTTATAGTCTGGCGAGTCATAAATCAGCTCCAGAAAATGACCTCTGCCTCCATATTTATGATGAAGAAATCCTTCCCAAACTGTGGTATTTTGGTGATATTCCCACAAATTCTTACACTCGTAGGCCTTTGCAAACTTGCCAACTATCAAACTCCCAACCCTCCTTCAGTCACTGGGACACATATATCCTTCAAAGATCTCTAATGATGTTGTCCAGTCCAAAATAAATCCATAAGGTTACGTTCAAGTTCAGACACCACACTTTTCGAAAGTCTGAAAACATCAAATAGATCCAGAGGAATGGCCGAGAGAACAAAATTTTATTCCCCCACCTAGCCAAACGGGCGTCAAAATGATGTAGTAGAGATGTGCAATACACAGTGCAACACACCCCATGGTGTAGGGAAGCAACTAAATACTTCATTGGTAAGGCTGCGAGGCGCATCCCTAATAAGCTCACAATCATGTGGCCATTAAGTTGAGAACTGACATCCACCTGACTCTTATGAAAATTTATTTGTCGTCCCGATGCCATCTGTTGTTTATTTGGGAAGTCAGTAAAGCGGCTCAGATTTCTTGCTGATGCAAAGAGAAAGATAAGTAGATCATCTTCATCATCATCATCATCCGGACCCAGTATATCCCAATGACGGCAAAAGCTATTGTTAAGGTCTGGGGAGGGTAACCCTAAGTGTGATGGTGTTTTGACCCTGCTCTCTTCAAAAGTGCGAATATGTGCAGACAACACCAGAGATTTAAGACCCCTGCTAAACCTTCTGATGCAAGGATAAACAACAATGGAGATAACAGATCTCCCTGTTTAGCTCCCCAACCTGTACTAGAAAAGCCACACGGCTTACCATCAATAAGCACTAAGCATTTGGTGGCTGAGAGATTATTCATAACCAGTCTGACAAAGAACCTCTGAAATCCCATCTGAATTCGCAATTTTGCTAAGTAATTCAAGCTCACCCGATCGAAAGACTTAGCCATTTCTATTTTGACGATCACCCTGCCTCCATGGTGTGGTTTATCTAGCAAGTTCACTATTTCCTTTTCCATAAGAACCTACTCAGCTATCCCTCTAGGTGGCCAAAATCGTGCATGTTCCTGCAAAATTAATCGAGGGAGTAGTCCCACCAGTCTCGATGAAATTATTCTCGTCAGTACCTTTGATATGAAATTCCTCAGGCAGATGGGATGAAAGTCCGTGAAGGTTGTGGGTGCATTGACCTTCGGAATAAGAGTCATCAGAGAAGATGTCATAGCTGTCCGCATGCGAATGCAAAGAAAAAATTCATGCACTGCCTTTAAAACATCCTGATTTATTATCTCTCAGCAGTACCTATAAAACCGCCCATTATAACAAACCGGCCCAGCAGCGCTTGAAGGACTCAAATGCCGAACCGCGTGTTTTACCTCTGATAGCTGCAGAATAGCTAGCAGCATATGATTATCCTCTGAGGATACCTGTGATGGGATATATTGCAGGATGGCATCATGATTCGAGGTATGCTCGGCAGATAATAATGTTCTGTAATATCTCTCAGCTTCTCCTTTGATATTTTCCTCTGTCACACATTCTTATCCTG
Source organism: Eustoma russellianum (assembly GCA_036186865.1). Classification (NCBI taxonomy): domain Eukaryota; kingdom Viridiplantae; phylum Streptophyta; class Magnoliopsida; order Gentianales; family Gentianaceae; genus Eustoma; species Eustoma russellianum. The sequence goes on from AP025058.1 coordinate 10,238,987, forward strand.
TAAAAGTTAGAGTTCGAGCAATTTTCTGTTTCTTGCGGCGGTCTTTCACAAAGCCATGATAATAAGTTGTGTTGGCATCACCTTCCTACAGCAAGGTCACGCTCGCTTTTTTGTTGCAAAAACTGACAAACATGCGACTGGGCTTGAATCAGTTGATCCTTTGCTCTATGGTAGGCTGAACTACTCGCCTCATCAGGATGTTCATCATACGTTGCCTCTATAGCAACAACTCTTGCCTCTACTTCTAAGACTGAATCGAAGACATTTCCAAATACATTTTGATCCCATCTTCTAAGGTCTTTTTTCAGTTTCTGCAACTTGTTATATAGTCCTCGCATACCCCCTGTCGTTGGATAGCTATTCCATGTATGATGCACGAAATCATTAAGGTCTGGATGCGAAGTCCATACATCAAGAAAGCAGGAGTTTCTGGGTCGCGACATGTAAGGAATAAAGGCATAGGATCAGATGTTGCCCTATTTAGATGCTGCACCATCAATGTATCAAAAACCTCATACAAGCTCTCCATCCAAAGCAAACAATCCAGTCTTTGCCATACTCTTCTGAGTCCACACCCATCTGACCAAGTATACTACGAGCCTTGGAAAGAGATCCCGACCAAGTTAGAATCACTCACCCATCGATTAAAGTCCACTAGTTGCCTCAGAGATGGAGTTGACACCCCGTTATGCTCATCCAGGGTTAAGAAAGTATTGAACTCACCACCCACTATCCAAGGCTCTGTAAGCGCGCGGGAAAAGGACAGCAAGTCTGCCCATAATGTTCTTTGAGCCAACACTTTATGTTGCCAGTAAACTGCTGCCCACCAAAAGATCTTCCCCGATGTAACCCGCTGAAAATGCAAGGAGATGTTCTATACACAGTGAGACATGCTAAGATTTCACATAACTGAGATTGCCCAAAACACCCAAAATTTACTGTCTGCGAGTAGAGTGCCTTTGAAAATCCCAACTTTAATGGGTAATGCTCCAACTTTGCTTCTGAACACTTTGGCTCCATCAAAATTAATAAATGAATGTGATGCTTGTGCACTAAATATTGAGTTCTATTCAAAGAGGTGTGCACCCCCCTCCCCCGAACATTTCATGTTAGTGAATTCATTAAGAAAGGGGTTGGTCCAAGCTAGAAGCTGACGGCTTTGAGGACCGCGTAACTCTCGTGGAAATAGGGGGAAGCGTCTTGTAATTTTTTTGGGTCGTTGGCTCTTCTTATTGCAGTGTACAAACTCCGAACCGCCTTCATAAAGGATGGACCGTTAAGATCAATTTCAGAAGGATCACCCTGAACCATTCCATTAATTTGTTTGAACCTCTTTGCCAAGTCATGGGCTGCACTATGTAACTCCAAATCATCGTCCGACGAGTGGACGTCTAATAATTCTGTGTCCGAGGCATGTCCACAGTTTTCTTCCTCCACTCTTGCCCCAGCCGGAAAATTATCAAAAGGGTCAGAACGAAGCAATGCCACATCCTACGCAGATGAAAGATGTTGAAGATTTTCCTGCTCAGTTTGGCCTCTCTCCAATGGAAGAACCATCTGCAATTGCAGCATTCTTGTCTGTTGCTTAGCAACATTATCTTCCGAAGAAGATTTGATAGGCCAGAGCCTTCTGTATGAGATTGTTCCTCTGTGTCAAGAGGTCACAAGGCAGCATTCAACAAATCTCCTCCCCACACCACCAGAATATCTTTCTTTGGAGTCCAACGTTGAGGTGGAGCGTCAGAAATTTTAGCTTTCCCCTTAATGGCGGCTTGCCGAGTTGCTGCCGCCTCAACTTGTGGAGGGCACAACTCCTCATTTGCCTTACAATATAGCACATCATGACCAAGCATCCGACATTTGGAACAATAATAAAGCTTGTCCTTATAGTCAGTTTGCTGGAAAAAGTTAAAATCATGGCTTTGAATGTAAACACGAGTTGGCAATTCTTTTGACACATCCACTTCGACACAAACTCTTGCAACTGATGGTCTAAGTTTGTGGTTGGGTTATCCACTTCAATGGGGTTCCAATCATTCGAGCAATTTCAAATAGATCATCGGGTGCAAATATACTAGCAATCCAGGCAAAGACAACCAGACCGGCATAATTGGAGTATCCACTTTAGGATCAAAATCATAAGACCGTTTAGTTACTCACGTATGAAAACCTAGAACATTCCAAGAGTGACGAGAGAAACATCCAATATAGTCTCTCTCTTGATGGAATGTGACCAAAATATGTGTTGAATCCAGTGGGCTAATCTTCATCCCTCCTATAAACCCCACATTGTCAAACCATGAAGGAATAGCCTCTAGTCTTGGCCTACCATACCAAAAAGTACCAACCAAACTATATTTCAGCGAATTTGTTAGTGTAATAACTTCATCATGAGTGGAACTTATGGCCGGAACTTCTTTAGCAATCTCCCAAGGAGGCAGAGGAACCCCGGAAGCCTCAGCCACAACAGAGCAAATGACCTAGTTGCCGGCCCTGATGGCAGCGACATTGTATTTTGCATGGAAACATACTAAGAAAAGAAGAGACTGAAAGTTTGATACACAAAAAGGTAGATAACGTTCTTAATGAATCAGATATTGCGTATATAAGCATGAAAAACTCACGAGAGAAAAGATTGCAAGAGCGAAGAAACGAAGAAGTGCACCAGGGGTTGTAAAGTCAGTCATTGCAGTTATGATTCCCCGAGAAGTCCGGAGTGTACGCGATTGCCGCCGCCATCCTTTTTCCAAATTACATATATATCGCTGATATGTATATATATACACATATATGTGTGTGTATATATATATATATATGAATTTATGTGAATATTTAATTTTCTATTTTCATGCCATTGGCCGAAAATATGTATGGAATAGCAGTGGCTGTCGGTCCGGTTTTGAGGTGTATATATGTATATTATTTGTACGTACATGATATACATATATAGATGATATATGTATATACTAATACATGTATATGGATGATATACTTTGGTCGAATCAAGGTTTTGAGTGAGAGGTGGTGTAATTTTTTGCCAGGGGGCTGGTGAGGCATTAGATAGACTCAAATTTTATAAACATTATGTCACACATGGTCGTATAAATGATTAAAAGTTGAAAAAGTTAGGAAAAATGACATCGATGGTATTTGTATGATTTTATGTGGTATAAATTTAGGGTTGTGATTGGAGATTGGTCAAATCGTAATTGTTACAAAACTAGGATTTTGCACAGTTTGTTGGTGAAATAGGGTTGGAAATGAGAAAAGATGAATTTTTGTGGTGTGAGGAGGTGACCGAAGACGACGCATGAGGCATATACATCGGCCAAGTGGCGGCACATGCACGGGTGCTAAGTGTTCGGTGTGGATTGTGCTTGCTACCTATGGAGTTAGATTTGAAATAATATGAGTGTTGTGGAATATGGAAAGGGGCCAAGGGGTATAGAGGGAGGGGAAGTGAAATTAGTTTGTGAAGAGTGGAGGGGTCTGGGCCGAGGGTTTGGGGGGTTGGGAATGGTCACTGGTCAAGTGGGCAGTAGGGGGCCGAGGGGAGGTGAGTTGGATATTGGTCTTGGATAAAAGTGGGTCTAGGAGGTGTGTGTATGTATATACATGTATATGCACATGTATAGGCACGGGCATGTATATATATATATATATACACATACATGTGATTGGAGATTAGTAGGATACCGAACATGGAAGGTTAATATTTGATGTGATCGTAATTGGTATTTGGATATATGTATTTGTATATCGATAGGCCGCCTGGACACATCGACCATTGGGAGACCAATTCATTAGTCTTACGATATAAGTCACTTGTAAGAAAAGTGCTATAGCCATCGCATCAAAATCACATTTGAAATCATTATCCAAAATCGTACCGAAACTTGATCTTTTGAAAATCAAATTTGAAATTTGATTTGTCTTGCATCACATCGATTTGAAAATGCATGATTGATTTTGATTGTATTAACACATGATTGGTTATTGATTAGCTGACTTAGTGATCGTTGAACTTTGTTCATTGATTGTTTAAGGGTATTTTGGTAATTTTATTTGCAAATGGAAGACATGTTATTTTCTGTATTGCTATTTATTTTGTAACACTTGGTTTCCCATGTATGGTCCCATGGTACGTACAATGAGGTTACTTGTTGGGCGTAGTGTCGCTTATACTATATTTATCGTGGTTTTGTAGATAGACAAGATTATGACTTAGTATATGTCGAGGAGGACTCAGAGTGGGGATCTTGATGCTCTGGGTTTACGTGAAGAGATTTTGTGGGTTTTAGTTAAGACATATTTATGGGTTTTGGATTTCATATATTTTTGGAGATTTTAGTAGTTTTATCTATGTTAGACATTTATATTTGTTTTAGTTTTTCCTAGACTTATACATTTATTACTGATGATTATTTTGAGGTTTTTATTTCATGACTTCCGCTGACATCAGTTTATGTCACTTTGTTGATGTGTAATTTATTGGTACCAATGCCTTGTATTTTCCTTAGAGAAATAGGGCAAGTGAGTCGTTTTGAGTATTAGGGCTCGAGACAGGTTGCTAAAGGTGGTATTAGAGCAGGGCTCTAGATCCACGACAGAAACGTAGATTTAGGCCATGATCTTAGAAGCTAAGTAATGATCTTGCCCATAAGTCATGATCTTAGACTCCAGAAATGACGATGCTTGACTTTCGAAATATGTAACGACCTTAAACCTAAGTGATGATTGGCTGGGGCATGCGTACCTAGGTCGTGCTAGGAAGTTTTATTTATCTGCCTTATTTAAGCTTTGATTTTCACCTTTTGTATATCCCTTTAGACCCCGATCACTATGGACGCCACTTATTATTCTAGAATTATAAATTTTGTAAATTGTAATGTTACAACACAATGCCGCCAAGGAGAGATATGAATGATAACGGCGAGGGAAATAACCAAAATGCCATGCCCTAGGCACTGGTGGATGCCCTGATGCAAATCGGACAGACGGTAAATCGGGCAGTTCCATAGCCACAGCAGCAGGGGAACCGTTATTACTACAGCGAGATGAAGCGGGTTCACGTCCCAATATTCAATGGGGCACTGACCCAGACGGAGCTGAGTGCTGGCTTAGCGAAGGTTAGAACAACTTTGCGCTCTTACTGGTGCTCGAGGATGTGAAAACCCTGGTGATCTGGCCCTTTCTGATCAAGGAATCGGACAAATGGTGGACTACATTTGCGACAAATCTGCCACAACCGATGAGCTTGGCGTACTTTAGGGAAGAGTTCCGCAAGTTCCACACTCGACCTCTGGTGACTTTGAAGAAGATCGAAGCCTTTGAATCACTGAGACATAGGCCCAGGATGTCAGTGGCATAATATGCCAATTAGTTCAACATCATGGGAAGATCTGTGCCATCAGTTATGACAATATGCAACTAAGGATGGTGAAATTCGAGTGAGGCCTCAACACGCACATCCACATTGGTGTTGTGAATGCGAACGCCAGAGACTTTGGTGAGCTGCTTGATACGTGCTATCGTGTCGAGAGTTATATCATGTAGCAGCGACCACACTGCAGCAGCCGAGAAGAAACCAGCAAGCGGTGAATCCTCCCTCTCCCATATGCGGCCGATCGCACGCCAGAGAGTGCTGGAAGAAGGAAGCCGCGTGATTTAATTGTGGGAAGGTGGGCCATCTACACAGAGATTGCCCCATGCCCAAGAGACTGCCATAAGGACCTCCCCCACAACGGAATCGGAGAGGTCAATCACGACCTAACGCACGGGTCCATGTGATGACGGACACCAACGTCCAGGGAAGCAACGACATGGTTATTTTTGCATTTTTAATAATAACAATAATAATTGTATCTAAGTAACTCTATGGTTGAATCCCTAAAATCTTAGGTGCTATCCTACTAAATAATGTCCCAGCAAATGTGTTGTTTGATTGTGGTGCGAGTCACTCCTTTGTCGCTGAGATGTTTGTCAAGAACCTCCAAAGTTGTCCTGAATGGCTAGAGACCTTCTACCGTGCGCTTGCATCTAAAGATCAAGGGATCGTCTCACATCATCTGTACAAGGACTACAAGTTGGAAATGGAAGGTCCCACTTTTGATGTTGCTTTGATACCAATCCAGATAAGCGACTTCGATGTCATCTTCTGAATGGATTGGCTGGCTAAATATCATGCTCATATCGATTGCTGACAGAAACAAGTGGTGTTCAAAGACCCCACTGAGGAGGAATTCAGATTCCAGGGTCACAAGAAGTTGAAGAAGCTTCCATGCAATATATATCTGACTGCAACACGAGCTTATAAGGCACTGAGGAAAGGAGATAAAGGATTCCTTGTATTATCCGTGAATGATGATCAAGAGATGCCTTCTATTGACGATATCCCGGTGGTGAAAGAGTTCAAGGATGTCTTCCTTGACCAGTTACCAAGATTGCCACCAAGCAGGGAAGTGTAGTTTGAAATCAACTTGATGTCGGGAGCGGAACCAATTATGAAAGAGCCATATAGAATGGCACCAGCAGAGCTGAAAGAGCTTAAGGAATAGTTACAAGAGATGCTGGATCGGAAGTTTATAAGACCTGGTGCCTCGTCTTAGGGAGCACTGGTCTTATTCATGAAGAAAAAAGATGTTAGCATGAGGTTGTGCATCGATTATTGTGAACTCAAAAAGATCATAATCAAGAACGAATTCCCGCTACCAAGGATTGATGATCTGTTTGACCAACTAAAGGTAAGACCCTTTGTATTTCAGCAAGTTTTATGAAACGTAACTATCAACATGTACGAGACACATTTGTGTTCAGGGTGCTAAGGGGTTCATGAAGATTGACCTCCGGTCAAGTTATCACCAGCCAAGAATTGAGGCAGAGGATATTGCGGAGATGGTGTTTCACACAAAATACGAGCGCTATGAATTCATTATGATGCCCTTTGGATTGAGGAATGCACCTGCAGCATTCATGGACAGTTAGACCGGTATGTGGTGGTGTTCAGTGATGATATTCTGGTGTATTCGCCTGATGAAGAGATGTATCTTAACATATACGAGAGGTGCTGGAAATCCTGAGGAAGAAGAAACTCCATGCAAAGTTCTGCAAGTGCAAGTTTTTTCTGAGGAGTGTGACCTTCGTAGGTCATGTGATTTCAGATGAAGGCATAGTAGTGGACCCTAAGAAGATCAAAGAGACTACCGAGTGCCCGAGACCTACAAATGTTACCGAGGTAAGAATCTTCATAGGTCTCACTGGATATCATCAGAAGTTTGTAGAAGGATTCTCGAGAATCAAAATCCTATTGAGTAAACTAATGTAAAAGAAGACAAAGTTCGAGTCGACCTTGGAGTGCAAGAAAAGCTTCACTGAATTGAAGATGAGGTGACTGCTGCACCAGTCTTGGCACAACCATCCGGTACTGAAGAGTTTGTAATATACAACGACGCCTCAGAAAATGGCCTATGATGCGTATTGATGCAAGGAGAAACAGTGATCTCTTATGCATCAAGGCAGTTAAAGGTCTACGAGCAAAATTATCCCACCCATGACTTGGAATTTGCCACTGTGGATTTTCATTGAAGATATGGAGGCACTATTTATATGGAGAAAAGTGTGAGGTCTTCACGGATGATAAGAACCTCAAGTATTTGTTCACACAGATTAAGAAGGTGTGAAAGCGCGTTTCTTGCTATAAGCTAGATGAGAAAGGAGCAAGTGGAAAAGATACTGAATCCAATGAACTCCATATTTGGAGAGAGCGATGTGAATGATCCAGGTGAGTAAGGATGCAGCTTCATGGACCGCTGGTCGGGCCTATCTGTGCGTGAGGAAGGTCTCAGTCCTTTTTCCTTCCATTGCTTTGCAGATTGACTTATTTTTGAGTAGTGTCAATTGTGTAATAGAAAAAACAAAGAAAAATAACCTACCATCCGAACTTGTTGAATCAACAGCTGGAATTGAATGAATCAGTGTTGGGTTTATTCCCGTGACTCGGTCAATATCTTTGTGGGGTAAGGAAGTTTCAAAAAGAATTAGCAAAAATTTTTGTTTATTAACTAGTGATAGTTCCTCAAAAAGGACATATAGACTTTATTCTTTCTTGGACGATCTCAATCGTAACGGGGTTCGATCTCGGACGTTTTCTGATTCACAGAATAAAGTGTTCCTTAATAGAAATAAGTAATTAGTCTTTACACTTATAGGCATTATTCTTGAAAAAAATTATGAGGCAGAGGAGATGGTTGGAGTTGATTAAAGATTATGACTTGACCATCAGCTATTATCCAGGGAAGGCAAATAGTGTAGCAGATGCATTGAGCCAAAAGTTGAGCCACGCAAGACAATCCAACTGGAAAGAGAAATTAGAGAATTCGACTTGGATATCGTTGACTCTACGGCAAACATTTTGATAGCACTGATGATTACGCCGACTCTAGTGGACCAAATTAAGGAGGCTCAGAAAGATGATGTGAATCTGTGTGGTATTCGAGATAGACTCCAGAATGAGCAAGTCGAAAGATTTCAACCACTGGACGATGACAACCTGTGGTTTAAAGGGATGTTTATATGTTCCAAATGATGAAGCTCATAAGAAAGAATTATTGAAGAGGGCGCATAATATGAGACTTTCTATACATCCGGGGACCACGAAGATGTACAAGGACTTGAAGAAGAATTATTAGTGGTTTGGAACAAAGCGTGAGATTGCTGAATATGTTGACTGGGGCCTAATATGCCAACAAGTAAAGACCGGGAATCAACGTCTGGGAAGATATATACAACCCTTGGAGATACTGGGATAGAGATGGGAGCACATCACGATGGATTTTATTGCAGGGCTCTTTAAAACAAGAAGTGGCAACGATGTCATTTTGATGATTGTTGATCGGTTGATGAAGTGCGCACATTTTCCACCAGTATCGAGTGAAGCTACAATGGAGAAGTGGATGGCTCTATATTTTGATAACATTATTAGCTTGCATGGAGTGCAGTGAGTATTGTGTCGGACCGAGACCCAAGCTTCACATCACCATTTTGGACATCATATCAGAGAGTCATGGGGACCGAGCTGAGGATGATTACCGCTTTCCATCAAAACTGATCGACAATCGGAGATGACGATTCAGACTCTCTCGAGGACATGTTAAGAGCTTGCATGTTGGACTTCAAGTGAAATTGAGACAGTATGGTGAAGCTGATAGAGTTCTCGTACAACAATAGTCACCATAACACCATTGGCATGGCACCGTTTGAAGTTCTTTATGGAAGAAAATGTAGATCACCGTTATATTGGAATGAAATTATGGAGAAGGCTAGTACTGGACCTGAGTTGGTTGAGCAAATGTTGAAAAATGTGAAGATTATTCGAGAAAGGCTTAAGGTGGCTCAGGATCGCATCAAAAGTTGAGAAGATTCCAAGAAATGACCATGGAGTTCGTTTTGGGCGAAAAAGTGTACCTAAAGGTTTTCCCTACTAAAGAAGTCTTGAGATTCAGTGAGAAGAACAAGTTAAGCTCAAGATATATTCGTCCATATGAGTGTTTAAGAACATTGGGACATTAGCTTATCGACTAGTGCTACCTCCCATGTTGTCGCAGTTGAGACGCTACGTGGCTGATCCAAGTCCTGTGCTAGAGCTTGACCGTTGAAGGGGAGAGTGATGCGACTTACGAGAAGACTCTGATATGCATCGTAAATCGGAAGGACCAAGTTTTGGGGAGGCGAGTCATTCCATATGTCAAAATACAGTGGTCGAATCACACGAGCGAGAGGCGACTTGGGAGCTCGAGGAGGAGGTACAGAAGAAGTATCAACACCTATTTAATTAAGGTACGTAAGTTTTGAGGACAAAACCCTTTGTAGCAGGGGAAGAATGTTACGCCCCTTGTTCTTAAAATATAAAATATATATATATAATATTTATGCGATTAGGAATTCGGTAGGTAGAAAAAATAATATATATTAGATGTAAAAAGAAAATATCTATACAAACTTAAATTGGATTGGGATAGGGGAATAGGATGGAAATCAAATTACAAAAAGGGAATAGCCTTACTAAATTAAACTACATCAATTAGGAAACTGTCTAAACCTAATTATCACCTACCTATATCCATATCTATACAACACATAATTAACCCTACACCACCCCAACCCAAAACCGGCTGTCTAACAGAAAAGAAGAAAAAAAAATACAAACCCTTCTCCCACTCACAGAGCCGGTCGAATAACCATAGGAGGAACAGGAGAAACTTCCTTGCTTTAACCCAACCTAATTACAATTATGGTATCGTATGAACAGACCATGCATGTATAAGATTGGTTGCAATTGCTTTAACCCAACCCTACCTATATTTACTATGGATTTGTTAAATCTGTAATTATATTTTGTATCAAATCGTCGATCATGCATGTAAAAGATTCGTTGCATAAATTGTTGGTTACGTGTATGCATGTAATCAGTGATATATATATATATATATATTTATATATAATAGAGAAAAAAAGGAAAATGCTCTGGCGATTATCCGAGATCGTCAACCCCACCGGCGCTACATCAATGTCGACCTCAGGGCCGGCGGCTACGGCCGGCCGGTCCTTCGCCGCTGTACTGGCTGGATCTCTGGCACCCGTTCCTTCAACCATATCACAAAAACAACCTCAGCGGTATAAAGGATTACCCTCTATCGTTTTTGATGAATCTGAGGTAACTGCATTATTGTCTCCATTTCGATTTTTATTGGTTGGATCTTTTTGGAATGGACGACCGTCAATGGTGGCATTGCAAAAAGCACTTGATCGCATAGGTTTTGTAGGCGCCGTTCATGCAGGGTTACTCGATAAGTCTCACGTACTCCTGCGATTTGAGAAGGAGGCTGATTACAATCGCCGTTTTGGACGTAGATCATGGAATATTCTTGGATTTCATATGCGAATTACCAAATACACTCATGATTTTGATCTTAGATATTATGCTCCAATTGTGCCAATATGGATATCTATGCCTGGTTTGCCTGTGTATTTGCAGAATGAAAAAGCTCTCTTTGCCATTGCTGCTATGCTAGGGTCTCCTATTCGACTGGATGCCGCCACTCAAAAGGTATTACGTCCGTCTGTGGCAAGAATCTGTGTGGAAATTGATGTTTCAAAAGAATTGCCAACTAAACTTCACATTCAAAGTATAGATCATCATCATTATCACACTGTGGTTTATGACGATATATCGGATTATTGTTCAAAATGCAATCTTTTAGGCCACAAACGTGATCGTTGTGGAGAGGCAACTACCAATCCTCCACCACCGCCGCCACAACAATCGCGCCCTAAGTCTGCTGTTGATGTTCGTCAACCATCCGCTGATGTAGTGGTTGACTCTCCTATTTTGCAGCAACAGGAAAACAATATATTACAGGAGAATGAAAACAATGCTGTATTGTTTGAGGATCCCCCTGCGCCAGATTGTATGCCAACAGTGAGTTCAGACATTCCAACACATGAGAAAATTGATCCCCCGCTGCAACACCGAACAGGCATGACCAGGTCCCATGAGGATACATAGCTAGGTCATGATACATCTTCACATTCTCCAGACATTCTGCATACCTCGTCTGAATCGGATCTTATTGAGTTACCCCATCCAGTACTTGAACCGGCTGCTATCCAGGAAGACTACAGACAAACGTCTGACTTATTATCATTGCGCATGCCCAGGGCAAAAGAGGGATCTTTGGATGCTGAACTGTTGCATAGAATCTCTAATCCTACACATGAAACTGAGGAAGAAGGCTTTATTCCATGCATACATAAACGTACTCGCCGCTTGCATTCTCAGGTTCCTAGGCCGCCTCGTCATGTCATTACCCGCAGTGCTGCTCGCTCTTCAAGCTCTACCCCACAAATGTCTCAATGAATACACTAACCTGGAATTTGCAAGGACTACGCATTTCTATGCCTCGCTTAAGACTGCTGCTTAATCAGTATAGTATACACTTTCTATTTCTTATAGAACCACAACAACCTGAATCACGTTTATCCAGAACTAAAATTAACTTAGGTTTCACTGCTTCACAATGTGTTTGTGAGGGGCGCGCATGGTGTTTTTGGAGAACTTCTAATCTGCAACTCATGGATGTTTGTTTATTGGAGCAAATTGCGCACCTTCGCTTTCCGTTAAATACACAGCAAATTGTACTTCTCTCTTGTGTTTATGGTAGACATACTGTACAACACAGACAGACTCTCTGGCAAGAGATTAGACGCTGTTACGATGACTGTAGGGACCCATGGATTATAGCGGGGGACATCAACACATTCTTGTCGCCTTTGGACCATAAAGGTACATCACGTCCTTCTCTTTCAGCTCTCCAGGATTTTAATGATACGGTGCAATATTCAAAGTTGCAATTGGTACCTCATCTTGGAACTCGCTATACATGGCAAGGTGGTCGTGGTCTAGGACGTGTATGGCGTAGGTTGGATTGGGTATTCTGTAATGAAAACTTTTATAATGTTTTTCCAATGCTAAAACTAACTCATCTCAGCCGAACAACATCAGACCATTGTCCGTTGTTGCTACAATGTTCGATTGACATCCATCACGGTCCAAAACAATTTTGTTTTTTGACAGCATAGACATCACATCCGGACTTTATGGTCTTCGCCAAAGCAGCTTGGTCATCATATCCTACAGTCGGTGGTATGCGCGGTTTATGTGCAAAGCTGAGAGCATTCAAGAAGGGCATTAGGCAATGGAACAAGGATGTTTTTGGTAATGTCTTTAGTATGGTAGAAAATGCTGAACATAGAGCACGTTTAACAGAGCTCGCGTTTTGATCATGAGCCTAATGAGCAAAATCGTATGGCATATTTTGAAGCCCAATCAGAACTGCGCCATGCAACAAATATAGAAATGGAATATTGGAAGCAAAAAGCTAGCGTTAAATGGCTAAAGGAGGGCGACTATGGCTCACGCTATTTTCATTCTATTGTTAAAGATAAACATCGCCGACAGCGCTTGCATGGAATATATCGTGAGGATGGTAGTTATTGTGATACGCCTGATAGTATTTGAAGTGCTGCAGTGGAGCACTTCACACATATGTTTACAGCTCAGCGGTAGAGGATGCCACAACATTCTTATCCTCAATTCCCTCGTTTGTTACTGCAGAAGAAAACATAATGCTCACTGCTCTACCGTCTTTAGAAGAAGTAAAAACAGTTGTGTGGAGTTTAGATCCTCATAGTGCTGCAGGTCCAGACGGCTTTAATGGTTGGTTTTTCCGTACTTTTTGGGAGGTTGTTTGCACGGATGTACATAAAGCGGTCCAAGAATATTTTCTAGGCTTCCCAGTCCCACGTGCCGTGGCACACTCGATGATTGTGTTGATACCCAAAGGAACATCTCAATGCACATTTAATGATTTTAGGCCTATTGCTTTATCTACTTTCAGGAGCAAGGTCCAAACGCGCATCCTAGCCACACGTTTGAACAATTTGTTGCCAAAGATCATTTCTCCAGAGCAAGTAGGATTGCAAAAGGGAAGGGGCATTACGGAGCAAGTCTTATTAGCCAATGAATTAATACATTGGCTGGATAAAGGTACGCGTCCACATAAAGCAATACTCAAGCTGGATATGGCAAAGGCCTTTGATAGGGTAAATTGGCAATACTTAAAATCCATCATGAAGCGTTTTGGATTTTCCACAATGTTTCTCACTTTAGTTCTAAATCATTTGGAAGCTACACATATTTCAATTTTAGTGAATGGCATGCCGCATGGGTTTTTTAGGCCCACAAGAGGGGTCAAGCAGGGGGGGATCCGCTCTCACCTCTTTTATTTATTATAGCAGCAGAGGGTTTTAGTCGAGGTCTTAAGCTCCTAGTTGATCAAGCAGTTCTTCGGTCATACTCTATCGGCCGCATTCCTATGACCATCACGCATCTATCTTATGCGGATGACTTGCTTATATTTCTTGCTGCTAGCCGGCCAAATTTTTGGACTTTTAAGCATTTTCTATCTACTTACGAAAAAGTTTCGGGACAAGCAGTAAATTGGCATAAAAGCTCGGTGGTATATTCGGATGCAGTTTCTGTTTCGCAGCGTCATGTACATACTACACTCCTAGGTATGAGGCAGACAAGTCTCCCAATGAAATACTTGGGCTCCTATCTTCATAAAGGTATTACTCGCTCTTCTCACTGTCTAGACCTGTTACATCATGTGGACTCTAAATTAAATAGTTGGCACACCAAGAAATTAAGTACTGCTGGTAGACTTTTGCTCATCCGTTCGGTCCTCCTATCTATACCTTTGCATGTTCTGGCTGCTTCTTCTATTCCGCATAGTGTTGTTCAATTGTTAGAAAGGCGTTTTGCAGTATTCCTGTGGGAGCCTGATCGTCTTCATTGGGTTAAATGGTCTACTATTTGTTGCGCAAAAAATAAGGGAGGTCTGAACATTCGTAGCCTAGATGTCATTCAGCGTGCCTATGCAGCAAAACTATGGTGGCAATATCATGTGAGTACTACATTGTGGGGTGAATATATGCGTCTACGCTACCGAAGAAATCAGACATTTGTTCCACATATATATGATTCTCCTGGTTGGAAACGCATTTGCCGTATTCATCCACAATGTCAGACATTAGTACAATGGTCTAATGGGACACCAGTTTGGCCGAACTCCACGGGCCAATTTCTGCTAAAGGATGCGTATGAGGCTTTTCGAATTATAGCTCCATCGCTATTGTCTAATCAAATAGCCTGGATGCACGTCAACGTCTAATGATTCAGGTATTTCTTTGGAAACTTTTGCATAATGCACTGCCTTTACCAGATGTTCTTTCCCGATTCAACCAGGTGCTTCCAAGCATATGTCTGTTTTTTCGTGCGGACTCTGCCTCTCGTAATCACATCTTTTATCATTGTTCCCAAATAAGTCCCGTTCGACATTATTTTAATGACTTACTAGACATCCATGCGAGTCAAGCTAATGGCTGGCGCAGCTTTCTTCTTTCGGTATGGCTGGAATCCGCAGGTGGCTTTCTTGGTTGTATGCAGCGAATATATACTGGCATCCTAATTTGGAATATATGGAAGATATATGCAGAATTGGTGTTTGGTGATGGATCTTGGTCTCAACGAATGCTCCTCAAGAATATTCGGCTTGATATGTTTCTGTGGGCCAAGTCTCAAAGTGGTACAAAAATAGCATCAAATATCCCTCGCCTAATAAGTAATGGGCTTTCGTCTCCTCTTCGTTCATCTAGACTTAGAGTTGTTCGCTGGTATCCTCCGCCAGCTGGAATATTAAAGTTGAATACAGATGCCTCTATCGGTTGCCATATGGCAGGGGGCGGCGCAGTATTGCGTGATTCGCAAGGCTCCTTCATTCATGCAATCTCTTTTCCTTTACGACATGACTATCCTGTGAGGGTTGAAGCGCAAGCCGTCTTAATTTCTCTTTTACATTATCTGCCGATACATGGCACATTGGATGTTGAGGTAGATTGTCACCAGTTAATTTCACTCATGCAAAATATGGCTCCTTTGGCTCCGGACCTTGAACGCCTTTGGACATTTCTTGCTGCATCATCGATCCATCTATCTTATGCACCCCGTGAGGTAAATCAAGCTGCACACTTTCTATCCAAGGACGGATCACGGACTATGCTACTTACATCATATTCCACGCTCGCATCATTACCCACACATATTCGAGGTGTTATTCTGACGGACTTCACGCTTCCAACATTTTGGACTTCAACCGATGGTGGACCCTAATTGGCTACATTGGAGATACATCCTCATGCTGCTCCACATTGTATATTTCATTGTCATCGCACATTACATTAGTGGGATTGCACAATATCAGCTATGCAACAATATAAATATGCACGCTTTTTCCTTCGCCATGGTTTTATCCACAAGGGTGGTTTTACATGGCAAGGTTTTAATGCGACATATCATATATTGTTGCACTTTCACAACCCACATGTACCTCTATTACTTGTTCTCATATGATGACATCATACACATTGTTGTAATAAGGCTTTCTCCTCCGCCATAAGTGAGGCTATTTAATATACCACGCACTTTTTGATTAAATATATATATATATATATATATATATATATATATATATTTATTTATATTCATATATAAATTGATGTATTACTTAAACCCTTCTTCCTCTGGCGATATTACCGCAACGGCGGTCCGGCTAATGCCGGCCGGCCGCTTATCTGACTGATACGATCGTTGCTCCCTTTCCCTTCTTGACTCTTCTCTATTTCATTCCTCACAGCAAGATTTCATCTTTTCATTTTCATGCACGATGGCGGCTATAGAGCCACAGCCAAACCCTACGACCTCATCCTCAAAAAAGACCTACACTTCCTTATTTCAGACGTCGACTGCTGCCTCCATTGCTGATAAACAGATACATAAATACAAGGGCAGTCCGATGATATTATTTTCAGATGCGAAAATCGCATCATTAGCAGCACCATTCAAATTCTCGTTGGTTGGAACTTTCTGGTATGGCAAACCGCCGATCGCCGTAATCCGGTCAACCATTGATCGGATTGGATTTACAGGACCAGTGCAGGTAGGTCTATTGGATACAACACATGTGGTCCTGCACTTTAAACATGAACAAGATTACCTGCGATGTTTTGCAGGACAGAGTTGGATGATTGCAGGGAAATATATGCGCATTACAAAATGGACGCTCACATATGATCCCACAGTCGATGTACCCATCGTCCCGGTATGGGTATCATTTCCGGGTCTACCATTACATCTCCATCAAAAATCAGCCCTCATGCAGATTGGACGAATGTTAGGAACTCCAATGAAATTGGATACTGCAACCGCGGAATCGCTTCGGCCTTCGGTAGATCGTTTGTGTATAGAAATTGATGTCTCGCTGGAGTTACCTTCAAGAGTATTTATTCATGAATTAAACAAAGTGCTTACACAACAGGTGATTTATGAAGACTTGCCTTCGTATCGCTCAAAATGTTGTAGATTGGGACATAAGGTCTCAGATTGTGGACGTTCTTTAGTGCAACAGTCTGAAATTTGCAAGGATACAGACACTGTAGAAACTCAGTTGCCTGAGGTTGGGCCATCACGCAAAACACAGGAGCAATGATGGACCCCTAAAAAGCATCCCCTACAACCAGCACAACCTGTTTTAGCAGAACCTCCTCTACTATTATCACAAGATTTGACTGCAAGGGTGCCCCCTGCAGCCACGTATGCTCAGGACATCTCTCGTTTGCCTGGAGTTGATGACAGTTTTTTCTCTGACATACGACATCATCAACAGCCTATATCGCTGTCTGACAGTGAGTGTACACTGGATCAACCGGATGTGCCAGAATCTACTGCGATTACTATGGTCACAGAAATACTACAAGATATAATTCAGGCGACAGTCTCTTCGGACTCACCCTTTGATGATCAAAATATAAACCAGCTAGAAATCGCTTCAGACGCTCAGTTTCAGCCTCCGCCACGCCTACTTTGTCGACCCCATCGACACAGAGAGCCGGTATCACCACCTACCACAAGGTCCAGGTCCCTTGTCTCTAACTCCTTTGACTGTTTATTACCTCAATGAAGATAATGATATGGAATGTTCGTGGAATTCGCACTTCGCTTCCACGTATTTTATCATTGTTACATCGCTTTAATTTACATGTATTCGTTTTAATTGAACCTAAGTCAAGGCCTTCATCATTACTATTCTATCACTTAAAATTTTGTTTTACACAAGCAGTCTCAGTGTGTCAGGACAAGATATGGATTTTTTGGAGTGCTGCTTTTTTACTGCTGGAGAAAGATCGTATAGGTGCTCAAAAACACTCCATGTACTTTCGTTGGATACCAACTAGGGATATTTTCTGTTGCACGTTAATCTATGGAATGCACTCAGTGATATCATGCCGGCCATTGTGGGCTGACATTGTCAATTTGCATGCCGAAATGGATGTCCCTTGGCTACTCGGAGGAGATTTCAATACTTTCTTATCATTGGATGAGCACAGGGGTCGTTCAGTTCCATCTCTACGCACATTACAGGACTTTAATGATTGTGTGTCTTCTTGTTCTTTGCAATCTATAAATTATAAGGGTTCACCATTTACCTGGAGTGATGGGCGAGGACTAGGACAAGTTTGGCGTAGACTAGACAGATATCTCTGCTCATCGAGCTTTCTTGATCTATTTCAGACGCTTGATTATCAACACCTCAGCCGTATGACGTCAGATCACTACCTTATATATCTTCAAGCATCAACTGAAACATCTAGTTCATCAGCGGCATTTAGATATTTGGATGCATGGACCACGCATGCCAATTTTGAACGGGTGGTAATGCACTGCTGGCAGTCCTGCGAAAAAGTTGGCAGAATGCGCGGTTATTATGCAAAGTTAAAGAGACTTAAACAGCATTTGAAGCAGTGGAACAAAGATGTGTTTGGCAATATCTTTGATGCGGTTGCTTATGCGGAGTCTGAAGTTCTTCGTTGTGAAAAGGAATATGATGCACACCCAAGTGCAGCAAACTGTGAGTTATATCATTGTAGTATGGCGACTTTGAAACAGAAACAGCACCGGGTAATGTTATTTTGTCAGCAAAAGGCCAATGTCAAATGGATGAAAGAGGGAGATGCTAATACTCGATATTTTCATCAAATAGTCAAAGACAAGAGGAGAAGGCAATGTATTACTCGAATTGTGGATTCAAACGGAGATGAATGTCAGACATGAGTAGCAATAGAACAGGAAGCGATTAGATTCTATTCGCACCTATTTACAGCGGAACCTTTACAAAATATTTCTTCCCTTATTCAATATGTTCCAACAGTTTTAACCAATGAGGACAATTCTTCGCTATTAGCCATACCCGACCTCTAAGAAGTGCAACAAGCAGTATGGGACTTGAGTCCAACTAGTGCTGCAGGCCTCGATGGTTTCCCAGGTTCTTTTTATCGCAAATTCTAGCAGGTAATTAAATTGGATGTGCATAAGGCAGTGCAAGAATTCTTCCTTGGTGTCCCGCCACCGAATCAATTGGTTGCGTCTCTCATTACTCTTATACCTAAAGTTGCCAATCCGCAATCATTTTCTGACTATAGGCCGATCTGTTTGACTAACTTTATTGCCAAGGTAATCACGAGATTGTTGGCCACAAGAATACCTGACTTATTACCGCGACTGATTTCTCCTGAGCAAGCTGGGTTTTTAAAGGGACGTGGTATTACAGATCAGATTCTATTTGCTCAAGAAATGGTACATATGATCGATAAGAGAGTGCATAGTGGTCAGCTAATGATAAAATTAGAGATGGCAAAGGCTTTTGATAGAGTGGATTGGGAATATCTTCGGTAGCTTCTCCACAAATTTGGTTTTCACACTAAGATAGTCCGAATAATATTGAATAATTTGGCGGAAACACGGTGTTCCATTCTCATAAATAGCAAACCAGTGGGATTCTTTCCAGTTACACGCAGAGTAAAACAAGGTGATCCATTATCACCATTATTGTTTATCTTGGCATCTGTAGGTTTTTCTCGCGGACTAAAATCATTAATTGAGTCGGGTGAGTTAGTTGGTTTCAATGTGGGGCGTCCACCACAAATATCACGTTTGGGTTTTGCAGATGATTTGATCGTCTTTCTTAATGGCAAGATTTCTAACATGCGGCGTTTCCGGCAATTTCTTGATACTTATCAAGCAGCATCAGGTCAATTAATCAATTTCAACAAAAGTCAGTTGATAGTGGGGAAGTCCATAGCAGGTCCACAGTTGGCACATATTCTTGGCATGAGATTGGCGTCATTACCAGTAAAATATCTTGGGTCATATTTATATAAAGGTGTTAATTGTTCTTCTTAATGCACTGCATTGCTAACACATTTTGACACACGGCTCAATGCTTGGTCATCCAAATTGTTGTCGATGGCTGGAAGGTTAACACAAATCAAGCATGTCTTATCATCAGTTCCTACACACCTTATCGCAAGTTCTCGGTTACCTAAAAGTGTTGTAAATGCTTTGAATAGAAAAATGTCAAACTTCTTATTGAATGGCCGCCATCATTGGATCGCTTGGGATCAGGTTTGTCGTCCGACAGAACACGGTGGGCTTGGTATCAGGAATTTGGACTATCTTCAACAAGCATATGATGGGCAACTCTGGTGGAAGTATCATACGTCCGATTCATTGTGGGCCATGTATTGCTGGGTTAAATATGGACAGCGCATGTCTATTTCAGCCCATGTTTATGATTCTGCAGTGTGGAAATGGCTTTGTAGTGTTCATGCTTACATGATAGCACACGTCATTCATACATCCAATGGTTTCAACTCGGAGTCGGAGACAACTGGTACATACGCAATTAAATCCGCTTATTTATTGCATTATGCTACTCATCCTATGCTGCGATTTTTAAAGTATATATGGTTGGCGACATCTCCGATTGGTGCAAAGTTGTTTTTATGGCGCTTGTTCTCTGGCTCATTGCCTCTTACCAATAATCTTCGGATTTGGCAGACTATTTATCCGTCGCAGTGTGTCTTTTGCATGCATCATTCGGACACTAAGGATCATTTATTTCTGCATTGCTCGGAAATCAAACCATTATGGGTTGAGATGGCTATTTTATTTTCGGCTCCACTACCACGGCAGTCCACCATTCAAGCTCATCTGATTTGTTGGTGTCGCCAAGCTTCAATGTCAACTATGATAGGTCACTTCCAATCAATTGTTCCAGCATTGGTTCTTTGGGTGATTTGGGAAGAGTATACGTCCATTCGATTTGGAGACAATACATTCTCATACCGGCGCTTATTTGATCGAGTCCGTACACATATATATTCATGGTGTTCAACGATGCAAGGACGTAAGTTTGTGGAACCAATTCCAAGTCTTGTTGCTTGTGGTTTCTCACCCAATATAAAGGTTTCCAGACGAAGATTGATTCGATGGCAATTGCCACCATCTGGTCGGATGAAACTCAATGTGGATGCTACTGTTGGCCGCCGAGGAGCAGCAGCGGGTGCTGTGCTCCGTGATGCCACTGGAAGATTTATTTTGGCGATTTGCTTTGCCCTTCCAAGTACTACGCCTATTAAAGAAGAGCTGATGGCCATGCTCTATTCTGTTATTTGTTATGCCTTTATATATCACGCTTTGCATGTTGAAACGGATTGCAGAATGCTTTTGACAATGCTTGGTACTCCCTCCCAATATACTGGCTCTTGCTCCAGCGAAGTTCAGCGACTGCTGGCACTTCTCAGACTCAATTCGTCTACTATCACTTATTGTCCGTGTGAGGCAAACACTGCTGCCCACTTATTAGCACGCTATGGTCTACGAGCATCCGGAATGCAAAGCTACATATCGGATGCTGCCTTGCCTAGCGAAGTACGTGGCGTTGTGATTCTTGATGCCACTATTCCAACTTTTCGATGATGATATGCATGATGATAGAGCCATCACACTTGTGGGTTGCCTATGTCCAAATTTGGCATCGGCAGCCATGCTATGTTTCTATTGTTCCATTTTTAATATATTGCTTGCTGCATCTGCATGGTATCAATGTCTTGGATAATGAATGTTTCTTATGTGTGCTATTGGGTGCCTGGAATTACCGAACGTGGGAGCAATTTTGGTTTGGAAGACAAGCCATGCACAGATGGAGGTTGCCCGTGGTCATCAGGCTACGGGCAACGCGGGTATGGCTTTCTTCTCTTCGTCATGCTACTGCTAGGGATTATTTACTACACTGTTCTTACACTTTCTTTTTGCGTCTTGCACGAGGTGCTGCACAGCAACAAAGCTGGATCATACTTGGACTATTTGGGCTGACAAGACTGGCTATCTCGTACGACAACGACAATCATTTTTTCAGCCGAAATATAGAGAGGAGAAGTCTGCGAATGTTACATGATATGGGTGGCTGGCCAAATTGGATATGAAATGCCTCATTAAAACCTTGGCAAGCAAAACCATCCTTGTGGATAAAATCTTGCAGGAAGGGAAAAGAGTACATATTTATCCAAGTCGGGTCAGCAGTGAGAAACATGTAAAAATATCCATAAAATGAGAGTAGATGCCATCGTCTAATGGCTCAGAAGTCGCCAGTGGTATTCATAGCAGCCCATGCAAAACAAAACAGAAGGATAGATGGCATAAGTATGTGCTTGCATGATTGAGTAAATATAAAAGAGAGCAAAAACAAAAGTATACCCAGCCTGCCTGCATCCTTAAGAATACAGGCAGCAAGTGTATAATATGGCCAACCATGTGGAAAACTTTAACAATAACATGCATGGCTTGTGTCAAGCATGACAAATATGGCCTGTAGTAACATCCAGTGAAACACAACTGCGAACAAGAGATGGTAGAGTATCCTGGGTGAAGCAACATGTCACAGCAGTCAACATACCATGTTGAGCCAAATAATGTGCTGCTAAGTTTGTCTCTCAATATGTATGCATAACTAAAGTGCTCGCCTGTCTGACTAAAGAATACAGCCGTCGTAGATGATAAGCATGAAGTGCGATCTCGGAATCCAAAAGCATTTTCGACAACTACTGACAATCTATCTCCAGAATAAGGCAAGGATGAATAGGTAAAAAATACAAGAGGCCAAAAAAGGCAGCCTGTGTTTCCGCGGCGAAAGGCTGAATTAAAGGTAACCAAAACGTAATTGCACCAAGGCATGCCCTAGTGGAATCACGCAAAATAGCGCCGCCCCTACCAAAATGGCGACTCAACGCCGCATCACTATTAAGCTTCAAATGCCCAGATGGAGGGGCCAGGCAACGCACTACTTGTATCTTTTTTGTTCAAAGTGGTGGTAAAATCCCGCCTGCTGAAGTGTGGCGGAGCCCAAGGCAATCATAGTGCCGTCGATCGTTTTCCCCCATGAATAAATATCAACATACAATTTGGACATTAACATGGATGGCGTCCAAGTAGAGCCTTCACTATATATTATAGACGTATAAGAGCACCAGATATTAAACAAAAAAATGCCTGGGACAATAATGCAAAAAACACCCATCACCGAAGTGGATGAAGAACACATCCACCATACCATTAGATATGGCCACAACTACATAGACCTCTGATAAACGCCATCCGAACTGTCTGCATAAAATATCCAAATAGGACGGATACATGGACATTGAAGAAATAAATATGTGACTTCTGCTGGTGCCATTTTACAAAATGGACGTTGTGTTGGTTTAATGACCATAAAACCCTTAAAAATCATCCAGAGGCAAAGCACAGGAGACAAATGCCATAGAAAGTTACTAATGGATGGTCGTTGACGTTTATGCCAAATAAATGTTGATGATAAACTAGTCGGACGAGATAAACGACATACCGCAAAGGCTAAGCGTAATGAAAGGATTCCAGAAGAAGTAGGCATCCAAATAAGAATATCTCCATCCCAGTGGCAGTGTGTTATGCACGATAAATGAAACCGACATATGAGCTTCCATGTTGAAGAGTCAGGAAGACACGACCGGTAATCCCCTCTGACACCATATTTGCATTTATATATTTACTCCACAAAGTAGCTTTCTGATGATATTGCCACCAAAGGAGACAACAATACGCATCCTGTAAGGTGCTAAGGTTACAAAATCCCAAATCACCTTCAGACTGGGGTGTCTGTACTCTAGACCAAGAAACTTAATGACGCTTCGGACCCCAGTAAAAGTGTGCCATTTTGCGCCGTATGGCTTGTATTATCGATTTTGGCAATTTGCCGGCAGCCATTATATTCAAGGGTAAAGATGAGATAACATATCTTAAAAGAACTAACCTTCCGCATGCAATAAAAGTTTGTTGTGCCAACCATTTAACCGTGCATCAATATGCTTCAAAAGTTTGGTACAATAACGAGCCCTAGGAATACCCTTATGCAAAAATGAGCCTTGATACCGAAAAAGAATAGAAGTGGATTGCACACCAAGAAGTACCTCAAAATGGTGACGGCGAGTGGAAGAAATGTTAGAGAGGCTATAAAACGACTTTTGTGATAATTAACCTTCTGTCCCGACGCATACTCGTACCCAGACAGGAACACCTTAAATTCTTGAAGGTTTAGCATGTCCCTCTGTAAAAATACTAACAGATCATCCGTATATGAAAGATGCTTGATAGTAAAAGGCATACGTCCCAATCTAAAAGAAGACAAATGTCAACTGGCTGTATAAGCGTTCAAGCCTTGACTGAAACCATCCGAAGCAAGAATAAAAAAACAAAGCCGCTAAAGGATACCTTGCTTGACCCCTCGGGTAGGACGAAAAAATCCACAAGGCACACCATTTACCAACACTGAAAAGTGTGTACTCTGTAAATGATTCATAATCATTCGAATAAAAAAGGCTGAAAATTCAAAAGCAGACAATAACAACTCCAACTATTCTCAGCTGACACGGTTAAATGCTTTCTACATATCTAACTTCAAACATAGCTGAGTGCCGGTACCCCCTTGGTCCAACATATGCATCATCTCACGAGCCTAAAGGACCTGTGAGGAGATGTCATAACCTTTAAGGAATCCAGTTTTCTTCGGTGATATTAGCTTAGGGAGTAAGACATAGAGTCTCGTAGCTATGATGCGTGTGCATATTTTGCTCATACAATTCGTCAAGCAAATTGGATGAAATCACCAAATGTGCATGGAGATACAACTTTGGGCAGTAAGGTGATTCAAGCACTAGCCATGACAGCAGGCTATGGACTACCTAGAAAGAATTCCTGAACGGCTTTAATAACATCAGCAGAAATAACATTCCAACAAGAACGAAAGAAATTACCATGAAAATCATCGGGCCAGTGACAATCTGCGGATCAAAATGCCATACTACATCTTTAATCTCCTCAGGCTGCGGTATTTGTGCCAAAATGGCATTTTGCTTCGATGAAACCAATCGGGGAATATGCGCTAGGATCCGAGCAAAATCACAAGTATTCTCTCTGGTAAATAATGTAGTGTAAAAAGAGACATCATGTGTATCACAAAGGAAATCAGCCAAAGTATATACTTGTTGAACTTGAAGTTGGCAACGACGTCATTTAACCACTGAGTAAAAATAATTTGTATTGGCATCACCATCTCGAAGCCATCTAATTTGTGCTTTTTTACTTTCAAAAATCAAATTCATACTTCAAAGATAGTAAATATTCGGCTTTTACTTTATGATATGACTGGTGATTTTTGATGTAGGGTCATTGTCAAAAGCTTGTTCCACCAATCGCATCAAGCTCTCGGCCTGCTGTAGTTTATTAAAGATATTGCCAAAAATGTTCTTATTCCACAATTGGATATTATGCTTTAGGTGCATCAACTATCGATAAAATTCATGCATAACCCCAACTATGGGATACGACCCCCTCGCATCCTTAACTTATGCATGAAAATCCGAATCTGAGAGGCAGACATCCAAGAAATGAAACGATCGTGGTCCATCCACCCGAGATAAATTACAAACCAACAAAAGCGCAAAATGATCAGATGGCGCACGAGTTAGATGTGTTAATTGTAAATCATCAAAAGCACCCAGAAAGAACAAGTTAATGAAAACCCAATCCAGATGTTGTTGAACACAGCCTAGACCACGGCCATCCGCCTAGGTAAAGCGCGTGCCTTAAAATGGAGGATCCATTAGACCACATTCTTCTACACGATCATTAAAATCCTACAATAAAGAGAGTTGTGGATACGAATGACCCTTATGATCTTCTAGTGTGCGGAATGTATTGAATTCACCACTTAATAACCAAGGTAGAGATTATAGCTGGGCATGCACACGCAGTGCATGCCATGGAGATCAACAAAGTACAACCGTCTGACGAGCATAGACAACCGTCCACCAAAAGGTATGAAAATGAAATGGAAATGCAATAGTTGATCTTCCTCACATACCTTAATCATGCGATAGTGTATCCCACCAGAAAACCCAAATAGTACCAATAGTAGAATTAAAGGAATGAGAGAATCTTAATTCCATGCGAAAACGTGTGATATGTGATGATGTGTTCTTCAGCTCAATC
Source organism: Eustoma russellianum (assembly GCA_036186865.1). Lineage (NCBI taxonomy): Eukaryota > Viridiplantae > Streptophyta > Magnoliopsida > Gentianales > Gentianaceae > Eustoma > Eustoma russellianum. The sequence continues at coordinate 10,265,082 of AP025058.1, forward strand.
AAAGCTAAAAGATTAAGGTGATGCAGATGAACCAAATAATGCAACTGTGGCAATGATGGCCAAACGCCGCGAATATTCCATGTCATCATATTCATTGAGAAGACAACAAAGTACCACACAACTGGGAGGACCGAGTAGCACCACGAGTAAGAACAGTGGAAGGGGCAGTGGAGGCAGTTCCCTTCTAGTACGTCGATGCCTTTTAGATATAACAGGAATGAAACCAGAATCTTCCACTGGCCCAGTGAGTCTTGCCAAAATCTCATCATCAGAAGGCGAAGGGTCATATAACCGTATCCGGCATGATATAGCTTCAGATACAGCAGACACATCAGTCGGATCTTGGCTTTGAATTTTAGGCATCTCCGTATGAGAACTATTGCCCAAGTCGCCCTCGTCTGCAACATCTACCGGCATATGATATTCAGCATCCTGCCCTAAACCAGATATATCTTGTGCATGATCAGGCTGTGGAAAAACCTCATCAGTGGGAGAGCATGCATAAGGGGTAGGAGCCAGGTCCATAGATTCGGTAACTGGCTTTGGATGCCATACTTTCTTAGGCTGTGTGGTTTTTGGAACAATAACCTCAGGTATGGGATCACTTCATTTAGTACACAAACCATCCTTGTGTCCGAACGTTCTACATGTCATGCAATATAACGGCAAATCTTCATAGAGGACAGATTGAAAAAAAGAAGATGCACCACAGTCGACATATATTGGAAGGGAGTCCTTGGGTTACATCAACTTTTACACAGACTCTAGCAACTGAGGGACGATTAAAATTAAGGGTAGCCGTATCAACTTTGATGGGCCGACCAATTGCACAAGCAAGCGCATATAAAGCTCTTTGATCATGTAAGTGAATTGGCAATCCAATGAGGGAGACCCAAACCAGAACCACCAGTATCTCAAACTTAGGGTTGAATGTTGGTCTCCACTTAGTGACACATATCTCATATGCGAGGATGCGCAAAATACCATGATAGAGACATCGGGTATAATTATCTTCCCTGTCAAAATTCAGTGATATATGTGATTCATCCAATAATCCAATAGAAAGCATACCTGCAAAACCAATAACGTCCAATTCCCTGCAGATCGCATCCATTGCTGTCCTGTCTCGCAAAACATACCAACCAACTCATGATGGAAACGGAAGGCCAAGGATTCGATTTCGGTTGACGTGAATTGTACTGAAGGTGCTCCTTAATAACAGTCGATTTCACGATCTGGGAAAGCAGTGGATGATGATGAAACAACCGATGATATGTATGGAATCGCAGTGGCTGCTGTCCAGTTTTGAGGTGTATATATGTATAATTTTTGTACGTACATGACATATATACATATATATATATACATTTTTTTATGAAAATTGTTTTTATTAATAATCTTCACTTATGGTGGAGGAAAACCATGTTACAAGGATTAGTGTATGAGAATAAGTGAAATAACGAGCTAATGATGGCATATCTCCAGTCGTATATGATATGCCGCATTAAAACCTTGCCAAGTAAAACCACCCTTGTGGATAAAACCTTGGCGAAGGAAAAAGCGTACATATTTATACGGCTGTCATAGATACTGAAGCTATATAAAAATTAATACATGGATGTGATTTCTGCAGAAGAAGAAACGCTACTGGTCCGTGGTGGCTGAGGATCACTTAATGCTTTTGAAGGACCGCTGCTTGATCTTGATGGATCCATTATGACATGTACCTTGTGAGAGTGCAAGGAAGAAATACCGATAGCAATAATAAAAGAAATGAGAGCATGCATAAGAGTCAAGCTCATACCGAAGTCGCCTTGGCTGAGCTTGAGCCAAGGCGACGATATCACGTTGTTGCATCCGAGTAGTAGAGCCATGATGTACCAGCATGTGATGTTTGAGCTGGTAGATTTCCGCGTGAATGATGCGTACATTGCATTAAACAGGAAGGAACACCAATTATGTCTCGCCATTAAAGCTGCAGTTGTGGAGGCCGCGCATGCATGATGGGATGGTTGTGTTGACATATTCATAAACGCCACCGTGATATAGAAACCAATCAATGCCCATGGAAATAAAAAGACCAAGTTATCAATGAATATGAAGTAGATTAAAAACCAGGCCAATAGATAACAAAATATACCGAGCCTGCCTAGATCCCTTAGGATACAGGAAGAGTGAGGAAATAATCGGCAATCCAAGTGGAAGACTTTAAACTGTCAGATGACGCGCAATTGGACAGAGGAGAGATCCGATGAGATAGAAGCACGTATAATGGAGGTAGAGTGTGAGAAATATAAGATTGTGTGCTAGGGTTCAACATGGCATGTTGAGCAAGGTAGTGCGCCGCCATATTTGCCTCGCGATAAATGTGATGAAAGTCAAGGCGATGAAGATGAATTAACATGTGAAGTAATCGAAGATAATAGTTCCCATGGACAAGCTGTGGGCGTGACAAATGAGATATCATTTGAGCACAATCTGACTCCAGTATAATTGTGCGATACAGTGGAAGAAAATAAAAAAGTCCAAACACAGCGGCCTGAATCTCTGCATTGAGAGGAGTACTTGGAGGCAGTCGGAATGAAATGGCTCCCACACATGAGCCAACGTGATCACGCAATATCGCACTCCCTGCTGCATAATATTTACCAACTGCAGCATCTATGTTTAATTTTAACCGACCGGGAGGCAGAGTAAGCCAACGAATCAATTGAGGGCGCGTCAGCTGCAATGTTGGAAGCCAAGAAAAATGCCGCCTAAGTCGAGCCGCTAATTTTGATCCCGCTATTGTTTTGCACCACATATTAATAATGCAGCGTATGGAGGCCCGAAGTGATGTCATTGTAAAATTGCTTTGTGCCCCATAGACTAAAGAGACATAGCCACGCCATATATTATACACAATAATTGCCGGAATAACGATTTTAAAAACCCCGATGAGAGATGAAAAAGAAGATCGATACCACCAAGACAGTAGATACTGATGAAGATGCAATGATGATGGGTGAGGATAGTGTAACTCACTAGAAAAATCATGCCATAGCAGACGTACTCTTGAACAGTATAAGAAAACATGATCCACTGCGGCCGAAGCATTCTTACAGAATGGACATTGCGTAGGGCGAGAAGTAGAGTACCTTCAAATATAATCTTCAAAAGGCACAGGCAGAATGGAAAAGTCGCCATAAAAATAGCTAAATCGCTGGTGAATGGTTCTTAAACCAAATAAACTTCGCCGAAAGCAGCAGGGGGCTCGGTGTTTGGCAGATATCATAAGCACTGCGCAAAGAGAATTCTCATATGGCAGTGTGAAGCCATGAGAGGTGGTCGCCTTGACAATCTGTCTGAGAAAGGCAGGTAGGATGAATTCTGCAAATAATCTTCCAAACAGGTGAATCTGGTAAACGAGGCAGATAATCTCCGCGGTGACCATATTTGGCATGCATATACTTGCTCCAAAGCGTAGAATGATGCTGATACGACCATCAAATGCGGCAGTGATAAATTCACTGTAACATGCTAAGGTCTCGGAGGCCCAATCCTCCCTCTTCACGAGGCATGCAAATAGTAGTCCATGAAACCCAATGATGCCTGCGCCCCTAATAAAATGATGCCATCTTCCGTTCTATGACTTTAATCACCGATTTTGGCAATCCTCCAGCCGTAAGGATATGCAATGGTAGCGCCGTTATCACAGAACATAACAAAACTAGACGACCAGCAGAGGAAAGTAATCAAGAGTGCCAGCCCTAAAGCCTGTCATCAATATGCTGCAATAAATAATCACAATATCTAGAACGATTGATGCCCTTGTGCAAATAAGAACCAAGGTATCGAAAGGGTAAGCTGGAACATCTCATGCTTATGATATTCTCAAAAACACGCCGCTGTTGTGTAGAAACACTTGCAGAAGGAATAAAATTGCTTTTCTGGAAATTGACCTTCTGACTAAAGGCAGTTTCGTATTGAGTAAGGAAGGCATGGAAGTGCTGAAGGTTTCGCTGTGTACCTCTTAAGAATACCAACAAATCATCTGCATAGGCCAAATGCGTGATAGTCTATGGAATCCGTCCTAAGAGGAAAGGTTGCAATACTCCAGAAGTTGTTAAAGCTTTCAACCCTCTGCTGACACCCTCAAAAGAAAGAATGAACAGCAATGGAGATAAAGGATCTCCCTGCTTTACCCCTCTATGAGGACGAAAGATAGGCGAAGGCTGGCCATTAATCAAGATTGCTAAAGTGGTGGCACGTAAGTGATTGAGGACAATGCGAATGAAAAAGTCAGAGAAACCAAATGCGCGCAGTAACATTTCCAAATATTCTCAACTGACTCTATCAAATGCTTTCATCGTATCTAGTTTCAAGCATAGCTGAGAACCACCCTTATCCATCATATGTATCATCTCTCGAGCCATTAGAACTTGGGTGGAAATATTTGAACCTGGCAGGAAGCCTGTTTGTTCTGGACATATTACTTTAGGAAGCAATGTATTCAGGCGACTAGCAATGATTGTTGTACAGACTTTGCTCAAAAAATTGGTGAGACATATTGGGCGGAAATCACTGAAGGTTGCAGGGGATGACTTTTTGGGAATCAGGGTGATTAATGCACTGGCCATCACAGAAGGCTGAGCAATACCAAGGAAAAAATTCCTGCATTGCTTTTACCACGTCAATATGAATGATTGACCAGCAAGATCGATAAAACATACCATTGAAACCATCGGGACCTGCTGCACTTTGAGGGTCCAGGTGCCAAACCGCCGCTTTAACCCCCTCCTCCATTGGTAATTGCGTAAGTATGAAGTTATCATCCGAAGAGATCAAACGTGGAATGTGACAAAGTATAGCATCATAACTATGAGTAGGCTCGCGAGCAAATAATGACGTGTAGAAAGACACGGCTTCAGCCATAATAGCATCGGGCGTAGTGCATTATACGCCCGCAATCGTGTGTATTCGTTGTATACGTAGTTGCAACCGTCACCCTTTGACAATAGAATGAAAGTAGCGTGTGTTTGTGTCACCTTCCTTTAACCATCATACACGAGCTTTTTGTTTCCAAAATTGCAGCTCATATGAGGAGGCCTGAAGATATTCAGCTTTGCTCTGTGATACTCCTTAGGATTCGTGTCAGTTGGGTCTGCGTCCCAGGTGCTTTCAGCACGAGAGAGATTAGATTCTGCTTGTTTGACGTTGGAGAACATGTTACCAAAAATTTCCTTGTTCCATCTCTGTATGTCTTTCTTCAGCCGGAATAACTTGGAGTAAAAACCATACATGCCTCCAGTTGTAGGATAAGATGTCCAAGCATTCTTTATATAAGCATGGAAATCCGGATGAAGCAATCAAGAGTCCAAAAAACGGAAAGAGCAGCGGACCTCAGACGGGCATAACCGACATATAAACAACAAGGGTGTGTGATTAGAAGTAATGCGTGGAAGATGTGTAAGCTGTAAATCATCAAACATATCCTGAAAAGCAGAGTTGATAAATAACCAATTCAATCTCCAACGGACTCTTCCAAGGCCCCTGCCATCTGTCCAAGTAAATCTTGGCCCGTGAAATTGTGGCGTCATCAAGAAACATGATTCTATGCAGTCATTAAAATCTTGTAATCTAGAGAGAGAGGGTTGCGATCGCCCTTCATGATCAGATAGAGATCGAAAAGAATTGAAGTCTTCTCTTACCATCCATGGCAAAGTAGATGTTTCCGAGAATGCACATAAAGAGTGCCATAATGAGCGGCGTAGAAATTTTGTGTGCTTGCCATAGACTACAGATAATACAAAGGTGAACTGCAGGGGCTGAAATAGTAGGGTAAAATGTACCACTTGGTCATGATCCTGCACTAACACCAAGATAAAGTCAGAATCACGCCAGAAGAACCAAATGCGTTCCGACTGAGAGGAATAATGATTTGAAAAGCCAAATTCTAAAGCTAAACGAGCAATACATGAAGATGAATGTTTAGGTTCTATCAGAGCAAGTAAATTTAAATGATGATCACGTATCAACTGATGCAACCTAGGCAGAGATGCATGCATGGCTCTTATATTCCATATCATAACATTCATTGAGAAAGAGTAGTGTAACTTCCCTGAATGGCATGAGAAACACTGCGTGTGAGGATAGTAGAGGGCGGCAATGGAGGTAAATATTTCCTTGCCCGACGCTTTCTACGAGGAACGATAGGAATAAATTCTGCAGAATCTATTGATTCCTGCAATCGCGATATCAGAATATCCGTGTCCGGTGATGGAGGGATCAGCTACATGTGGCGGACCACCTCTTCCGGGATGGTTGGCATGTCTGAATGACGTTCCTCCGTAGGCAGATCATTATCTGAAGAAAGCCCCAGATCACAATTATCTGAAATGTCCTGTATTGGGGGTTCGGTAGTCCCACAAAATAAATCTTCATTCAAATCACCGACTTGGGCAGGTTGAGGAGCCGTTGTGGGAAGATCTGTCGGATAAGGTTCATTTGGCGGTGCAGTAGCATCCTAGGGATGATCAACCGAGGATGGGCCAGATGGAGGTTGTGCAACCGTTTTCTTTTTAACCGGTGTCCATCGTTGTGTCGGTGGGCGAGGTGGTGGGGGTGGCGGCGGAGGCGCCACCGTTGCTATTTTTTGTGGGGGCGTGAGGTCGATGTATGGCCTAACCGTCTACATGAGGTGCAAATAGAGGCAGATCTTCATAGACTACAGACTGCAGGATAAATCTGTTCTTAGCCTGCAAATAAAATTTTTTTAGGCAATTCCTTGGAAACATCAACTTCAACACACACTCTAGCAACTGAAGGCCTCAGTCCATCTGCTGTGGCTATGTCAAGTTTGAGGGGGGGTCCAATCGGCCGAACTATTTCAAACAATGCCTCCCTGCGATGAAGATGAATAGGGAGACCAGGGAAAGCTCTCCAAACTAGGACAATACAAACATCAATGGTAGGATCAAAGTCTACAGTCCATTTCGTTATATGCATATGACAACCCGAGATGTGCCATGAACGACGATAGAAACAGTGCAAGTAATCAGCCTCATTTTGAAAATTCAGCAAAATATACGTTGGATCAATTAGTGTGATACGGAGATCATGGTGAAAACCTATTTTTTCAAATACCTCCCGTATGACTTTCAATGGAGGATGACCATACCAGAATGTACCCACCAAAGAGTATTTGATGGCGCAGCAAGGTCATCAATTTCGGAATCCAAGAAGGAGATCAAGGGGATACCTTTATATCGAGAAACTGTCTTTGGAGAAATGTTGATTTTTTGCGATGATGACTCCCTAGAAACTACCGCCGCTAATGACGGCGGTGGCGCATACTCCATTGATGATTAGGTGACGCTGTCGTAGGAATGCACCGTCGAAGAATGCATCGGCTATGCGGTAGTCTGGAATTTCCAAATAAGGTTGAGAGTGGAGCGGAAAAGCTATTGCGGTGTCGGAATTAAGCGGCGGTTATCGCCGTGCGACCGTCGGTGATCGCCAGAGAGACCCTTATATACATACATATATATATACATATATATATATACACATATATATATACATATAAATATATATATACACATATATGTATGTATATATAAATATGACATATGTATATATGTATATATAACTGTAATTTTGATGCTACATGTACTTTGGCCGAATCAAGGTTCGGAGTGGCGGGTCATGTAAATTCCGGCCACGGGGCTGGTGAGGCGTAAGTTAGACTCAAATTTGATAAACATATGAATGGTATTTGTATGATTTTATAGGGTAAATTTTTAGGGTGGTGACTGGAGATGGCAAATTTGAATCGTTATAAAATTGGGATTTTGTACAGTTTGAGGGTGAAATAGGGTTGGAAATGAGAAAAGATGAATTCTGGTAGTCGGAAGTGGTGGCAGGTAGGCAGTAGGGTGCCGAGGGGGGATGGGGGTGAGGGTAGGTGAGTTGGATAGTGGGTTGGAGAAAAAGTGGGTTGAGAGAAGTGCGCGTATGTATATACGTGTATATGGACATGTATAGATGTGGGCATATATATGTATATACATACATGTAATCGGAGGTTCATAGGATACCGAACATGGAAGGTTAATATTTGATGTGATCGTAATTGGTATTTGGATATGTGTATTTGCATATGATTGAAATTGACTGTTGAAAAATATTTGGAAAATCGACCTTTGAAAACCTTTTTAAAATCATGCATCGCATATCTTGAAAATCAACCTTACAAGGGAATATGTCATTAAGCTGGATTAGTTCCGAACAAACGGACCATCTGAGCACATATGACTATATCGATAGGCCGTTCAGCACATATGACCTACAATTGGGCTGTCCAAGTACACATGATTATATCGATAGGCCGCCTGGACACATCAACCGTTGGGGAACAATTCATAAGTCGTGCGATATAAGTCACTTGTAAGGAAAGTTCTGTAGCCATCATATCAAAATTCGCATTTAAAATCGTTATCGAAAATCGTATCGAAACTTGGTATTATGAAAATCGAATTCGAAAGTTGACTTGACCTGCATCGGATCGATTTGAAAATTGCATCATCGATTTTTATTTTACTAACACTTGATTGGTTATCGATTAGTTGACTTGTTGACCGTTGAACTTTGTTGGTTGATTGTTTAAGGGTATTTTGGTAATTTATTTACGAATGGGAGACGTGTTATCTTCTATATTGCTATTTATTTTGCAACACTTGTCCCATGTACGATCCCATGGTAAGTACCGTGAGGCTACTTGCTGGACGAAGTGTCGCTCATACTATACTTTATCGTGGTTTTGCAGATAAACAAGATTATGACTTAGTATACGTCAGGGAGGACTCGGAGTGAGGATTTTGATGCTCGGGGTTTACGTGAGGAGACTTTTGCGGGTTTTAGCTGAGACATTCTTATGGTTTTGGATTTCATGTATTTTTGGAGATTTAGTAGTTTTATCTATGTTAGAAATTTGTATTTGTTTTAGTATTGCCTAGACTTATACATTTATTATTGATGATTATTTCAAGGTTTTTCTTTCATGATTCTCGCTGACATCAGTTTGTCACTTTACTGATGTGTAATTGATTAGTCTGGATGCCTTGTATTTTCCTTATAAAATACGACGGATGAGTCGTTTTGAACACTAAGGCTCGAGACAGGTCACTAGTTGATGTCTTTTTTCTTCTTTTATGGGAGACAGTTTAGATGTCGACTTAAGATCTTTATATCGTTTAGCCTTTGTACCACAAAACTATTTTACTATTGAATGCTCTCTAAACCCCACCTGTCTGGCAGATCGCTTTGACATCTCCATTTCGAATAGGTTAAGCTAATTTATTTTAAAATTTTTCGACACTAGAAATTCGTCCGTACGTGGACTTCGAATTGGTAATCTGCCTTGTGTTTTATTTGTTTAGTGGGTGACCACAAACATAGACCAACAAAAGATAATGTAAAGTGCATATTTTATTTTTCAATGAATGATGATTAATGTAAAATACGAAGCATACATAGTCCAAGAGGACTCTATGACCAGTTATTACTTTCAGTGTGTTATAAGAATTAAAATCAATTTTACTACGGAATGACTTGTACAACTGCAACGCTTTTGACATTTCTTTTAAAATGATGTACACATCACTCCATCGATGTACTGAATTTAGAATCGATCCATGAACTGAGTTTAAAAATCGATGCCACTTTTTCCGATTTTGTGACATTTTCAATGTTATGAAATCGATCTCTCCACGTCGTTGATCGATACTGGAAATTGTATTCTTAATTATACACATTTCATATATAGATTGACTAACGTCTCTATTTTAAAGATCGATTTACACGTCAATCAATAGACGTCACAGGTTAGAGATCAATGTTCGATTTTCACTTCAAACATAGATCGATGTATGTAGGTATCGAAGTTGTACAGTGTGCTCCTAAGTATGAACGAACCTAACATAAATCAACCGATGCCTACTTTTAGAGATCGATCTATACATAGATATATCTACGTAGAGACCAACATATACATTTTTCTCAGTTTCAGATTTGTATGTAGAGATCGACACCATTATCTTTATTTTTCAAGCCTTGGTCATTTCCCATGTATAGGCCAATCTTTTATACTCTTTTCATACATCTTTTAAATTCATCGAATCATTCATAATCCAACAGCGTTAGAGTGTGTATCATGTATATCAAAGATTTTATGCAAATCTTGTGGAAATAAGCACGCCCGAGGTATGCCGAGCTCAGCCGAGATGCACCGACCAGAACATAGTAGTTGCGTGCTGGAAGAAATAACTCAAGTGACTGAAATTAGTCAGCAGAGCAGAGCTTACCTGAATATAGGAGTGGCTAAGCTAAGTAAGAATGAACGAAGTGAAGCTGTATTGAACTGACAAAGTATTACTGCCGTGCTGAGGTGATCAAAGCAGTGAACGAAAGAGCTAAGGTGAAGAGGAGCACAGAACTAAGAGTAGCCGAGGTGAAGAAGGGCAGCAAAACACAACTGGGATAAAGATGTGCTGCGTCGAGGTGACAAGATCAAGCACAAGTCGGGAAGTAATACTAAGGCAGAGCTACAACACTTTGCCTAATATAACATAGGACTTTTACTATACATAGTTCTGAGCATAACAGGTAACTAGTCGTTACCTTGTAATTATTAGGAATCACTGTAAATAAATGGTAACCAAGTTACAAGTGGGAAAAAGAAGTCATTAGAAGCAGAAAAACTCCTATAAAAATAGAGTAACTTTGTAAATTTGATTCTTAACTTAAATGAATTTTCAATTCTTTCAATCTTGATACGGTATCAGAGCTCATCTGATTCTTTTTAGCTACCTGCTATTTCTTCTGCAAATCCTTCAAATTCTTTAAATAGTTACACCATTCAGCTCAGCTAAATATACAAAGGCTAGATCCACTTCGGATCAAGTGTCAGGAGTGGTCGGTGGTCCTCAATTTCTTATGGTTCCTCTATTGTCATCACCAGACACAAGTTAAATGGAGATACCACCTCTCATTGTCTCCAGGGATAGAAATGTTCATCATTGGCAACAGAAAGGAGGAATGCTTCTATTGAACAGTCACTGTTGTATCTTAAAATGATGCAAACTACCGCTTGTGGAAGTTGGAGAACAACATTATAATGTCGCGGTTGATACGTTTTATGCAGCCCAATATTTTCAATTACTTCATTATGCACAACAGTGAAGCAGAAATCTGGGCTACAATAAGGAGATGTAGTCAAAACAAAACATCTCCGAGCTCTATGAGATTGAAGCTCATCTTCATGAGCGTAAATAAGGTATTCTAGCAGTGCACAAATATTATACTCTACTGACCAAAACATAGCCACAGATTGACTGCTTTGAAACACGTGAGTAGTCTTGTATTACTAATGCTGGTCTATATAAAGAAATAACAGAACAGAAGCGTGTCTTACTAAGCCCATGCCTCACCGGCACTTTCAAACTGAATCCATTAGTTTAGATATCCACGCACAATGTTCTCGAATGTGGCTGCTGCTTGAGACACTATTCAATGTCTCGAGTAGGCCAATAGCTCTGATTATGTTCTCGGAGGTCCACCAAAGTACGAAAGCCGGATCTTTACGCATTTCAAGTAATACGACAAATACCTAAACTTCTATTCAATGGTAACGTTATAAACTTCTACTTTCTGTTTTCAATACCTAAGAAGTTTAAAATTGCTAATGGGACTTCATTAGAAGTTATTGGGATAGGTTCTACGATAATCAATGATACAATAATTCTAAAAGACGTCTTGCATATCCCTATCCTAAACTTCAATCTGTTATTAATAGGTAAACTTGCTAAGGATAATAATTTCATAGCGAGCTTCTGGTCCACAAAATATTGTTTTCAGGAAAACAAATGAAGGGGATGATTCGCAGTGCTGGAATATAGCAGGCCTGTACATACTAGAGTCTGACAATAGAGCCTTAATTAGCACAACCAAGATGCCAAATGATCATAATACCACTAGTATTTTGCACGCTAGAATTGTTGTGCAGAAGATATTTTGCTATGGCAGAACAGACTGGGTCTTTGAAATTTTGTATATTTTTAATGTTTAATGCCAAAGTTATTCAGCTCTACTGACCTTAAAAACATTACATGTGAAATGTGCCAATTAGCTAAACATACAAAATAGAGTTACCCAGCTAAAATATACAAGTCCTCGGCACCCTTTAACCTTATTCATTCTGATATATGGAGACCATCTAAAGTAGCTAATATCAATGGTGCAAGATCGTTCATAACTTTTGTAGATGATTATAAGAGGGTAACATAGGTTTACCTACTAAAGAGTAAAAGTGAAGTCAAACAAATATTTATTAGATACTTTATACTTATTAAAAAGCAGTTCGCCTGCAACATTAAAACACTAAGGTCAGATGACAGGACATAATACTTATATAGCACAATTCAAAAATTTATGCATGAAAATGGTATACACCATCAGACTTCGCATACCTATACTCCACAGTAAAATAGCGTCGCCAAGAGAAAAAATAGACATTTGCTTGAAGTAATCAGAGACATTAGGTTTGCAATGAATGTACCTAAACAATGCTGGGTTGAAGCCCTGCTAACAGCCACATACTTAATAAATAGGATGTTGTCTAGAACTTTATCTTTTAAAGCTCCTAGAGAAATACTCATCAGATACTTCCTATACACTAACCGACTCTCGGAATTGCCATTCAAACTATTCAAAAGTGTACCATATGTACACATTCAGCCAATCTAAGGAGAAAATTAGATCCTAGATCAACTAAGTGTATTTTCTTAGGATGCCCTTGTTCACAAAAAAAAATATAAGTGTTACTACCTAACTAATAAAAGAATGTTTATAACACTCGATGTTATATTTGAGAAAAACATGCATTTTATAATTTCTTAGCTAAAATAGAAGATTTATTACGCAATGAATATTGGAAAATAATAGACAATATAAACAACACTCAATAAAACCCATCATTGCAAGTGTAGTCGAGCTCAGCAGCTCAGCCGATCTGCACACCACAGCTTGACAGCTTGGTACCTCATGTCAGCCCGACTGTTTCTCAGCCTAGAATTATTTTTCCTATATCCTCTAATGATCCAGAATTCTTGGGATAGGGTAGCCGACTTATACACCCGCACACACACAACCCATGACAGAAGAAGGGGTCTCTCTTGAAGAAACTCAAATTGAATATGAAAATGAATCCGAAATAGATGACAAACCAATAGCATTAAGGAAAGGAACAAAAAAATGCACTAAGAATCCGTTTGTACCAAAAACTCAATAGAAGAATTCATATCCTACAATAAGTTGAATCCAAAAGTTTGGACATTTGTACGCTTACTTGATAATAAAAACATAGCAAAAAATTCTAGTAGAAGCACTAAGTCGGCCTTAATGGAGGAATGTTGTACATGAAAAAATGAATGCCTTAGTAAAAACTCAAACTTGGGAGCTAACTCCCAGCTCGGCTGGTATAAAACTAGTAGGGTGTAGATGGATATTCACAGTTAAATATAACTATGATAGAACCATGAATAAATATAAAGCAAGATTAGTGGCTAAAGGATTCACACAAACATATTACATAGATTATTTAAAAACATTTGCCCCAGTTGTTAAACTAAATACCATTAGAGTCATTTTCTGTATAGCTGTTAACCTTGATTGGGAACTATATCAAATGGATGTAAAAATTGCATTCCTTAATGGAGACTTGGCTGGGGAAGTCTATGTGTGTATACCACCATGGTTCAGTGATGAAATGAATAAGGTCTGAAGGTTAAGGAAATCTCTATATGGCTAAAACAATCACACTAAAATTGTGAAAGACCTGAAATTTACACCAAGCCACAGTGACCATACACTATTCACGAAAATTTAACTAAGGGGAGCTAATTCCTCTAATAGTATATGGAGATGAAATCATAATATGATAACCATGGATTTGATAGTATTAAGACACAACAATCAGAGTAATTTGAAATGATAGATCATGGTAAGCTAAGATATTTCTTATGAAGGGAGATTGCTAGGAACAAAGAAAGAATGTATATATTCCAGAGGAAATATTTATTTGATCATCTAAAGCAAACAACTCTACTCAGATGTAGATCAGCAAGCACCACTGTAGAACTCGAACGTAAGCCTTGAGATCTGTGGGACACTACTCCGACTGATAATCTTAGTCATCAAAAATTAGTTGGAAAATTAATTTACCTATCACACACTAGGTGTAGCGCCCCGGCCCGATGCTGTCATCGGAACCAGTGTACCCGCCGTAGTCTACTATGAGAACTACGAAGTGTCAAAACGGATAAAGCATACATCATCTATGACGTAAGATAAATTAGCGGAAACATTGATAAATTTAAAACTTCATCGTCATTAATACAACCAGAAAATGCAGCGGAATTAAAAGGTGTTTGTTCATCTAGCTAACATAAGTGTCAGAACAACATAGTAACATTGAGTTTCCAATCTCAAAGAAAATAATCCAGCATCTATCTATTCCCATGTCCGTCATCCCATTGAGCCCACTCGTCATCGTCCTCGATAAATATCAACTCATATTCAGGATCACCTGAAAAGGAATAGAGTACTTGTTCTTAGCGAAATTATCGCCAGCAAGTAACCCGTCTATACACCTTACGGAATCACACACGACGAGTCACCAGTGTATAAATCATTGCCCAAAAATAAGGTGCTCGGGTTAACAAATAGCATCTCAATAAGAATTCCTCAAAACAAATAAAGCACATATATGGTACACGGGTACGAGAACAAACATGTATTAAAACAACGTATCACACAAGCAAGTCATAAAATAACCACGTTTCTTGCATACCAAGTCTTATGCTTCGTGTATCATGATGCATGTACTTATTTAAAATCACACACAACACCCATGCATATGTCTTCTTTCATAAACATGTCATGCATGTCATTTCACAAAACATTTCATCACTTTACATATCATATTCTTCGCGTAGCAGAACATTATACCATGTGGGTGATCAGTCCACAGCAGACAGAACTTTATACCCCGTGGTGAAAGGTCCACGGCCCCATAACACATATAACTTTATACCCCGTTGCTGAAAGGTCCACGGCCCCATTACATACATCATATATTCGTGCTGATAGATCCAGGGCCCCATAAAATACTTTATTTTCCGTGCTGATAGGTCCACGGCCCCATAAAATACTTTATACCCTGCTGTTGATTCACAGATCATGCTTTTATACCCTGCTCTCGCAGGCGTGACTTTTATACCCTGCGATCGACCAGCAGCCATTTTGTCTTTCGAAAACTTTACACCTTTCTTATAAACACATGTTCCTTTGCAAAACAAATCTCAAATCAAATGCAAGTGCAATTGCCCATGTCATGATACAGGATGCACATGTAACTTCGTATCAAACATGTAACACACACACACATACGTCTTACATATCAAGTATGCGGTCTTGCACCTCAAACACTCTAGTTCGTATCTTCCCAAGACCGTTCTTCCTACTAATTCACTCAGGATTCAATCTTATTCTTACTTGATTAAACTTATCATCTACACCCCAATTACACATCAAATACCTTTGCATTTTATGCTCAAAAGAAGTGTATAAAGTTATCACACATTCATAGGGCGCCTAAAGGGTCAAAAAGACTTTCAGTATACTTGGAACGCCACATGAGGCGCCTAAAGTGACATAGAGCGCCTATACTAGGCATTCGAAGTGTTCGAGGATGTTCCGTAGACATTGAACGCCTACATGAAGCGCCTAATGTGACATAGAGTGCCTTATGTAGGTGTTCGAAGTGTTCTGACGGTTCTAAACTGCAGTTTTTCTGTACGAGAAAGCTTCAGGATACATTGAACGCTACATTAGACGCCTAATGTGACTTGAAGCGCCTAATGTAGGCATTCGAAGTGTTCTGACGACGCTAAACTGCAGTTTTTCTGCAGTAACTTCCTCCCATCATCTTCCTCCTTCAACCCTTTCATGTTAAACCTCTCAAGATCTATCTTACCATCTAGATTCATCATACCTAACACACATCTAATCATGAATTGAGGCTTAGTTATGTCTAACGATATCCACTCTTAACCTTCAATCATTCACAACCTTCAAAAGATATCATCAACATTACCAACACAACAAGTCTACAACCATGCCTTCACTCATCCTTCAATTCCCTGCACTTACTCTCAAACGCCTAAGTGTAGAAAATCAACACAAGAATAGTTTAAGACCATAAACACCTCCAGAATACACTTTCATGGGCATGCTTGACAAACAACAAAGCACCACAAAACTATTTTCAGAAATATGGCCCAAAGAACAAGTCTTTACGCAACTCGCAACAGAACTTACACATAATAAAGCATTTAAGATAGACAAGACAAGGTTACTAATGTGTGATTCAAGTTTTCTCTTTCTAAGAACATAGGGCCTAAAGTATCAAAATTTGCGTAAAGCGTATAGAAAGATTACTTGCCTTTGTTTCTAGTTACGCTAACAAGTGTATGGCAGAATTTCTGTAAGGATTGAACCTAGGTTGAACGCTCTTCCTTCCTTTCCTTCTTCTTCTCTTCTTCTTCCTTTTCCCCTTTCTTTTCTCTCTCTTTTCCTCAGAATTTTCCTTCCCCTTTTTGGTGTCCATCCAAACGGCTGATGGGTGGGAAGTTATACAAATGTTGTGTAACTTCCCCCCACATGCAGTTAGCAAAGTTTGGCATTTTGGCCAAATTTCCCTCAATTTCTACTTTTGTTTACTTTCCTCCCTACCTTTTGTTTTAATTACACTTCATACCCTAGACATTTAAATGAATTCATATTTAAATTGTATTCTAATTACTAAAGCCGGACTTAGAAATTACGGGGTATGACATTCCACCCCCCTTACAATAAGTTTCGTCCTCGAAACTTACGTACTTAGCTGAAAAGTTGAGGATACTTCTCCCGCATTTGTTCTTCGAGCTCCCAAGTGGCTTCACGTTCTGTGTGGTTGCTCCACTGGACCTTACATAAGGAATCACTCGCTTCCTCAACACTTGATCCTTTCGGTCTATAATTTTCACGGGTATCTCTTCATATGTAACATCGTCTTTGAGTTCCAAAGGTTGAGCTTGCAGTACATGACTTGGATCCTTCACGTACTTCCTGAACTGCGACACATGGAAGACATTGTGAACTTGTGCCAACACTGGAGGTAATGCTAACCTATAAGCCAAGGCTTCCACCTTTTCTAGTATTTCGTATGGACCAATAAAACGAGGACTTAGCTTGCCCTTGACTCCAAACCTCATAACGCCCTTCGTGGGTGATACTCTCAAATAAACTTTTTCACCCACATCAAATTCCAACGGTCATTGTTTGGAATCTACCCAGCTCTTGTTGCGATCCTGAGCCGCCTTGAGTCTTTCCTGGATGACTTTCACCTTCTGTAGCGTTTTCTCCAATAGCTCAGGTCCCGTGATGGTCCTCATGCCCACTTCGTCCCAATAAACCGGGGACCTACATTTCCTTCCGTACAACGCCTCAAAAGGAGCCATGTCAATTGTGCTGTGATAACTATTGTTATAAGAAAACTCCATCAGCTTTACCATTCCGTCCCAACTCCCTTTAAAATCCAACACGCAAGCCCTTAGCATATCTTCCAAGGTCTAAATAGTCCGCTCAGACTGTCCATCGGTTTGTGGATGATACGCCATACTCAACCTTAACTCTGTACCCATGGCTTTCTGAAATGCTGTCCAAAACTTAGATGTGAACCGTGAATCTCGGTCGGACACTATACTTACCGGGACACCATGCAAGCTAACAATATTCTCCATATATATATTCACTCGCTTGTCAAGAGGTGCTTCACTTGAAACGGGTAGGAAATGTGCAGACTTTGTTAGACGATCCACGATGACCAAAATCATATCACATCCACTTCTTGTCTTTGGTAATCCAGCTACGAAATCCATCGTGACATGTTCCCATTTCCATTCCGGAATCTCCAACGGCATCAACAATCCACCAGGCCATTGGTGTTCCATCTTGACCTGTTGACAAACCAAACACCTCTCAATAAATTCAGCGACATGTCGTTTTATTCCGGACCACCAATAATATTGCTTGGGATCTCTATACATCTTGGTGCTACCAGAGTGTATGGATAGCCTTGAGTTGTGAGCTTCTTGCAAACCTTCCTCCTAAGTTCGTCAACATCAGGTATGCATAATCTTTCTCTAAACCACAAACTCCCATCCTCTTTGATCCGAAATCCTTCAACTCGGCTATGTTTCACTCTTTCCATTATTTTAGTGAGGGTCTTATCATCCTTCTGAGCCTCCTTTATCCGATCAACCAAGCTTGGTGTGATATTCAGTGTTGTCAAAACGTTCACCGTAGAGTCAATCAAATTTAAACCAAATTCCTCCATCTCTCTTTCCAATGGTGATTGTCGCGCATGGCTGGACTTCCTACTCAACGCATCTGCCACCTTATTAGCCTTTCATGGGTGGTAATGGATTGTCAAATCATAGTCTTTTAGCAACTCCAACCATCTCCGCTGCCTCATATTTAATTCCTTCTGTGAGAACAAATACTTTAAACTCTTATGATCCGTGAATACCGCACACTTCTCTCCATACAAATAATGCCGCCAGATCTTTAAGGCGAACACAACCGCAGCAAGTTCAAGATCATGTGTGGGATAGTTTTGTTCATAAGGCTTTAGCTGTCTTGAGGCATATGCGATGACTCGTTCGTTTTGCATTAAAACACATCCTACAAACAAGATATTAGTCTTAACTTAATGGGTATACAAGATTATAACCTTATACTATAGTTTACGTACCTAAACCGTTCTTTGACGCAACACTATAAATCATAAATCCATCAGTTCCGGAGGGTTGAACAAGTACTGGAGCTGTTGTTAATCTCTTCTTAAGCTCCGTGAAGCTTTGCTCGCATTCCGCTGTCCACTCGAACTTGCACTTCTTTTGAGTAAGGCGACTGAGAGGTATAGCTATCCTTGAGAATCCTTCAACAAACTTCCTGTAATAACCCGCTAGACCCAAGAAACTTCGCACTTCGATAACATTAGTAGGTCTAGGCCATTCAGTGATAGCTTCTACCTTCTTTGGATCCACAGCAATCCCCTCCTCCGATATCACGTGACCCAGAAAAGCCACACTTCTTAACCAAAACTCACACTTGCTAAACTTAGCATATAGTTGTTTCTGCCTCAAAATACCTAGAACGGTTCTTAAATGCTCGATGTGAGTTTGCTCGTCAGGAGAGTACACCAAAATATCGTCTATGAATACCACTACAAACTTGTCCAACTGTTCCCGAAAAACAGTATTCATAAGATCCATAAAGACTGCGGGGGCATTTGTCAATCCAAACGGCATTACCAAAAATTCATAGTGGCCATATCTTGTGCGGAAATCTGTCTTTGCGATGTCCTCGGTCTTTACTCGCAACTGATGATATCCTGATCGGAGATCGATTTTCGAGAAGATCTTGGCACCTTTGAGCTGGTCAAATAAATCCTCAATTCGTGGGACGGGATATTTATTCTTGATGGTAACTTTATTCAACTCCCTATAATCGATGCAAAGCCTCATGCTCCCATCTTTCTTCTTTACAAACAAAACAGGTGCTCCCCAAGGTGATACACTAGGGCAGATAAACTTCTTGTCCAATAACTCCTGCAGTTGTTCCTTCAACTCTTGCATTTTTACCGGAGCCATTCTATAAGGAGCTTTAGAAATAGGTTCTGTTCCTGGAATCAAGTTGATCTCGAACTCAACTTCCCTCGGGGGTGGTACTCCTGGTAAATCTTCCAGAAACACATCAGGAAATTCATTAACCACAGGAATTTGCTCAACAGACGATACCTCCTTAGTAACATCCATGGCATACACTAGAAATCCCTCAGCACCTTTCCTTAAAGCCTTGCGCGCTTGTGCAACCAACACGTACACCTTCTTTGGTACCTTCTTTCGTTCCGAATCCCCTTGAAACATTACCTCTTCTATCTCAGCATTCTTGTCTGTCACTTGCTTCAATCGACAGTCAATGTTGGCGTGATACTTGGCCAACCAGTCCATTCCCAATATCACGTCAAAGTCATACATTTGAATAGGGATCAGTGTGGCAGAGAATGTTTGCCCTTCAAACTCTAATTCGCAATCCCGGTACTGATGATACGAAATCATACTTTGATCTCCGGCCGCTCGAACATGATACGGAGTTTCTAACCATTCAGGCAATCTACCAAGGTGTTTAGTGAATCTCTTTGCTACAAAGGAGTGGCTTGCGCCGCTATCAAAGAGCACGTTGGCAGGTACCTTATTTACTAAAATCGCACCTAAAGCCATATCAAGTTATACACGAAAGATTAAGCACGTAAATACTTAATTCAATAAGGATTTAAACTTAGTTTAAATGGTACATGCTACTACGTCGGTAGCCTCCTGCACATCCGTGTCCGCCATGAGATGTAAACGGGCATTTGCTCTAGGCTTCGCTCTCGGCTGCTGAGCCGCCTCTCCAGGACTATTTTTCTTCATCTCCGGGCAGTCCCTAATCGTGTGAGCCACTTGACCGCATCGGAAGCACGCTCAGCCACTTTCCTACACTCTCCAACGTGGTTCCTGTTGCAATGTGGGCAAACTCCTATACCCTGCTGAACTACTTCATCCTGAGTTGGCAGTCTCTGAAAATTTCCAACTGAGCCTCTCTTCGGAATCTTGACCCAACGTCCGGGTCTCCCACCAACTCTCAAATCCTCCCTTGGCCTCTTGCCTCTATCAGACCCTCCAACACTAGCTGCTCTTGCCGCTACTCTACGGAAATCGCTCTCAACCCGAAAACATGCATCCAACATGTCCTCGTAAGTTTTCATTCCTGCGTTCACTATCGCAGACTATATCCTCGAGTCCAAACCCCTCTCGAACTTCGTCATTTTAAGACGATTATCAGACATAATCGCAGTGGCAAACTTACCCAAGGCATGAAAACAATCCGCATACTCCGACACCGTCATCCTTCCTTGCTCCAATCTATCAAACGCTCTTATCTTATCCAATATCACAGTCTCCGGTACGTAGTACTTCAGGAAAACATCACAAAACTGTGTCCAAGGGATTGGTGGGGTCATTCTCAACACCATTCCGTCCCACCATTCGCCAGCCTTGCAACTTAGAAGGGGTGTGGCCACCTCAACCTTTATCTCATTCGGTACTTGCACTAGCCTAAAACATTTCTCCACCTCAGCCAACCAGTGCTGAGCCTCCTCAGGATCAGTACATCCACCGAACTCCGGCACCCTCATCTTCCTCATCTCTCCATAAAAGAACCTGATGTTATGCTGTGGCGGTGGTGGAGGCGGAGGCTGATGCTGTTGCACATACCCTTGTGCAATCACCGTCAGTGCATCAGTGAGCACCTGGGGTAAAACAACTTGTGGTGGCTGGTTCTCCTGTCCATTGCCAGAGTTGCCTGTGTTATCTCTTCTTGGAGGCATATTTCTCTGAAAAGGTCAACATTGCATTAGCATTCAGTAAATACAAGGGGTTACAGAAAGCTTGAACGCGTACGAAAGGGGTGAGGTATGTAATCCAACTATTAATACGAAATTAGATGATAAACGCGCTCGCACACACCCAACCCATATCATACTTAAACACTAAAGGAATCATTATGTATATCTAAGGATCAAACTTAAGGGAGAATCGTAACTTAGATGTTTAAAGATCATGAACCTAAGTTTCCGAGATAGATCTGAAGCCTAGGGCTCTGATACCACATGTAGCGCCCCAGCCCGATACTGTCATCGTAACCAGTGCACCCACCGTAGTCTACTATGAGAACTACGAAGTGTCAAAGCGGATAAAGCATACATCATCTCTGACGTAAGATAAACCAGCGGAAACGTTGATAAATTTAAAACTTCATCGTCATTAATACAACCAGAAAATGCAGCGAAATTAAAAGGTGTTTGTTCATCTAGCTAACATAAGTGTCTGAACAACATAGTAACATTGAGTTTCCAATCTCAAAGAAAATAATCCAGCATCTATCTATTTCCATGTCTGTCATCCCATTGAGCCCACTCGCCATCGTCCTCGATAAATATCAACTCATATTCAGGCTCACCTGAAAAGGAATAGAGTAACTGTTCTTAGCGAAATTATCGCCAGCAAGTAACTTGTCTATACACCTTACGGAATCACACACGACGAGTCACCAGTGTGTAAATCATTGCCCAAAAATAAGGTGCTCGGGTTAACAAATAGCATCTCAACAAGAATTCCTCAAAAAAAATAAAGCACATATATGGTACACGGGTACGAGAACAAACATGTATTAAAACAACATACCACATAAGCAAGTCATAACATAACCACGTTTCTTGGATACCAAGTCTTATGCTTCGTGTATCATGATGCATGTACTTATTTAAAATCACACACAACACCCATGCATATGTCTTCTTTCATAAACATGTCATGCATGTCATTTCACAAAACATTTCATCACTTTACATATCATATTCTTCGCGTAGCAGAACTTTATACCCTGTGGGTGATCAGTCCACAGCAAACAGAACTTTATACCCCGTGCTGAAAGGTTCACGGCCCCATAACACATATAACTTTATACCCCGTGCTGAAAGGTCCACGGCCCCATTACATACATCATATATCCGTGCTGATAGGTCCACGGCCCCATAAAATACTTTATTTTCCGTGCTGATAAGTCCACGGCCCCATAAAATACTTTATACCCTGCTGTTGATTCACAGATCACGCTTTTATACCCTGCTCTCGCAGGCATGACTTTTATACCCTGCGATCGACCAGCAGCCATTTTGTCTTTCGAAAACTTTACACCTTTCTTGTAAACACATGTTCCTTTGCAAAGCAAATCTAAAATCAAATGCAAGTGCAAGTTCCCATGTCATGATGTAGGATGCACATGTAACTTCGTATCAAACATGTAACACACACACACATACGTCTTACATATCAAGTATGCGGTCTTGCACCTCAAACACTCTATGTTCGTATCTTCCTAAGTCCGTTCATCCTACTAATTCACTCAGGATTCAATCTTATTCTTACTTGATCAAACTTATCATCTACACCCCAATTACACCTCAAATACCTTTGCATTTTATGTTCAAAAGAAGTGTATAAAGTTACCACACATTCATAGGGCGCCTAAAGGGTCAAAAAGACTTCCAGTATACTTGGAACACCACATGAGGCGCCTAAAGTGACATAGAGCGCCTATACTAGGCGTTCGAAGTGTTCGGGGATGTTCCGTAGACATTGAACGCTTACATGAAGCGCCTAATGTGACATAGAGCGTCTTATGTAGGTGTTCGAAGTGTTCTGACGGTTCTAAACTGCAGTTTTTCTGTACGGGAAAGCTTCAGAACACATTGAACGCTAAATTAGGCGCCTAATGTGACTTGAAGCGCCTAATGTAGGCGTTCGAAGTGTTCTGACGATGCTAAACTGCAGTTTTTCTGCAGTAACTTCCTCCCATCATCTTCCTCCTTCAACCCTTTCATGTTAAACCTCTCAAGATCCATCTTACCATCTAGATTCATCATACTTAACACACATCTTGTAGGATCTGCAAGGCACCACTATAAGGGGGGGTTGAATAGGTGGTGCAGAAAGTGTGGTTTTTAAAATTTCTTTAAACCTAACCAATTCAAGTTCTGAAAACAGATTCTGTTTTCAGGACCTGTATTAAGACGTTTTTAAAACTAGGTTAGAGGTCTTCAAAAATTATGAAATTTTTAGAGAACTTAGCCTCAGATGTTATGAGGGTCCCCTAAAAATTTCAAATTAAAATTCAACCTTTAAACCCTTCAAAAACCGTTGGTACTCAGATTGTGCAAATCTGCCAGAAACGGTAGATGGTTTTGAAAAATTAATTCCTATTTGTGTGAATGTCCAAATGCTCTGAAAATTTAATCACTAACTCCTTATATACTATATTTAAATGGGTTGAAACAGTTTTAGAAAATTCTTTTGGGAAGTAGGTCAACTACAATCAAAGTCGCAACCTTTGCAAGTCTGAAAATCAGACTGCACTAGTCTCAGAACTTTTGATTTGATTGACTTATACTTATCCAAAAGGTTGAAACTTGTGCCAAATTAACCCTAGGACGTGTGGGTATATTTCTGGAAATTTTTATGATTTTTGAAAATCGTTTACTGTTTTTCCGAATGCGAACAAGAAGGGTAATCAGTACAGTAACTGAAAAGTAAATGCTGAAAGTAAATGGCACCAAGATTTTTATACTGGTTCGGTTATAAACAACCTACTCCAGTCTTCAAGGAACACCTTCCTTGGTTCACACTAATCACACATACGCAGTACACCTTACCGCAGGGTTGATAGAGTTACACCTTAACTCCAACCCTTTACAAACCTTGTATGATGAGTACAATTTGCACGAACACCACCACCTCGCAAGAATGAAGATTGATCACACCTTGATCAATCTTTTACAAAGATATATGAATGGTGGTTTATCTCAAGCCTATTCAAGATTGAAAGATATGAAAACAATAGGCTTTACAAGAAGAGAGAAAGAAAGAAGAATGTAGAAGAAGAAGGCTAGAACACTTTTGATCTTTCAATTTGCAACACTTGTTCTTGTTCTTGTTTTGCTCTTCTTCTCTCCATTTTAATGTGCAGGCCGTCCCCTTGGTGTAGCCTCCCCCTCTTGAAAATTATCTTTTAAGTCCTTGAGAGAGTGTAAGACATCATTGTGACAAGGTCTTGCTTACTTGGCATCTTCTTATTGGATGATCATTTAGTCTTCGCTTACTTGGCGCCTCCTTATTGGTTCAACATTGTCATCATGATGACATGGAAAAAATCTGAGATATACACTTTACCATGTGCCAAAAATCAATCATAAAATCATTCCATAAATCATGAGATATATCATAAATTGCAAGACAAAGAAAGTCTTCCAAATCAATGCTTAAAATTTCGGCCATAACAATCTTGCCATGCTGAAAATTCAGCATGTGCATCATGGAGATAAAGTTCAAATCATTACCATTTTTCTTTGAATTTTCATCATAAAAATGAATCAACAATTTATGGTAAGTATTGCTACCAATTAAGAAATGAACTTGGACACAAATTAGCACTTGCATTCGGCCAACAACTTGTACACATGCTGAAAAATTTTCAGCATGTGTGATATGTAAAATATCACTATTTATTTATCTAAATTATATTCAAAACCTTTCCATTTCTTCTTCCAATCAATCACACAACTTACGATAACAAAATATGTCACATTGAATAGCTCAAAATCGGCCAGCCTTGTTTCAACATGCTGAAATTTTCAGCATGTGACATAAGTAGATATATTTGAATTCTTACCATTTGTAGCTTCTCTCTTCAATTCACCAACAATGTACGATTGATCCTTGACCAATCAATATGCCAACAAAGCTCCACATGTGCTCCAAATCAGCTGTATGTGACGTTGGAAGGTGTATGTACAAGTGCTGAAATTTATTTTTGCTAACTTTGTAAAATAATACACATTTAATAATACACACATGTAATATTCCAATCAGCCCTTAATTTAATTTTCTAGAACACTTTAAGATGTATATCATATGTAAAAAGTGTCTAGATACGTGTCACATGATGTAGCAAAAAAGTTCCATGTTATGTGCGTAGAAAACCGAATTTTCGATATTTATCGATTACCCGATTTTTTTCTAATTTAAATTCCAACTTTTGCACATGTTATATATATTATGTTATACATAATATATATAATATATACTTTAAATCTCAGCACTTGGCTGGTTTAAAGTGGTACCAAATGCATGTGACAAAATTAAACTTGGAATCTTCACATTTTGGCCTTAATGTGGAGTAATTTGTGTGTGCCAACATGGAAAGTATTTTTGGCTGAAAATATGGTCATGTGCACGAAATTTTTGTGAATTTTTGAAGTATAGGGGCTGTCTATTTATTTATGGCAAGTATGTGACACGTTGGCGAAGTTTCAGTATTCGTCCGATACGACAAATTTCGGTTTAGAACCTTTTATCGTGTCGTATTTAATTTGTCATCACCATATCTTATATCATATGATATAAGACCTGAATATACTCATAAATACGAGTTAAGTATAGTGGTGTGACGTTAACATACGTACGTAAAATATATAACGTGTCGGTAGTACGTTGGAATACATGTGTATGTGCCTTTTTCAAAAAATCAGAATATATATGTGATATATATGTGTATATGCGTGTGCATTAAAGGATGGGGAGGAGGAGAAGACTTTCCTTCCTTAGCCTTGTTGTCTTTGTGCCTTTTCCAAGTGTAGCTTCCTTTAATGAACTACTTAGTTTATTAAACTAAGTACTTCACTTAATGAACTAGTTTAGTTCATTAATGGTGGCACCTGAAAATAGTATAAACTCGACAAATGTTTGCCATATGATGTAAGCTTTAATGCTTCATGGCTCGTTAGTACGGCAACATAATATATAAATTAAATAAGGCAAGTAATGACAAGATATCATGCATTCATGTACACGTTTATATATATTGTGCACGCTTATATATATATATATTTAAGTCACTTATTTTGAAATCACTCAAACCCCCTTATCTCTACACATCTAATCATGAATTGAGGCTTAGTTATGTCTAACGATATCCACTCCTAACCTTCAATCATTCACAACCTTCAAAAGATATCATCAATATTCCAAACACAACAAGTCTACAACCATGCCTTCACTCATCATTCAATTCCCTGCACTTACTCTCAAACACCTAAGTGTAGACAATCAACACAAGAATAGAACAAGACCATAAACACCTCCAGAATACACTTTCATGGGCATGCTTGACAAACAACAAAGCACCACACAACTATTTTCAGAAATATGGCCCAAAGAACAAGACTTTACGCAACTAGCAATAGAACTTACATATAATAAAGCATTTAAGATAGACAAGACAAGGTTACTAATGTGTGATTCAAGTTTTCTTTTTGTAAGAACATAGGGCCTAAAGTATCAAAATTTGCGTAAAGCGTATAGAAAGATTACCTGCCTTTGTTTCTAGTTACGCTTACAAGTGTATCGCAGAATTTCTGTAAGGATTGAACCTAGGTTGAACGCTCTTCCTTCCTTTCCTTCTTCTTCTCTTCTTCTTCCTTTTCTCCTTTCTTTTCTCTCTCTTTTCCTCAGAATTTTCCTTCTCCTTTTTCGTGTCCTTCCAAACGGCTGATTGGTGGGAAGTTATACAAAATGTTGTGTAACTTCCCTCCACATGCAGTTAGCAAACTTTGGCATTTTGGCCAAATTTCCCTCAATTCATACTTTTGTTTACTTTCCTCCCTACCTTTTGTTTTAATTACACTTCATACCCTAGACATTTAAATGAATTCATATTTAAATTGTATTCTAATTACTAACGCCGGACTTAGAAATTACGGGGTATGACACTAGGCCTGACAATTGTTATGCAGTGAGCTTTGTATCTCAATTTATGCACAATCCTACTAATGAACATCTCAAAGCTGCTTTAAGAACTCTCATGTATCTTAAGATTGCACTAGGACAAGGATTGTGTTTCAAGAAAAGTGCAAAACAAAGTGTTAGGATGTCTAGAGATGCAGACTGGGTTGGATCCAAGTTGACATGAGATCAACAACTGCCTATGGAACCTTCTTATGGGGTAACCTATTTACTTAGTTAAACAAGAAACAGCTCGTTGTGTCAAGAAGCATGGTAGAAGCAAAGTTGAGGACATATGCATTAGAAATCTTTGAAGACATTTTGATCAGAAGAGTTCTTGAAGATCTCCATATAGAGCAACGATGACCCATCAAAGTTTTTTGTGACATTATCTCAGTAATAAATATGGCCGAGAACCCAGTTCAACATGATAAGTCAAAGTATGTAGAAATAGATGCACATTTCATCCATGATAAAATAGATGTTAATGAGGTCAGCCTGGTACACATCTGCACCAAAGATCAAACTGCAGACATCATAATGAAATCAGTTTCAGCAAATGTTTTCCAATACTTAGTATCCAAGCTTGGTTGTATGAGCATATATAACTAAGCTTGAGGGAGAGTGTGGAAACAAGCACATCTGAGGTGTGCCAAGCTCAGGCGAGGTGCATCGACCTGAACATAGTAATTGTCGTGCTGGAGGTTATCAGACGAGCTTAGCTGAGCTGAATATAGGAGTGGCTGAGCTAAGTAAGAATGGACGAAGTGGAGCTGTACTGAACTGACGAAGTACTACTACCGTACTGAGGTGGTCAAGGCAATGAAAGAAAGTGTTGAGGTAGAAAGGAGCACAGAACTCAGAGTATCCGAGGTGAAGAAGGATAGCAACGCATAACTAGAATAAAGATTTGCTGAGTCGAGGTGACGAGGTGAATCACATGTCAGGCAGCAAAGCTAAGGCAGAGCTGCAACACTTAATCTAATATAACTTAGGACTTTTATAGTACATAGTTTCGATCAACACAGGTAACTAGTGTTACTTTGTAACAGTTAGGAATCACTGTAGATAAACAATAATAATTGTACAAGTTGGAATAACAAGCTATTAGAGACGGAGAAACTCATATAAAAGAAGAGTAACTTTGTAAATTTGATTCTTAACTTGAATGAATTTTTAATTCTTTTGAATCTCCACAAATCTTGTAATTACTAGCCAATTGTTTAGGTATGCTTTTGTCTGTTTTCTATTGTGTCTGTCGTGTTCTGTGAGACATCAATACAAGTAGGAAAAATTCCATCATAACTTTTTTTTTACAGCATCACTAAGCGGCGAAATAAGGTTGACATGTTCATGAGAGTTGATACAAATTAATTAAAACTGTGGAAGTAAAACCAGATTAATAACTTATCCTTCTGTAATTTTTATAATCTGCATTTTACTATAAAATCATTGAATGTACAAGATCGACTTACTAAACCACTGTGCACCAAAGGGCGAACAAAACTGTCTAAATCGCATCTGTCTGGCAGAATATTTTGAAATCTCCGATTCGACTAGGTTTAGCTAATTTATTTTAAATAGTTTGGCCACTATATTTTATTTGTTCAGTGGGTGACCTCATCAACATCGACCAATAAAAGATAATGTAAAGTGCAGTTTTATTTCAATGATTAATATAAAATACAAAGCATACGATAGTCCGCGAGGAATCTATGACCAGTTTTTATTTTCAATGTGTTATGAGAATTAAAATCAATTTTACTGCGGAGTGACTTGTACAATTGCAAGGCTTTTGACATTTCTTCTGAAATGATCAAAGATACCTCAAAAAAAGAGCTGACTGAATTGGTTCTTCAACGCATAAAAGAAATAAAAGGCATACATAGTGGTACATTTCGTTACGAAAATGGCACAAATTTGCAGTAACCAAGAATAGACGTTACATATATTATAGTCATAACATATAAAATGAAATGTGTCACATAAAATATTACAGAAGTAACGAATCTTAAGAAGATGGTCCACATTGGAACCTTTTAATATCCTTTTGAAAAAAGAATGTTTTTTTATTACAGTTTTCAACTAAATTTTAGAATTTTTTTGTTGTGATGGTCAAAGCATTTTATTAATTTTGCCGATAATGCAACTCATAAGAAAGATTCGGCCGGAAATTATCCGCATTGACTGGTTTTAGCCCTATTTGTACAAGATAATACTAACAAAGTAGTTGATCTAACAATTTCTGATTGGACAAAACGACCCGCTTGGTTTTTACGTAGCACTCTCGTTCTGGGAATATATTGAAAGTAGAAGTCAAGATGTTTGAAGCAAATTTTTAAATTAATCTTAGGACAATGGAAATTAAAGAAATGATAATTGTGATCGAGAACAATCAAACCCAGCGATCAATGCAAAGTTCAATTCTTTTTTTTTTTTATTTTTTTTTTTGCCTCAAAGACACAGGTCGGGCGTGGACCCAATACCTAAAGTGATCCTGGCAAGTTCCTACCAGAGACAAGTATCTAATCTATACAACTCGACATGTCGCAACACGTGGCGTCAAAGTACAAGTAGGAAAGACCATTTGAAACTATTCCATAATTCTGAGGCATGCATTGGTTTTCTATGCCATACAAAAGTGAAAAACAACGTCCAATAGAGACCATGTTTTGTTTGAACAAAAGAATACATCATTCAAAGGCCACATAGACAGGTTTTTCTAGAACATTCTAACCTAAATATTTGTACTAACGAAAACATCCGCAACTGACTTGATCATTGGAGAATGTTTCCTAGAAGAAAACTTTTGGACGTCTAACTTCGTTTCTTGCGCATGATTTCTCCGACAATTACTATTAGTTTCATTATTTGGACCATCTGGTGATTGTAGATATGTGAAGATTTGATTTCACTAGCCGATATTCTAGATTTCATTCCATTATAATCATTGATATTCCATTGGTATAATAGTGCATATAGTCACCAAATAGTTTAAAAGTATGCATAAATGGCTTTCAAAAAGTATGAATGTGGATATAAAATTATGTATTTATCGGAATGTTCCACTATAGAGAAAGACTTTTATGTATAACCCAAATATATGCACAGATAATGCTTAGACCCGAATATAGCACAGATAATGCTCTTCATACCTAACATTTCACACTTCTCATGACCAATAGTTTTTTGGCCATTTTCACTTGGTTCCTTCACTGATAATGTCTAACCTTTTCTATGTTTTCTCAGCCGTTTGAATTCAAGACTTTGAAGTATATAAAACTCAGTAGTAGATAGATGACTTTAAAGAATATCAATTGCCCTTCAACTCATAGCGAGCTTGACCTTTTCTTCATCGGTATAGTCATCATAACGTTTGCCTATAGTTTCATCCTTTGAGTTTGTACTCATAGGAACTTCAATTCCTTTAACGGCTCTGCAGATATCAAAACCGAACCTTTTTATAATCACCATTTTTAAACATTTACAGAGAATAGTTTTGGACAACAAACATGGAAATTTTGCTGTTTTGTGCTGTGAATGCAATGGATGGTATGGAAGTTTAGCAAGTAGAAGTGGAGGTTGCCACAAACATAATTTTTTAATAATCTTCAACCTTGTTACTTGCAAATATCGGCCAAGCAATCAAGTCCAAGCTCTGAAACCAACTAAAAGATCCATCATAAATAGTGTAGAGGGGAATGTGAATAGAGTGTTGGAAAAATTTCAGAACTTTATTGATTTAGCTCACATACGCTCTCAATGTTCACCAAAATAAGAAAGAGGAAGATGAGAAATGAGGAATGAGAGACACACAATTTAGAGTTGTTTGAATCTCATTGATTCTGCTCCAATACCACTTTATTTTCAAAGAGGATTTTCCACAACTTTCTTATTACCTTCAATCGAGACAAAGAACAACAATAATAACTACCACAAAAACTATTGCAACAGCTGGTGCAATATCAACTACTACAACAACTACTATAAAAACGACATACCAGAGCCTTAGACCTTTTCTACTTGCTTCTTTGCAACTTCAATAAAGTTTTACCTGAGAACTTTCACCAAATGAGTTTTCCGAAAAGAGGTGAACGACATTTTAAAAACAAACCTAAATCAGAAATAAGAGATCAAATATGTATAGTTCGTCTTTTGGTAGACTTCAATATTCTCATAATACAGCAGCGAAAAAACAACAAGAGCTTAATGAGCTTTAAAAGCTTTTGCACTTTGAGAGCTTTTTGATATCAATAGAGGATGGGGCTTGAAGAGGATGAAATTGTGTAATTACATCATCTATGCTTTTTAATATTCAAAGGAGATTAATCTCGTTTTACAGCCTCTCCTATTGTTTCAAACTTCATTAATTGCTTTGGATAAGTCCAACTTTTCTTCATCCATCTTACTCTTTAATTTGGTGAATCATGGCCACTCTAAAAGAGCTCAGATAGGTGTACACAAGTCCAAATAGTAGAGATGTTGATAAATATTTGAACAATCATTTTAGGAAAGATTGTAGAAAGAAAACACTTTAAATCTGTCGCAGATCTGTTTGTGACGGTGGTAAAATTTTGAATTCAGGATGATGTAGGTCAATCAATGCTTATGTTTAGAGAGTGATGCACACATCAATCAATCCATGTACTGAGTTTAGAGATCGATACCACTGTCGACCAAAGGGCGAACAAAACTGTCTAAATCGCATATGTCTGGCAGAATATTTTGAAATCTTCGATCCGACTAGGTTTATCTAATTTATTTTAATTAGTTTGGCCACTAGCACTTCGGAGGTATTTTGACTGCGAATTAGTAATCAGCCTTGTGCTTTATTTGTTCAGTGGGTGATCTCATCGACATTGACCACTAAAAGATAATGTGAACTGCAGTTTTATTACCAATGCTTAACGATTAATGTAAAATACAAAGCATACGACAGTCCAAGAGGAATCTATGACCAGTTTTTATTTTCAATGTGTTACAAGAACTAAAATCAATTTTACTGCGGAATGACTTGTAAAATACAAAGCATACGACAGTTCAAGCCATTTGACATTTCTTCTGAAATGATCAAAAATACCCAAAGAAAGGGCTCAATGAATTGGTTCTTCAACGCAAAAATGAATAAAAGGCATATATAGTGGTACATTTCGCTACCAAAATGGCACAAATTTGCCACAGTAACCAAAACTGCACGTTACATATATAGTCCTATATAGTGGTATATAGTCCTACAGAACACATCCCATTAACTATTTTAGTCACAGTAAGATAGAGTAGCTGAAACATAGTATGCTACATAAACATTATCATTTGATTATACCAAAGTTCCATCCCACAGTCGGTCCTCACCTTAACGCACCAATATGAATTAACTAGTCATTCAAAATTTACCAGTTTAGAGTTCCCCCAATTATCACATGCAAGTTTAACAAATGTTACTCCAAAGGCTGTCGAGCCACCTGTAGAGCCCCATCCCGATCCTTAGCATTCGAAATGGTTCACACTCCGTATTCTACTAAGACAAATACAAGGTGTCGAAACAAATCGAATACATGTCAGCAAAGTGACATAAGTTGATATACCAAAAACGTCATAAAACGAAAACAATTGAAATATTCTTCAGAACGTAAGTCGTACATGTAGGGCCCTATACTCGGCCTGCTCGAGTACGGTGCACCCGCCGTACTTCGCTACGGAAAGTACCAGGCATCAATGCATAACACATCAAAGTCCATGCTAAACTCGTGGACTACAATGTCATCATCTTAACAGGTAAGCAAAATTTAGGCAGAATAAAACTTTTTAAAGGAAACAATCCTGAATATCCAACATAAAGTTTACAACCAAGTTCACAAAATAAAGACAAATCCAAAATCAATGTCCTCAAAATAAGTCCACAAAACATAGGCCAATTATATAGTCCTTAAACTGCAATCCACTCTCACGTCCACGGATACGGAACTCGAGGCTCATCGTCAATCCATTCTACACCATTCCCTGTAGGCTGTGGGAGAAAAATAAAAGGGTGAGTGACAAAGTCACCAACAAGTATACCATAAAAAATCATGAATTGAATGGAACATGTACACAAGAACCAAATCCCAAGAATCTCAACTTTTTCGACATACTTGTCCTTTAACTCAATAGCCGCAAAGGTAATAAGATCATAACTTAAGTGACAGAAGGTAATAAGATCATAACTTAAATGACAGTAGATTAATCATCCTACTCATAATCATATGCAATGCGTATGAATATGCAAATGTAATGCAACATGATAGAGTGAAACCAATTTCGATCATTTTTTCTTTCAAAACGTAATCGTCATAAAACAAAGAGTAGAGAGGGTTCAGATCTATTATCTCCGGATCTGAAGCGGTCATACCATTCCTTTCAGATCTATTATTTCCATATCTGAAAACGGTCATAAAATCAATCATCATCATCAGGTCTATTATCTCCGGACCTGGATGGTCACAAATCGTTATCATCAGGCCCATTATTTCCGGGCCTGAACGATCATAATCATCATCCTCAGGTTTATTATCTTTGGGCCTGGACGGCCATAATCATCGTCAGATCAATTAACATCGGATCTTGAGCGGGTTGTGCTTGCAAGGAATTAATGGTACCATAAGGGTCTTTCTTTCAAAAATAGAAATCTTATCTTCAAAAGAGCTTTCTTACAATTTCTTGACATACAAATCAGTCTCATAAGTCGCATGAACATGGACAGGCAATGCATGATATGAAACATGCAATTCGTGACTAAGTACATCATAGAAAGCATATACGGACTTGTCTCTTAAGCTGAAAAACAGGCCAGCAGTAATGCCCTCTTCACACGACCAATTCATAGTCTAACTGCAGCAACTTATGCCACACACATGCATAATGGAATCTTAGACACATGCCATATAATTTTCGTAACGTTTCGAGATGTCTAAAGTCCTCAACACATTAAATTACCATCAAGGGGTACTGCAGAATTCTGCAGCGCAGTACCTGCCTTACCTCAGTTGCAAGGGTCATAATACAATATTCAATTAAGGCTATCACCTGGAAAATATAGCCAACATACCAAGAAACAATATTCATATACCCAAACATCACATACAGGCCTTAATAAACAAGAGCAAGGCCTCCCAACGCATGCCATCAAACTATCCTGTTTTTCCAGTTTTGTGCCGCTAGCTTCAACTCAGTTGTTAACCTTTAAAAAAGTAGTTTCAAGCCAATTTCCCTACATGGACGTGTGCACCTATACTTTAGGTAAATACCATAAAAATTTCAAAGCAATCCGACATGTTCAAAAGGGTCATTAAATTGTCTTTCTTAGTCTAGGTACCTGCAGAATCTGCAGGGACATGTTCTAACTAAAAATTCCATTGAGGTCAAACCACAAACTCTTTTAAAGAATTTTCACTTCATAAATTTATTACACATATCAAGCTACCAGAACACCAAAACTTAGCTCATTTTCACACTCCTAAGGGTCATTTTAATGCCAAACAAGTTTCTACTCAAAACTGTCCAGTTTCAGGGCATCTCACATTTTATCGCTTTTCTTATCTAAGCATTTCCCAACTAACTTTAACCCCTAAAATAACTTGCTAACCACCAAATACCCATTCTAATATGAACTTTTCAGGTCTCCTAGTTTTTTTAAGCAAAGACATACTCACGCCAACAGTCCCATAGACTGCACATTGAACATGCCATTTGTATACATTTTATGCCTCCTAAAGTTTATCCTTAACAAGCATTAGCTCACTATTCCATAATTCTCTTAAACCGTCCCTTATTGTGAAGGGTAGGTCTCATATCATGTTTAAGTTAGGCATGCAACATATCCATAGATGAAATCATCCAACATGCCAACACTTTCTTTTATAAAACAACCAATTTCTCATGCTTTGCACTTAGTACTTCAACTAAGATTCATGACTTAAAATAACTAGACATTAAAACATACAATTTCACGAATAAGTCAAGAATGTCTAGAGTATACCTTCCTCTCATGAGCTTAGAGACTTTCATTAGCTTGAGCGTTGGTTGAAATGAATTGAGGCTTCCTCTAACTTCACCCAAAAGCATACGGTTTTAGGGAGGAAATAGAGATGGACATTAGCTACCATTTTAGTGAATAAAAGAGCTAGATTGAGGCTAGAATTCCCCTACCAAAATAGAGATTGAATGGAGATTGGAATGAATTCAACTCACACGGATGCTAGCACCACCTATTAGGTTGAAAAAACTTCACGTAATGACCATTAGGGGTCACGGTTTTTGTGAGGAGATAATGGCACAATGTGAGCTTTACAATTTGAAATGTGGAATTCACTTTGGAAGTTTAGCTTACAACTTAGCTAGATGAGTCTTTAGAGCTTTAAGATGAAGAGAGTCTTGAGTCTCCTAAGCTCAAGCTAGCCATATGAAATGAGATGATTGAAGAGTAGTCTAAGTGTGCAAGAGGCCTTTAGTGATTTGCTTGGAATGAGCCATTGAGAGTGTTGTGAGGTAGGGATGATAGGAAGCTTCTAAGATAACTTGGAGAAGATTTCATGGGGTAGAAGAAGAAGGTTGGCCGGCGGTCTTGAGACAAAAAGGGAAGAAGATTCTTCATGTGTATGGAAAGTCATGAAGGGTATCTTTTGTGTCTTGAACCCTTTGACTACATTTTCCCCATGTTTTTATTTTTTTTAATGGTGGTCTTAGGAGTTAATTAAAATATTAAGAATAAGGAGAGTTCTAGAGTCTCCTAGACTCTATGTTGGCGGAATTTTCTAAAAGAATTGGGTGGGTATTTTTTGTCATTTCACTTGCTTCATGAGACATACTTAAATAATTATACCCTTTCTTACAATATTTACTTTAAGGAAATTTAAATGAAGAAGAATAAAATAACATAAAATGGAATTTAATAAAACGCACTTAGAGGATTGATATCTTAGTGACTCAACTCATAAGAATAGGAGATATAGAGTGATTTCTGTTGGGTACTACATCCTCCCCCTTATCATAGTTTTGTCCTCGAAACTTATGAGCACTAGTCAAACAGATGTGGGTATGAGCTCCTCATGCTTTTCTCAGTCTCCTAATTGGCTTCATCAACAGAATAATGCTTCCATTGTACCTTAACCATTGGGATAGATTGCTTTCTTAGGGCCATTTCCTTCCAATCAATAATCCTCTCAGTCTCTTCTTCATAAGGTACATCGGCTTCTATCTTCAATGGTTGCTCCTCGATGATATGGCTAGGTTCGTGCACGAATCGGCAAAGCTAAGATACATAAAATACATCGTGCAGCTGAGACGGCGATGTCGGTAGTGCTAACCGGTAGGCAACTTCTCAAATTCTTTCAAGAACTTCATATGGGCTGATGAATCTTGGACTCAGTTTACCTTTTATGCCAAATCTTCTTACGCCCATCGATGTCGAGACGTTTAAGAACACTTTCTCACCTGCCTGGAATTCCAATGATCGACGTCTGTCGTCGGCCCAAACTTTTCTTCTGTCTTGAGCCGCCTTCAATCTCTGATTGACAATCATCACTTTCTCTTGTGTTAGCTCTACTAGGTCGGATCCTGCAAAAATCTTGTCTCCAGTTTCATTCCACTAAAGTGGAGATAGACACTTTCTTCCATGCTATGCTTTATAATGGGCCATCCCAATGGATCGGTGGTAACTATCATTGCAGGAAAACCCAACCAACTTAAGACATTTGTCCCAACTCCGTAAAAAATCAAGGATACAAGCTCGTAACATGGCTTCCAATGTTTGGATTGTTCTTTCTGATTGACCGTCAGTTTGAGGGTGAAATGCTGAACTCATCCGAATTTCAGTGCCCATCGCCTTCTGGAAGGCTGTCCAAAATCTAGAAGTGAGGCGAGGGTCGCGATCACAAACTATACTCATGGGTATTCTGTGTAAGCATACAATCTGATCAATATACATGGAAGCTAATTTCTCCATAGAGGCTTTGATTGGCATGGCAATGAAACGGGAATACTTCGTCAAATGATCAACCATAACCCAAATCGCATCATGTCAGTCACGAAATCCATATTGACGTGATCCCATTTACACTCAGCAACTTCAAGGGGCTGCAACAATCCTGTGGTCTTTGATGCTCCGCTTTTACCCTTTGGCAAATAAGACATTTCTCAACTAATTCAGCAATTTTCTTCTTCATACCAGGCCACTAGAACTTCTGCTTTAAGTCTTGATACATCTTGTTAGCTCCTGGATGAATGGATAGGCGGGAACTATGAGCTTCCTGAAGGACTTCATCCTTTATTACATCATCATTGGTTACACATAACCGACCCCTGAACCATCGGCTGTCATCACCGGCGGACCTCAAAATCTTCCGATGCATTCATTTTCCACTTATCCTTGATCTTCTTTAAATCTTCATCCTTTCCTTGAGCCTCTTTAATTTTATCAATTAAGGAAGGAATCAAAACAAACTTAGCAATAACATCATCAATGGAATCAACTACCTCAAGATCAAACTCTTCCATATCACGCTGCAAAGGGGTTGACGCGGGTGGTTTGTTTTTTGGCTCAAAGATTCGGCAACCATGTTGGCTTTTCCGGGATGGTACTGGATTAAGAGATCATAATCTTTTATCAGCTCTAGACATTGGCGTTGACGCATATTTAGCTCCTTCTGGGTGAAAAGGTACTTAAGGATTTTGTGATCGGTAAAGATTTCGCACTTTTCGCCGTATAAATAATGCCTCCATATCTTTAGAGAAAAAACTACGACTGCAAGCTAAAGGTCATGTACTGGATAATTCTTTTCAAACGACTTTAGCTGACGAGATGCATATGCAATCACTCGATCTTTCTGCATTAATACACATCCGAGACCGTTTTTCGAGGCATCGCTATATACCAAAAAACTCTCACAAGGGATAGGTTGAGCAAAAACTTGAGCAGATGTCAACTTCTCTTTCAACTCTGCAAAGCTCATTTTGCCATCAGAATTCCATTCGAACTTTGTCTTTTTCTGTGTCAGTCGGGTGAGAGGCATAGAATTCCTAGAAAATCCTTCAACGAATTTGTGATAATAGCTGCTAGACCAAGAAAGCTTCACACCTCTGTGACATTCGTTGGCCTTGGTCATTCTGTGATAGCTTCAATCTTTTTGGGATCCACTGATATTCCCATCCTCAGATATGACATGGCCAAGAAATGATACGCTGTGCATCAAAAATTCCCATTTCATATATTTGGTGTACAACTGCTTCTTCCGTAAGATACCAAGAACGATCCTCAAACGGGCTGCATGGGACTCTTCATCCGATGAATAATTCAAGATATCATCAATGAAAACCACAATGAATTTATCTAGCTGCTCCTGAAATACTCCATTCATAAGGTCCATAAATGCAGCAAGGGCGTTTGTTAATCCGAATGGCATCATAAGGAATTCGTAATGCCCATAACGCGTCTTGAACGCAGTCTTAGGTAAATCCTCAGCTGAAAACATCCAGATCACAGATCAACTTTGCTGAATACTCGTGCTCCCTTTATCAAGATACGTTTAGACAGAGCTCAACACAGAATTTTTATCGAAATGAGACTTATTGATTGCTTACCTGAAGCTGGTCAAATAGATAATCGATTCTAGGCACCGGGTACTTATTCTTTATGGTGATCTTGTTGGGCTCTCCATAATCTAAGCACAGACGCATGCCTCCATCCTTTTTCTTTACAAATAACACGAGATCACCAAAGGAGAGACGCTTGGGCGGATAAGTTTCTTCTCTGGCTGCTCATGCAACTACTGTTTTAGTTCTTTCAATTCAGCAGGCGCCATTCGGTAGGGTGCCTTTGATATAGGCTCGGCTCCCGGAATTAGATTGATTTCAAATGCTATCTCTCTATCTGGAGAAAGGCCCAGAAATTCCTCTGGAAAAATATCAGGATACTCTTGAACTACCAGAACCTGAGAAAGATCAGATGGCGCTTGATCGGTACTTAGAGCATAAACTAAGAATCCTTCCTGGCTTTTCTTCAATGCACTATAGGCACGGATCGCATTAACATAGATATTCTTGTGGAATTTCTTCAATTTCGAGCCTATATGAAAAGGTCTTCTTCACTTGTTGGGTCCTTAATGGTAACCCGCCTCTCATGACAATCAATGTGCGGGCAATTCTTGGAGAGCCAATCCATTCCATGAATTATGTCAAAGTCGCTCACAGTTATTGGAATCTAATATGCTGTAAACTACTGTTCGTCGAACTCAATCTCACAGCCCTTGTACAATTGGTGAGAAACAAGCACTTGATCACCAGCTGCTTGAACTCTGTATGACGTCCCAAGCTGGATGGGGCTATGATCAATATTCTTCGCAAACTTCCTTGAGACAAATGAGTGGCTAGCACCACTATCAAACAATACATTTGTAGGCACACTACATACTATAATTGTTCCTGAATCATACAAAATTGACTAAGCAACAACAAAACAACAATATCTTGCAAAATATAGTCAATGCATAAATCTTAAAACATACCGGTCACAACATCAGTGGCTTCATCGGCAACAGTATCTGTCATAATGTGGACCCTTGCATTCGCTCGCTGATGTTGATTTCTTGGTTACTGTTGCTGGTGGGCTCCTCTTTCTGGACAATTTTTTATTAAATGGTCGACCTTTCCATATCCGAAACACGTAGTTCCATTGTCTGGGCAATTCTTAAGCACATGACCCACCTTACCAAAACAAAAGCACTTCCCTTCCTGAATAAAGCACACTCTTACATGATTCTTTTGGCAATGAGGACAAACTGGAATAGCTGGCTGCTTCTGCTGTTGATCCTAATTCTTTTGTTGAAAATTCTATTGCTGTTGGCGGCGCTGAAAACGATTCTGATTCTTTTCCTGACGACCGAGTCCTCTGAAATTCTGCTTTGCTGCCTTACGGGATTCCCCACTACCAGATGCTTCTCTTCCCCTCTTCTGACAAATCTAATCACGTCGGATGATGTCTCTCTCAATCCAGTAGCAGATGTCAAGCAATGCTCCAAAATTTGTGGGATTTGCATTAACAAGCCAAGTCCTTATCCTCAGATTTAACCCTCTTTCAAATTTCAACATCTTTGTCTCTTCATCATTCATAGTCGATTGTTCAAATATCCCCAAGGCTATAAACTTATTTGCATAGTCAGCAACGGTCATCCCTTGCTCTTGCTTCAGTAACTCAAATTCGTGTCTCTTTTGCAGGTTAACTGAAGGGAGAATATAGAACTTATTAAACTCCTACAAGAATCTCTCCCATGGTATCGGCCTTGGCAAAGATTGCAGATTAGCTTTCTACCACTGATTTGCTTCTCTAGGAAAAAACGGTCTAACAGCTTGTGTTTTCATTTGTTCGGGCGTACAGATCCATCCAAAGCAGTTGTCCACTTCATCAAGCCACTTTTCTGCAATGTTAGGATCTGCTTTTCCTTCGAATGGTGGCATATTAGCTCTCTTTAGTTTTTCAAAATAATGTTATGCATCTCTAACTTGCTCATGTGGCTGAGGATGGGAATTCTGCTGCATCATCATCTAGCCAATCTGAGTCACAGTCTGGCAGAAAGTCTTGAAGACATGGATATCAGGAATCATCTGAGGTAAGGGCCCTTAAGGTGGAGGATTATTTTGAACAAGAGGTGGGTTTTGATCTTGAGTGGTGGTGGCGGAGGGACCTGAGCAGGTGGAGGAGGAACAGGCTCTTGAGGTTGCGGAGGAACCGGCTCCTGTGCAGCGCGTCGGGCTTTAGTGGGTCTACCACGAGGTCGAGCCATCTACACTATGGAGCGTCAGAATTTTATTCAGAGTAGAAAAAAAATAGGACATTTGACAAAATTAGAATCATAATTTAAAGAAAACTCGAACAAAGAGAAAAAGAGATAAGATTCAGATTAAATTTTGAGGCATTTAAAATCTTATCGACTAGGATTTAATCATTAGGTTAAGCTCCTAATTCCAGTCTAAGTCATCCTAGTCTAAAGTCGACACTCTTCTAAGATCATGACTTAGGTCTAAGATCAAACTTAGATTTCTGGAATCATAACTTAGTTCTACATTCTGCCCAAATCTAGAGTCTGGGCTCTTATACCACCTGTAGCGCCCTGTACTTGATCTGCCCGAGTACAGTGTCCCGCCATACTTTGCTACGGAAAGTACTAGACGTCA
The DNA here is from genome assembly GCA_036186865.1 of Eustoma russellianum. Classification (NCBI taxonomy): domain Eukaryota; kingdom Viridiplantae; phylum Streptophyta; class Magnoliopsida; order Gentianales; family Gentianaceae; genus Eustoma; species Eustoma russellianum. The sequence continues at coordinate 10,306,865 of AP025058.1, forward strand.
ATACATAACACATCACAGTCCATGCCAAACTCGTGGAGTACAATGTCATCATCTTAACAGGTAAGCAAATTTAGGCAGAATAGAACTTTTTAAAGGAAACAATCCTGAATATCCGACATAAAGTTTACAACCAAGTCCACAAAATAAAGACAAATCCGAAATCAATGTTCTCAAAATAAGTCCACAAAAAATAGGCCCATCATAAGTCCTTAAGCTGCAATACACTTTAACGTCTATGAATACGAAACTAGAGGCTCATCGTCAATCCATTCTACACCATTCCCTGTAGGCTCTAGGGGAAAAATAAAATGGTGAGTGACAACGTCACCAGCAAGTGTACCATAAACAATCATGAATTAAATGGAAACTGTACACAAGAACCAAATCCCAAGAATCTCAACTTTTCTGACATACCTGTCCTTTTATTCATTAGACGTAAAGGTATTAAGATCATAACTTAAGTGATAGAAGGTAATAAGATCATAACTTAAATGACAGTAGATTAAGCATCCTACTCATAATCATATGCAATGCATATGAATATGCAAATGCAATGCAACATGACAGAGTGAAACCAATTTCGATCATTCTTTCTTTCAAAACATAATCGTCATAAAACAAGGAGTAGAGAGGGTTCAGATCTATTATCTCCGGATCTGAAGCGGTCATACCAATCCCTTCAGATCTATTATTTCCAGATCTGAAAACGGTCATACAATCAATCATCATCATCAGGTCTATTATCTCCGGACCTGGGCGGTCACAAATCGTCATCATCAGGCCTATTATCTCCAGGCTTGAACGGTCATAATCATCATCCTCAGGTTTATTATCTTTGGTCCTGGATGGCAATAGTCATCGTCAGATCAATTAAAACCGGATCTTGAGCGGGTTGTGCTTGCCAGGAATTAATGGTACCATAAGAGTCTTTCTTTCAAAAACAGAAATCTTATCTTCAAAAGTGCTTTCTTACAATTTCTTGACATAATAATCAGTCTCATAAGTCGCATGAACATGGACAATGCAATGCATAATATGCAACATGCAATTCGTGACTAAATACATCATAAAAAGCATATACGGTCTTTTCGCTTAAACTGGAAAACAGTCCAGAAATAATGCCCTATTCACATGGCCTCAAACTTACCAATTCAGAGTCTAATTCCAGCAACTTATGCCACACATATGCATAATGGAATCTTAGACATATGCCATAAAATTTTCATAACATTCTGAGATGTCTAAAGTCCTCAAAACATTAAATTACCATGAAGGGGTACTGCAGAATTCTGCAGCGCGGTATTCGCCTTACCTCAATTCTTAGGGTCATAATACCATATTCAATTAAGGTTATCATCTGGAAAATATAGCCAATATATCAAGAAACAATACTCATATGCCCAAACATCACATACACGCCTAAATAAACAAGATCAAGGCTTCACAACTAATACTATCAAACTGTCCTGTTTTTCTAATTTTGTGCCGCTAGCTTCAACTTAGTTGTTAACCCTTAAAACAGTAGTTTCAAGCCGATTTCTCTACATGGACGTGTGCATCTATACTTAAGGTAAATACCATAAAAATTTTAAAGCAATCCGACATGTTTAAAAGGGTCATTAAATTGTCTTTCTCAGTCTAGGTACCCGTAGAATCTGCAATGACCTGTTCTTACTAAAAATTCCATTGAGGTCAAACCACAAGCTCTTTTACAGAATTTCCACTTCACAAATTTACTACACATATCAAGATACCAGCGCACCAAAATTTAGCTCATTTGAACACTCTTAAGGTTCATTTTAAAGGCCAAACAAATTGCTACTCAAAACTGTCCAGTTTCAGAGCATCTCACATTTCATCACTTTTCTTATCAAAGCATTTCCCAACTAACTTTAACCCTAAGATAAATTGCTAACCACCAAATACGCATTCTAATATGAACTTTTCAGGTCTCCTAGAGCTCTTTAAGAAACGCCATACTCACGCCAACTGTCCCATAGACTACACATAGAACATACCATTTTCATACATTTTATGCCTCCTAAAGTTTATTCTTAACAAGAATTAGCTTACTATTCCACAATTCTCTAAAACCATCCCTAATTATGAAGGGTAGGTCTCATATCATGTTTAAGTTAGGCATGCACCATATCCATAGAGGAAATCACTCAACATGCCAACACTTTCTTTTATAAAACAACCAATTTCTCATGCTTTGCACATAGTACTTCAACTAAGATTCATGACGTAAAATAACTAGACATTCAAGCAAAAAAATCATAAATAAGTCAAGAATTTCTAGAGTATACTTGCCTCTTTTGAGCTTAGAAACTTTCCCTAGCTTGAGCCTTGGTTGAAATGGATTGAGGCTTCCTCCAACTTCACCCAAAAGCATACTGTTTTAGGGAGGAAATAGAGATGGACATTAGGTACCATTTTAGTGAATAAAAGAGCTAGATTGAGGCTGGAGATCTCTTACCAAAATAGAGCTTGAATGGAGATTGGAATGAATCCAACTCACCAAGATGCTAGCACCACCTATTATCTTGCAAAATCTTCACCTAATGACCATTAGGGCTCACGGTTTTTGTGAGGACAAAATGGCACAGTGTGAGCTTTACAATTTGAAATGTGGAATTCCCTTTGGAAATTTAGCATGCAACTTACCTACATAAGTCTTTAGAGCTTGAAGATGAAGATAGTCTTGAGTCTCCTAAGCTCTAGCTAGCCGTATGAAATGAGATTATTGAAGAGTAATCTAAGTGTGCTAGAGGCCTTTAGTGATTTGCTTGGAATGAACCCTTGAGAGTGTTGTGAGGCAGGGATGATAGGAAGCTTCTATGATAACTTGAAGAAGATTTCATGGGGTAGAAGAAGAAGGTTGGCGGGAGTCTTGAGACAAAAAGGGAAGAAGACTCTTCATGTGTATGGAAAGTCATGAAGGGTATCTTTTGTGTCTTGAACCCTTTGACTACTTTTCCCCCATGTTTTTATTCTTTTTAATGGTGGTCTTAAGAGTTAATTAAAATATTAAGAATAAAGAGAGTTCTAGAGTCTCCTAGACACCATGTTGGCCGAATTTTTTAAAAGAATTGGGTGGGTATTTTTTGTCATTTCAATTGCTTCATGAGACATACTTATATAATTATACCCTTTCTTATAATATTTACTTTAAGGAAATTTAGTTGAAGAAGAATAAAATAACATAAAATGGAATTTAATAAAATGCACTTGGAGGACTGATATCTCAGTGACTCACCTTATAAGAGTCTGAGATATAGAGTGATATCTGTTGGGTACAACAATACAAGTCTAGGAATATCTAAATCAAAAAAAAAATAAATCGTAAACGTAACAATGTATCTCTAAGTCTTATAAATCAAATCCATGTATGCATAATAAATGTCTCAGAATAAATACCGTAAATGAATCATCTAGCAAGATCTCCTAACTCATCAATATCCCTACTCTGCCTTATCCTCAACGAACATGAGATCAAACTCCTTGTTATTTGCAAAATAATAGCTAGCATGAGCAACAAAACATCCGCCTAGTATGTAGCCTTTCTGTACCTACTATGGGATCATGCACGGGAAACAAGTGTGACAACATAATTAAATCTTTTATGAAAGTATCGAGTTTTCTATTCGCAAATAAGTTTACTACAACACTCTTATAATCAAACAAACACAAAAGTAAATGGAGGCAAACGTGCAAACAACATCCGCTTGGATGACCAAACAAATGTCAGACTGAGATATAGAGTGATATCTGTTGGGTACAACAATACAAGTCTAGGAATATCTAAATCAAAAAAAAATAAATCGTAAACGTAACAATGTATCTCTAAGTCTTATAAATCAAATCCATGTATACATAATAAATGTCTCAGAATAAATACCGTAAATGAATCATCTAGCAAGATCTCCTAACTCATCAATATCCCTACTCTGCCTTATCCTCAACGAACATGAGATAAAACTCCTTGTTATTTGCAAAATAATAGCTAGCATGAGCAACAAAACATCCGCCTAGTAAGTAGCCTTTCTGTACCTACTATGGGATCATGCACGGGAAACAAGTGTGACAACATAATTAAATCTTTTATGAAAGTATCGAGTTTTCTATTCGCAAATAAGTTTACTATAACACTCTTATAATCAAACAAACACAAAAGTAAATGAAGGCAAACGTGCACAACATCCGCTTGGATGACCAAACAAATGCCAGTCAAAGTCAAGGTTATGCAAAGTTTCAGAACAAATGCAATGCAAAGTTTCAAAGTCCAAGGTTAAATTCAAAGTCCAAAGTCCAAAGTCCAAATCCTATTCCAAATCGGACCAAAGTTTGAAGACAAAGTTCAATGCAATGACTATAATACTTTCCGTACAAGTGACTTATACTGTAAGACATACGAATTGATCACTCCAACACTTATTATGTCCAGACGCCCTACCAAAATAGTCAATATGCATGGATATCCTAATTGGAAGTCAATATGTCCGAGCGCCCTATCCAATAGTCAATATGTTTAGACGCCCTGTTTGTTTGGAATCAATTCCGCTAAATGATATATTTTACCTTGTAAGGATCAATTTGCAACATGCACCATGCATAAGCCAAAATAATCCAAATACCAAGAGTACCCCTAACTCCCGTGCATCCATATACATATATATGCTGACTCTCACACATGTGCCCCTTACCAAGCCTCCCTCAGCCCAACAACCCACTCTCCCTTCCCTAGCCCAAACCCGTGGGCCACTCTCTCTCTCTCCCTTTTTCCCCATTCTTTCTCTGGCCCAGTTGCCCAAACCCCTTTTGTTTCCTCTTTTTTTTTCATTTCCTTTCTTTCCTTCCATATTGCACAAGGTCCACTTTCCTCTCTTCCTTTTCTTCCCCTCACCCGACTTCCCCCAAGCCCAATCCCTAAACCCGAATCCCTTCCCCAGGCCAGACTCCTCCTGACCTAGACACCCCCCACACAGACCTGGCCCAGCGCAGAACCAGACCCCCCCCCTCTCACTCGCTAAGCCCAAATCCAAGCCCTAACTCCCCTCACTCTCTCAACCCCTCGTCCCACACTAACACACACACTCCACCCACACTAACATACACACCAGCCACATAGTTCACACACAATACACATCACACTTGCACACGCACATCATCAACGCCATATGCCACCCATAACACCCCCTCTAAAACAAAACAACACACGCAATCCAATTTCCAACCTTATCTGACCTTAGTTCATACAAAATCATAATTCTCACCCACTACAAGAAATCATACCTCTACCACACTCATACATATATTCATATAGAATTCACATAAAATTAACACATATATATATATACACAAATGGTATAAATTGCATACTTGCATATATTGAAGATTACACATGATCCTTACACATATATATACACACAGCCTAATACATACATACAGTATCAATATATATTTTTGGTTTTCATATGCATAAAATGCAAAAATTTTGCATCTTTTTATGTATACAACATACGGCTTACACACTTATAGGAACACCCATCTTTCAACAACTTCTACATATGAATGATCCTCAAATTTGTACGAAAATAAAAATATAATTTTTCCAATGACATAATCAACAAAGGGATGATAATTACCTGTATGTAGACTCGACTACACAATCGAACAATACTGGGGTTTGCTCTGAAAGAAGTGATAAGCTAACGTCTCAATCCTCTATAGTACCTCATATGGACCGATATAACGAGGGGTCAGCTTAACCTTCTCTCCAAATCTCATCACACCCTTCGTGTGTGAATCCTTTAAGTACACCTTCTCGCTCACCACAAATTCCAAAAGTCGTCTCTTACAATCCGCCCAACTCGTACTACGATCCTGAGCTACCTTGAGTCTCTCTCGAATAATATTCACTTTCTCTAATGTCTTCTCAACTAGCTCGGGTCTGGTGATGCTTCTCTCCCCAACTTCATCCTAATACACAGGGGATCTACGCTCTGCCATACAAAGCGTCAAACAGTGCCCATGCTAATCATGCTATGGTGACTATTATTATTGTAGGACCTGCAAGGCACGACTAGAAGGGGAGGAGGGTTGAATAGTGGGTGCGGAAAATTTGGGTTTGAAAATGTTTTGATTCAAAAACCCAACTTTTGAAAACAGTTTCTGTTTTCAGGTCCTGTTTTGCAACGTTTGAAAAACTAGGTTACAAGCCTTCACAAATTCTGAAATTTAGAGAGATTGTAATCTCAGATGTTCTAAGTATCTCCTAAAAATTTCAGATCAAAATTCAATCTTAACCCTTTAAAGAAACGTTTGTGGTCAGATTGTGCAAATCTGCCAAAAACAGTGTCTGATTTGAAAACTTTATTCCCATTAATCCGTGGCTTCAAATGGTCTGAAAATTTAATGACAAACCCCTTACTATATTTATTTAAATGGGTTGAAACAGTTTTGAAAAATTCCTTTGGGAAGTATGTCAAATACGTTCAAGTTCTCAACCTTTGCAAGTCTTAAAATCAGATTACACTAGTTTCAGATTTATTAACGTTTGAATGAGTTATACATGTCCGAAAGGGTTGAAATTTGCTCCAAATGAAACTTAGGAGATGTGGATATGTTTTTGAAAACTTTTACAATTTTTAAAATTCGTTTACTATTTTTAAGATTGCAACGAATTGGATGCAAAGTGCAGGAAACTAAAAGTACTATGCAGTAAAGTAAAGAACACAAGGAATTTTATACTGGTTTGGTTAAATCAACCTACTCTAGTCTTTGAGGACACCTTCCTTGGTTATCACTAAAAAAACACCTAACCACAAAGGTTTGCTTGAGTTACACACCAACTCCAACCCTTTACAAACGATACAAGCAATCACACCTTTCACGAACACCACCACCAAACGAATGAAGGTTTGATAACACATTGATCAATCTTTTACAACAATGAGGCGTGTATGAAGGTAAAAATCAAGCCTATACAATATGTTTGAATATAGACACAATAGGCTTGAGAGAGAAGAAGAAGAAAGAAATGTGGAAGAAGAAAGTGGAAGACTCCTTTTGCACTTGGAAATTATGAGACTTGTCTTGGATTTTTTTTGCTCTTGTTCTCCTTTTTATTTGAGGTTGGCCGTCCCCCTTAGGGATCATCCCATCTTGAAAATTCTCTTTTAATTCCTTGAAAGAATGCCTTGTATAGATGTGACATCAACTTGCTTACTTGGCACAACTTGATTGGATGATTATCTTGGCTTGCTTGCTTGTTACTCTTTGATTGGATGAGATTTGTCACCACTTTATGATTGTATAAATCCAAGAATAATATTCAAAACATGTTCCAAAATAGTAGTAAAAACCTTACCAAATATCATACAATTAATCCCACTTAATTTGCAAAGTAAATTGGTCTCCATTATGCAATAGAAAACGGCCAGCACCTAATGTAACACATGTTGAATTTTCAGCATGTGCAATAATCTCAAGGCTTTGAAATTGTTACAATATTACTACACATCAATCCCTTGAATATTGAGAAAAAATTATCACAATTAAGGTAGTAAAAATCGGCCACATCAATTCACACCTCCTGATTTTTCAGCACGTGTTACATTTGTAACAAAGTTTGAAATATTACCTTGTGTAGCTTCCTCCATTTTGTCATTAACCATGTGTGGCTTATTCTCCACCAATTAAGATGCCAATTAAGCTCCACATAAACTCCACCAATGCTGCGTTAGGCGTGTGAAGTAGGATTGACCATGTGCTGAATTTTATTTTTGTAAGCTTTGTAAAATAGTGCACAATAATTATATACATATGGTATATTCCAATCAGCCCTAATTTGAATATTTTAGAACACTTTAGAATGTATTCAATATGTAAAAAGTATCTAGATACATGTTGCATGTCATGCCAAAAACATTCCATGTGTCGTGTTCGTAGAAAACTGAATTTTCGACTTTTGTCGATTACGCGATTTTTCTCCGATTAAATTCCAACTTTTTGCACATGTTATATATATTATGTCACATATAATATACATAAAATAACTTTAATATTCATCTCTAATGGCTGATAAATGTGGCGTCTATATGTGCTCAAAATATAAATTTGGAATCTCCACAATTTGGCCTTAATTGAGGGTGATTTGTGTGTGCCAACATGGAATGATTTTATGGCTGAGTGTACCATGTAAGCCACGAAATTTGTGATCATTTTTGAAGTGTAGGGGCTGGCCATCTATATATGGCATGTACGTGACACGTAGCGAAGTTTCGGTAGTCACCCGATACGATAATTTTTGGTTTAGAACCTTGTAACGTGACGCTATAATTTTTTCATCACCATGACTTATATCATATGATATAAGACCTTATTATACTCATAAATATGAGGTAATTATAGTGGTGTGACGTTGACGTACGTTCGTAATATATATAATGTGTCGATAGTACGTTAGAATATATGTGTGTAGTGCCTTGAAAACAAAATCTGAATGTATATATATATATAAACGTGTGATATAGGTGGGAGGAGACTTTTCATTCTTCAATTTGTTGCCTTCGTACCTTTTCTAAATATATCTCCATTTAATGAACTAGTTTTGTTCATTTAACTAAGTATTTCACTTAATGAACTAGTTTAGTTCATTAATGGTGACACCTGAAAATAGTTCAAACACAACAAATGTTTGCCATTTGATGTAAGCTTTAAAGCTTCATGCCTTGTTAGTACGGCAACATTACATATAAAGTATATAAGGCAAGTTTGTCGCAAAAACGTGTCAAGTCATAAAATTTCTCATGCATTTATTTAGCACACGTTATTAAAATCATGCATTTTTGTGAATCACTCAAACTCTTTTTCTCAAAAATCTCCCCCTTTTGATGATTTACAAAATAATCTTAGTATATGATTTAAATTTAATCGCTCCCCCTCCAATCGTGCACAAATTCAAATTTTGAATTTCAAATTTTGAATTTTCTCCCCGTTGATTTTTGCAATCAATCACTCTCGCTCCTCCTTAAATCATGCACTGGCTCTCCCCCTTTATGTTGGAAAGAAAATCAAAAGTGCATGTAAAGATGAAAAGAAATATCAAATCAAATCAGCAGAAATCATACCTAATTTAGAACAGAGATTTTCGTACGTGGCTTGATTTAGTGCCTTAGTGAATATGTCGGCTACTTGTGGTTCAGTGCATACATGATCTATAACAATATCACCATTATTCACGTGATCACGAAAAAAGTGATATCAGACTTCTATGTGCTTTGCCTTAGAGTGTAGTACGGGGTTCTTAGACAACATTATGGCACTCATACATACTATGACAATAGATTGGAATATGATTTACAGTGATACCAAAATCAGAAAGTTGTTGTTTTAACCGTAGTAGTTGTGTGCAACAAAGACAAGTGCCATGCATTCAACTTCGGTAGTAGATAAGGCCACACTTGCTTTCTTTTTCGAAAACCATGAAATTAGTGAATTTCCTATAAATTAACAAGTGCCACTTGTGCTTTTTCTATCTGTTTTACATCATCCATAATCCGCATCGGTGTAAGCATGCAAGTCAAATTCACAATCTTTCTCATACAAAATTCCTAAAGTGGGGGTGTGCTTAATATATCGAAATATTCTTTTCACAACATTATAATGAGATATTTTAGGTTGGCTTTGAAAACGTGCACACATGCAAACACTAAACATGATATCAGTTCTACTTGCGACAAGATAAAGCAAAGAACCAATCATAGACATATATAAAGCATTATTAAAGTCTTTTCCATGTTCATCTTTATCAAGTTTAGTGGTGACACTCATAAGGGTGGGGGATGGTTTCAAGTTTTGAAAATTGAACTTTTTAATCATGTCATTCACATATTTAACTTGACTTATGTGTATACCTTTACTTGTTTGTTTAATTCACCAACCATGGACATTTCAAACTCGGATTTCATGCAAGTTTAAAATTTTTCAACAAGTTTATGAGATGTAGATCCAAAAATGTTGTCATCAACATAAATTTGAATGATTAATAAATCCGATTTATCTTGCTTCAAGAATAAGGCACTATCTATGGTTCCTCTTTTAAATCCATTTTCTAAAAGAAATGTAACAAAACGATCATACCAAGCCCTGGGTGCTTGTTGTAAGCCATATAGTGTCTTCTTTAACTTGTACACGTGATCGGGGTATTTCAAATATTCAAAACCGGGTGGTTGCTTCACGTATACTTCTTCTTGTATAAAACCATTTAAAAATGCACTTTTTACGTCCATTTGATAGAGTTTAAAACCTTTCATGCAAGCAATAGCAAGTAAAAGTCGTATGGTTTCTAAACATGCTACGGGTGCAAATGTTTCATCATAGTCTATTCCTTCTTCTTCATTATATCCTTGTGCTACAAGTCTCGCTTGTTTCTAACAACTTTACCTTCTTCATTCATTTTATTTCTAAACACACACTTTGTGCCTATTATTGTCTTATCTTGTGGTCGTGGCACTAAATCCCATACATAATTTCTTACAAATTGATTTAATTCATCATGTATAGCATCAATCCAAGAAGAATCACTCAAGGCATCCAAATCGGATATCATAGCATGAAATTGATTTATTTCTTCCGGATTTATTCTTCTACGTGATCGAACACCATGAGTAATATTGTCTATAATAAGACCGTGTGGATGATCCCTATGCCATCTTGGTTGTTTATCCTCTAAGTTCTCATGCATTTCTAAGTGATCATGCATTTCTAGTATGTTCAATTCATCATGCACGCCATCATCCTCTACATCATCTAACACGGGTTTTAGTTCAAAATCATCGTCATATTCTTTATCTTTTTCTACCTCACCAAATTCATTAAACTTCACATGAATGGATTCTAAAATTTGTCTAGTGATGGGATCATAACATCTATATACTTTAGAATTCATAGAATATCCAACAAAAATGAATTCAATTAGTTTAGATTCAAATTTATCTAAATTATCTTTCGTATACAAAACAAAACATTTGCAACCAAACACACGAAACTAATCAATTTTAGGCATGTGTTCATTTACTATCTCATAAGGAGTTTTATTTTTTTCCTTTCTAATTGACAAACGATTAACTATATAGCATGCACAATTTACGGCTTCCGCCCACAGAAATCTAGGCAATTTATTTTCACACAACATGGTTCTAGCAATTTCTTGTAGTGTCCTATTCTTCCTTTCTACTACTCCATTTAATTGTGGAGTTCTATGTGGCGAAAACTAATGTTTAATTCCTTTTTCTGCGCAAAACGCGATCATGTCCTTGTTTTTAAATTCACCGCCTCTATCGCTTCTAATCTTTTTCACATTCAAACCATATTCATTTTAAGTTGTTTTATTAGTTTTGGAATTACAATGGCACTATCATCTTTATTTGAAAGAAATAAAGTCCATGTATAGCGAGAAAAATCATCAACAATAACACATGTATTATGACGTCCACCGAGACTCTTAGTACAACTAGAACCAAGCAAATCAATGTGTAGTAATTCTAAAACTCTAGGCGTGCTAATTTCATTTTTAGGTTTAAGTGACTCGCGTGTTTGTTTGCCTTTAATACAATATTCACACAACTGAAAGTTGTCTAAATCAAGTTTAGGCGATCCTCGTGTTAGGTTCTTTCGTTGAAGTTTTTCAAGTGTAGAAATGCCAATGTGTCCTAATCGTCTATGCCACAAATTAATGTTAGGTTCATTTGATATAAAACACTTAACCTTAGCGTCTAACATGTCATCCATAGAAAGCGTAAAAATATTTCCTTCCCTTTTTCCTTTTAATATTGTTTCTCCATTTTTATTTATTATGTTGCAATACGGATGAGTTAAACACACATTAAAACTGTTGTCAATAAATTGTGAGATGCTAAGTAGATTATGAGATAGATTACTTACCAAGAAGACGTTGGAGATTTGAAGAGTGCTTGGGCTTCCGATTGTATCTTTTCCGATGATTCTTCCCTCATTGTTGCCTCCAAAGGTCACCGATCCGCCTTTTGTGACCTTCTTCAACTCTGAGAACAAGCTCGGGTCATGTGCCTCGGGCAACCATTGTCAAGGAACCACTTGATGCTTTGGATACAAAGCATACTTGGGCCATGTCTTCTTCGGTTTTGGTCTTAGAGTCGGATGTGTCACGCCAAGTGGAGGCTTTGAGAGCTTTTCTCCTTTGTTTAGGTTCTTAGACGAGTCTAGTTTTGGTCCGATCCTTGTCAAGGTGTTTGTTTGTCCTTGTTAGGGAAGTCATAAGATAAATGTCCAAGTTTCCCGCATTCATAGAACTTCACGTCCTTGTCATTTTTTTATTTTTATTTCTTTTAGTGGAAGTAGCCTTATGTTTGTTTTTAAATGACTTTCTCATGAATTTTCCCAAACCCTTAGCCAATAGTATTAAGTCATCATTGTCTGATTTGGAATCACTATCATCTACATGATTGGAAGAAGTAGAGACGTATTCGTTTGATTTAAAAGCAATAGTCTTACCTTGTTTTGACGTTGATTCCGATTTCCTTAAAGTAAGTTTGTTTTCATATACCTTTAGCGATCCAATTAGTTCCTATATTTTTATTAATTTGGTTTCTTTACTTTCCTCTATTGCTTTCACTTTACGGTCCCATTCGGATGGAAGGCTTCGTAGTACCTTTTGGGCCTTATCCTGTGTAGAGAAAGCTTTGCCAAGAGACTCAAGAGAATTATATATGTTAGTCAATCATAGATCCATATCAACAATAGACTCATTTGGCAATAATTTGAAAGACTCAAGTGTAGACATAAGCATATTAATCTTGGACTCCTTTACTTGGCTAGTCCCTTCATGTTTCATCTCAAGAATTCTCCACATCTTTTGAGCTCTAGAGCAATTAGATACGTAACAAGATTCACTTTTACTTAGCCGTTTTAGGAGTAATTGCATGGCTCTAGCATTCATACTTAGTCTCTTTTTGTCATCACTAGTGTACTCTTGTTTGGTTTTACAACCTCTAGTGTGACACCATCTATAGTAGATAATTTAGAGGGAACAAATGGACCGTCTTCTATAATAGACCATAGATCAATATCAATATCCATAAGAAAAAGTTTCATTCTTAGTTTCCATTGAATAAAGGACTCAGCATAAAAAAGAGGAGGCCTTTGACTAGACATACCTTCTTGTTTGGTTTTGAACCTAGTGATTTCCATCTCACTTAGATCGTTGGATCTTCTTGTTGTGAGTGAACTTGTCTCTGATACCACTTGTAGGACCTGCAAGGCACCACTAGAAGGGGGATTGAATAGTGGGTGCGGAAAATTTTGTTTTTAAAATATTTTGATCCAAAAACCCAACTTCTAAAAACAGTTTCTGTTTTCAGGTCCTGTTTTGCAACGTTTGAAAAACTAGGTTACAGGCCTTCAAAAATTCTGAAATTTTGAGAGATTTCTCAGATGTTATGAGTATCTCCTAAAAATTTCATATTAAAATTCAACCTGTAACCCATTGACAAATCGTTTGTGGTAAGATTGCGCAAATCTACCAGAAACAGTAGTCTGATTTGAAAACTTTATTCCGATTAATTAGTGGCTCCAAATGGTCTGAAAATTTAATGACAAACCTTTTACTATATGTATTGAAATGGGTTGAAAGAGTTATGAAAAATTCCTTTTGGATTATGTCAAATACGTTCAAGTTCTCAACCTTCGAAAGTCTGAAAATCAGATTGCACTAGTCTCAGAACTATTAACGTTTGAATGGCTTATACTTGTCCAAGATGGTTGAAACTTGCCCCAAATGAAACTTTGGAGATGCGTCTATGTTTCTGCAAAATTTTACAATTTTTGAAATTCTTTTGATATTTTTAATATTACGACGAAATAGATGCAAAATGCAGGAAACTGAAAGTACTGTGTAGTAAAATAAAGAACACAAGGAATTTTATACTGGTTCGGTTAAATAAACCTACTCCATTCTTCGAGGTCACCTTCCTCGGTTATCACTAAACAAAATAACACCTAACCACAAAGGGTTGCTAGCGTTACACACCAACTCTAACCCTTTAAAAATGATACAAGCAATCACACCTTTCACGAACACCACCACCGAACGAATGAAGGTTTGATCACACATTGATCAACCTTTAACAACAAAGAGGAGTGTATGGTGGTGCGAATAAAGCCTGTACAATATGTTTGAATATAGATACAATAGGCTTGAGAGAGAAGAAGAAGAAAGAAATGTGGAAGAAGGAAGTGGAAGACTCCTTTTGCACTTGGAAATTATGAGACTTGTGTTGCATTTTTGTTTGCTCTTGTTCTCCTTTTTATTTGAGGTTGTCCGCCCCCCTTATGCCATCATCCCATCTTAAAAATTCTCTTTTCAGTCCTTGAAAGAATGCCTTGTATAGATGTGATATCAACTTGCTTACTTGGCACAACTTGATTGGATGATTGCCTTTGCCTTGCTTAATTGGCACTCCTTGATTGGATGGGATTTGTCATCACTTGATGACTGTAAAAATGCGAGAATAACATTCAAAACATGTGCCAAAATAGCAGTAAAAACCTTACCAAATATCATACAATTAATCCCATTTAATTTGCAAAATAAAATGGTCTCCATTATGTCATAGAAAACGTCCAGCACCTATTGTAACACATGCTGAATTTTCACCATGTGCAATAATCTCAAGGTTTTGATATTGTTACCATATTACTATACATCAATCCCTTGAATATTGAGAAGAAAATTTATCACAACTAAGGTAGTAAAAAATCGGCCACATCAATTCACACATGCTGAATTTTCAGCATGTGTTACATTTGTAACAAAGTTTGAAATATTACCTTGTGTAGCTTCCTCCATTATGTCACTAACCTTGTGTGGCTTATTCTTCACCAATTAAGATGCCAACTAAGCTCCACATAAGCTCCACCAAGGCTGCATTAGGTGTGTGAAGTAGGATTGACCATGTGCTGAATTTTATTTTTGTAAGCTGTGTAAAATAATCCACAATAATTATACACATATGGTATATTCCAATCAGCCCTATTTTGAATATTTTTGAGAACTTTAGAATGTATTGAATATGTAAAAATTGTGTAGATACATGTTACATGTCATGCCAAAAACGTTCCATGTGTTGTGTTCGTAGAAAACCGAATTTTCGACTTTTGTCGATCATGCGATTTTTCTCCGTTTAAATTCCAAATTTTTGCACATGTTATATATAATATGTCACACATAATATACATAAAATAACTTTAATATTAAGCTCTAATGGCTGATCAAAGTGGCGCCTACATGTGCTCAAAATATAAATTTAGAATCTCCACAATTTAGCCTTAATTGAGGGTGATTTGTGTGTTCCAACATTGAATGATTTTTTGGCTGAGTGTACCATGTAAGACACAAAATTTTTGATCATTTTTGAAGTGTAGGGGCTGGCCATCTATATGTGGCAAGCACGTGACACGTTAGCGAAGTTTTGGTAGTCACCCGATACGACAATTTTTGGTTTAGAACCTTGTAACGTGTTGCTATAATTTTGTCATCACCATGACTTATATCATATGATATAAGAACTGAATATACTCATAAATATGAGGTAATTATTGTGGTGTGATGTTGACGCACGTTCGTAATATATATAACGCGTCGGTAGTATGTTGGAATATTGAAGAGAAAAAGGGGGTTTGAGTGATTTCAAAATATATAATTTAAATGAGCTAAAAAAACGTGCATGAGATAAATGTGCATGATATATTGCATATTACTTGCCTTATATAGTTTATATATAACGTTGCCATACTAACGAGCCATGAAACTTTAAAGCTTACATCAAATGGGGAACATTTGTTGTGTTTATACTATTTTCAGGTGCCATCATTAATGAACTAAACTAGTTCATTAAGTGAAGTACTTAGTTAATTAAACTAAGTAGTTCATTAAAGGAAGCTAAATTTGGACAAGACACAAAGGCAACAAGACTAAGAAAGGAAAGTCTCCTCCTCCTCATTTACCACACATATACACGATATATATATATATAAATATATATTTTCAGATTTTTTGAAAAAGGCATATACACATGCATTCCAACGTACTACCGACACGTTATATATTTTACGTACGTACGTTAATGTCACACCACCATACTTAACTCATATTCATGAGTATATTCAGGTCTTATATCATATGATATAAGTCATGGTGATGAAAAATTATATACGAAACGTTAAAAGGTTCTAAACCAAAAATTGTCGTATCGGGCGAATACCGAAACTTCACCAACGTGTCACGTACTTGCCATAAATAGATGGCCAGCCCCTACACCTCAAAAATCATTATAATTTTCGTGCCTATGATGTTATTTCCAGCCATAAAATCATTACATGTTGGCACACACAAACCACCCTATATTAAGGCCAAATTGTGGAGATTCCAATTTCAATTTTGTCACATGCAAATGGTGCCACTTTAATCAGCCTTATAAGTTGAATATTAAAGTTTATATTATGTATATTATGTGTAACATAATATATATAACATGTGCAAAAAGTTGGAATTTAATTAGAGAGAAATCGGGTAATCGATAAACATCGAAAATTCGGTTTTCTACGTACACAATACATGGAAAATTTTTGGCACATCATACGACACGTATCTAGACACTTTTTACATATGTCATACATCTTAAAGTGTTCTAGAAAATTAAATTAAGGGCTGATTGGAATATAACATGTGTGTATTATTAAATGTGCACTATTTTACAAAGTTTGCAAAAATAAAATTCAGCACATGTATATACATATGATACACACCCTACAGCTGTGATAAAGCGTATGTGGAGCCTTGTTGGCAGATTGATTGGTCAAGAATCAATCATACAATGTTGGTGATTTAAAGAAAGAAGCTACAAAAGGTAATGTTTCAAACTTTATCTCATTTGAAACACATGCTGAAAATTTCAGCATGTGAATATTAGGCTGGCCGATTTTCACCATTAATTAGCCTATATTTTGTGTCTTGAAACATGTGATCAATTGGAAGAAGAATTGGAAGTAATTTGAATAAGATATGAATTCATAAAGTATGATATCTTGAATATCACACATGCTAAAAAATTTCAGAATGTGTGTGTATGCATCTTGGCTGAAATGTTGGCCACATTAGTGTCCAATTTCATTTGCAAAATTGATAAGAAGATTGTCTACTAATTGGTGATTTATTTTAAAAGAAAAATCAATGAAAATTTGGAAATAATTTGAATTATATCACCATGTATCACATGCTAAAATTTCAGCATGTCAAGTATTCTTTATTGCCGAATTTTTCATTAATTTTGTGGAGAAATTACCTTGCTTAATTTATGTGGTAATCTTATGAGTTATGACAACTATTTTATGTTGATATTGGCACATGTTTTTAGTGGAATTCTCAGATTTTCCAATTCATCAAATGATGACAACATTGAACCAATCAATGAATGCCAAGTAAGCAAAAGTTAAATGATCATCCAATGAGGAGGTGCCAAGTAAGCAAGGTCATGTCACAATTATGCCACACATTCTCCAAGGACTTAGAAGATAATTTTCAAGAGAAGAAGGACCTATAGGGGGGACGGCCAAGGTGGTTAAAAGGAAAGGAAGAAGAGCAAAACAAAGACAAGAACAAGCATTGCAAATTCAAGTGATAAAAACGCCTAGCTCTCTTCTTCTACACTCTCTTTCTTTCTTATTCTTAAAAGCCTATTGTACTTATATTCATATTCTTGAATAGGCTTATCTTAGACCATCACACATTCTATATCTTTGTAAAAGATTGATCAAGGTGTGTGTAGCGCCCCGCACCCGGGCCTCGTCCGGATACGGTGCACCTGTCATACTTCACTAAGGAGAGTACGAAGTGTCATGCATAACATGCAAAAATCCATAACATAAGTCATGGACTGCCATGCTAACATTTAACATAGTTGTAAAATTTAGGCAGAATTAAAACTTTTCAAATTAAACATGCATTACGAAATAATTAATATCCCAAAAGTAGCAACCCCACAAAATAAAATAACCGAAATTCAGAGAGTTCAAACATTGTTTATATTACAAACATCTTGGCTACACAAAAGTCCTTAAGCTTAGCTCCCTTCATAACCCTCGCCTATGGATAAGGTACCCTCGACTCATCTTCGATCCATTCTATCTTGGCATTTCCTGGCTCTAGAAAAAATAAAAGTGTGAGTGATAAAAATCCCCCAGCAAGAATACAATAAACTACCATGATATACATAAAGAATTATAACATGAATGTAATAACATGAAATCCTTAAAAAATAATTCATACCTGTCTTAAATCCTGAGATCACTTGACGATATAGCCTAAGCATAATTCTAGGTAACGCTGTCCTCTGTTATCTTGTTAATCATCAAATGTAACATACGCTAGTCAATAACAGTTAGACTTCAGTGGGCTTGGTGTGGGAGATATTATGGCACAGCAATTCAGCAGCTCAGCAGCTTGGCAGCTTGGTAGTTCAGTGCCTAAATATGGCAGTTCAGCTTCAGCCGCACCTTAATGGAACAGACCAACGAATACGCTAAGGATTTCACTTCGGCGCTAACTTCAGCATATGACTATACCTCGGGCCACTTCATCCAGACACTGCCTAATCATACACTTCGGAGAAATTCAGCTGTATACAACATGAAGGCAAACACTTCGGCAAGAGTCAACTGTGTATCACAGCAAGTCATGTACTTCGGCAGGGTTCAGCTGTGTACCACAGTTAATGAACCATGCTAAGATATTATTTCGTGGGACCCTCAAACAGGGATACTCCTTATAGTGACTACAGCTGGCTATTCTTCTTGAACACGCCAAAGCCATAAATAGCCGGTTACATCAACCAGGCCGACCTATTGATCACATCAATCAGGCTATTGATCACATCAGCAGACCTACCGCATTCTAGGCTTTCTGCCCCAAGCAAAGATCTTATCTCATTATCTACTATCCGAAGGAAAAGGCGGGAAAGTGCATAAAAGCAGGGGAACGTAGACGAGAAAGGGAGAGCCAACTAAGGAGTTCAGACTTCTTTACTAGAAAATATATCCATATCTTTTGCTCCTCGGCAAACACTGTGAGAACATCTTAACTCGTCCCTTTACATTATAATCTCATTAATGTAAAGGTGCTCTGTTATGATTCGGCTAGGAGGCCGAGGGGAGGAAAGTAATTCTCTGCTGGCCTCTAAGGCTCATATCCTTTCCTATATGAGGAAAAAATCTCTGGCAAAAGAACCCCAGCCCCTCCCTGGACCAATCTGTAAAAGAAACCATCAACTGTACTGCCTATATCATCATGATATTGGACATGATACAGAAGATTGCAGGTAGCTTGGGCAAGAGATTGGGCGTCTTATTGAGCTGGGTCACCTGCAGCGTTTCTATAATCCAGGTCTAGGCTTCACAACAGGCTAGACTTTGGTAAACCCCCTCCAGAGGAGAGTTATAAAACTGGATATCACCCGGGCTATCTAGGGGATAAAGATTCGGATTTCGATGAGGGAGGAACACAAATTTCTGAGCGCATAAGGCTAATCTAATGGCCATAGACCCTGATCCAATCCAATCACGGTTTGTTTCTCCTTGTTTTTATCTGGTATTCTCCGGCCAAAACCTTATGTTATCAAAGGGTCAGTTTCTTATATTCAACTGGACATTCATATTTGGCATTCAGCCAGGAAAGTTAAAATCACCATATAGTGCATGGACCTATAATTTATGCCTATATATCACCCATAATGAAAATGGGGGCATACCCCAACAGGTCTGGAAGGCTTAGCAGGTCTCAGCAGGATGGGACAGGTTTCCCGATATTCTTACCTAGCAGGCCTGGAAGGTTGAGCAGGTCTCAACATCATCTTTACCCAACAGGTCTGGAAGGCTGAGCAGGTCTCAGCAGGATGGGACAGGTTTCTCGATATTCTTACCCAGCGGGCCTGGAAGGCTGAGCAGGTCTCAGCAGGATGGGACAGGTTTCCAGATATTCTTACCCAGCAGGTCTGGAAAGGCTGAGCAGGTCTCAGCAGGATGGGACAAGTTTTCCGATATTCTTATCCAGCAGGCCTGGAAGGTTGAGCAGGTCTGAACATCATCTTTACCCAGCAGGTCTGGAAGGCTGAGCAGGTCTCAGAAGGATGAGACAGGTTTCCCAATATTCTTACCCAGCAGGTCTGGAAGGCTGAGCAGGTCTCAGCAGGATGGGACAGGTTTCCCGATAGTCTTACCCAGCAGGCCTGGAAGGTTTAGCAGGTCTCAAAATCATCTTTACCCAGCAGGTCTAGAAGGCTGAGCAGGTCTCAGCAAGATGGGACAGGTTTCCCGATATTCTTACACAGCAGGTCTGGAAGGCTGAGCAGGTCTCAGCAGGATGAGACAGGTTTCCCAATATTCTTACCTAGCATGTCTGGAAGGTTGAGCAGGTCTCAACATCATTCTTCCCCAGCAGGTCTAGGAGGCTGAGCAGGTCTCAGCGGAACAAGATAAGTTCCCAACATTTCCACCTCAGCAGGACTGAGAAGGCTGAGCAGGTCTCAGCGGAACAAGATAAGTTCCCAACATTTCTACCTCAGCAGGACTGAGAAGGCTGAGCAAGTCTCAGCGGAATTAGATAAGTTCCCTACACTTCTCCCCCAGTAGGTCTGGGAGGCTGAGCAGGTCTCGATGGAACAAGATAAGTTCCCTACACTTCTACCCCAGCAGGTTTGGGAGGCTGAGCAGGTCTCAGCGGAACAAGATAAGTTCCCAACATTACTACCTCAGCAGGACTGAGAAGGCTAGGCAGGTCTCAGCGGAACAAGATAAGTTCCCAACATTTCTACCTCAGCAGGACTGAGAAGGCTGAGCAGGTCTCAGCGGAACAAGATAAGTTCCCTACATTTCTCCCCCAGCAGGTTGGAGAAGGCTGAGCAGGTCTCAGCGGAACAAGATAAGTTCCCAACATTTCTACCTCAGCAGGACTGAGAAGGCTAAGCAAGTCTCAGCGGAACAAGATAAGTTCCCTACACTTCTCCCCCAAAAAGGTCTGGGAGGCTGAGCAGGTCCCTTCTCAGCGGAACAAGATAAGTTCCTTACACTTCTCCCACAGCAGGTCTGGGAGGCTGCGTAGGTCTCAACGGAACAAGATAAGTTCCCAGCATTTCTCTCTAAGCGGGACTGAGAAGGTTGAGCAGATCTCAAACATCATTCTTACCGCGACAGGTCTGGGAAGCTGAGCAGGTCTCGGCGGAACAGGGTTAGTTCCCTATATTTCCACCTCAGCAGAATTACGAGGTTCGGCATAAGTTTGCCAACATTTCAACTCAGCAAGACTGAGAAGCCAAGCGTAAAAGCTGAAGCTTGATACTTTGATAAAGGAATCAGTATACGAGAGATACACCTATGGTGAAGACGATGACAAATACTTGCAAGCTGAGCAAGAAAGACTAAAGACGGGTACTTGCAAAGTATCTCCATAGGGCGAGTTGAAAACAAATATTTGCAAAAGCAAATGAAAGAACTTCGCAGAATAAAAGATATATAGATGCCATCTATGGATAGCAAGTGAAACTTCAAAAGAGATCAAAGTTTGGAAAAATAGACTTTCTTTAAATATAAAATCTATTACAACTACAACTGATTACAGGAAAAACCTTATTCTGCTATAAAGATTTTTTCCTCTTCTATGAGATCAACTCTACTCTGAAACTAAGAAATCTAGATACAGCTTCAGACTTGGACTACGAAGAGCAGCGAATTCAGATCTTGGCAATCATCCCCTCTATGGTTACATGGCAGAACAAAGTTTTGCCGCATTGTTGCCGCCTTTGCTTCACTGCTACCATGTCTTGAAGATGGCTTGCGAAGAATGTAATCACAATTGTTCCTTGCTTCTCTAGAAGAAAAGGAAATCATGCGATTACAAAACAGCAAAGTGAAACCTTTACTGGAAAGGGACGTGTTGAAGGAGAGTCCATGTCGAAAAATGACAGAGGCCCTAAAACGAAGAATACAACGATAACTGAAAAAGGGTTGCAGGAAAGGAACAATCTCCGTGAAGAAAGATTGTTCCCATCAGAACCAGATTCTTTATGAAAGGACTAAGTCTCACAGGTATTTTCCAGATTCTTGAGGCACGAAAGGGCATGCATATTTTGGAAATGTTTACATAGAGATAAAGGATTGGGTTGAAAGGAAGAATGGTATGAAACACCAAGATAGGCATCAAGGATGGGAAACTTCAGCGTAGGATGAAGAATGAAAGGATGGAAGCATCTCTATTTATAGGCGGAGGAAGGAAAAAAGGCCCCACTATTCATTTGAAATTTGAAATTCGAAAAGGCAGCAGTTCATGCATCTCCCTCCCTCGGGAAGCGAAACCGCCAAGAAAGCAATAAGAGAGCCTCGAGACTATCACCTGCGTTGAAAGCGGAAGAAAAGAGATAAACATATAATTAATGAAGACTGGACTCGTCATAAAGACAAGATTTGTATGCTTTCACAGTTCAGTTCAGCCACACAAAATCTGGGGGCAAAAGGATAAACCAGGATTGAAACATCCGCCAGTCAATAACAGTCAGACTTCAGTGGTCTTGGTGTGGGATATATTATGGCACAGCAATTCAGCAGCTCAGCAGCTCGGCAGCTTGGTAGTTCAGTGCCTAAATATGTCAGTTCAGCTTCAGCCGCACCTTAATGGAACAGACCAACGAATACGCCAAGGATTTCACTTCGGCGCTAACTTCAGCATATGACTACACCTTGGGCCACTTCATCCAGACACTGCCTAAGATATTATTTCGTAGAACCCTCAAACAGGGATACTCCTCATAGTGACTACACCTGGCTATTCTTTTTGAACACGCCGAAGTCATAAATAGCCGGTTACATCAACCAGGCCGACCTATTGATCACATCAATCAGGCTATTGATCACATCAGCAGACCTACCGCACTCTAGGCCTTTTGCCCCAAGCAAAGATCTTATCTCATTATCTACTATCCAAAGGAAAAGGTGGGAAAGTCTATAAAAGCAGCGGAACGTAGACGAGAAAGGGAGAGCCAACGGAGGAGTTCAGACTTCTTTACTAGAAAATATATGCATATCTTTTGCTCCTGGGCAAACACTGTGAGAACATCTTAACTCGTCCCTTTACATTATAATCTCATTGAGATATGGCACAAACTGACTTGAGCATCAGAGGGTTTTTCCCGGGGCCAACCCCCCGGAACGTCTGACCTCTGCTATTTTGTGCAGGATATCTGGCGCTACTCCAGCTATTCATTATCAATTCTAGTTGACAAATTCTTTGTGTTAACTGACGAAGTTAAATCGAGGTCATCTAGACCCTTGGTGAAGATCCGGCTTCATCACAAATTCTCCACAGGACTTAGAAGATAATGTTCAAGAGAAGAAGGACCTATAGGGGGGACGGCCAAGGTGGTTAAAAGGAAAGGAAGAAGAGCAAAACAAAGACAAGAACAAGCATTGCAAATTCAAGTGATAAAAACGCCTAGCTTTCTTCTTCTACACTCTCTTTCTTTCTTCTTCTTAAAAGCCTATTGTACTTATATTCATTTTCTTGAATAGGCTTATCTTAGACCACCACACATTCTATATCTTTGTAAAAGATTGATCAAGGTGTGTGTAGCGTCCCGCACCCAGGCCTCGTCCGGATACAGTGCACCCGCCGTACTTCACTAAGGAGAGTATGAAGTGTCATGCATAACATGCGAAAATCCATAACATAAGTCATGGACTCCCATGCTAACATTTAACATAGTTGTAAAATTTAGCAGAATTAAAACTTTTCAAATTAAACATGCATTACGAAATAACTAAGTTCCCAAAAGTAGCAACCCCACAAAATAACATAACCGAAATTCAGAGAGTTCAAACATTGTTCATATTACAAACATCTTGGCTACACAAAAGTCCTTAAGCTTAGCTCCCTTCATATCCCTCGCCTATGGATAAGGTACCCTCGGCTCATCTTCGATCCATTCTATCTTTGCATTTCCTGGCTCTGGGAAAAATAAAAGTGTTAGTGATAAAAATCACCCAGCAAGAATACAATAAACTACAATGATATACATAAAGAATTATAACATGAATGTAATAACATGAAATCCTTAAAAAATAATTCATACCTGTCTTAAATGCTGAGATCACTTGGCGATATAGCCTAAGCATAATTCTAGGTAACGCTGTCCTTTGTTATCTTGTTAATCATCAAATGCAACATACAACATGTCAGCGTGTCCATGAGTTATGCAATATGCAATGCATGATGTCGTGTCATGTCAAAACATCATTTTGGTCCCATAAAATAACATGTCGTAAAAATAGAGTGTAAGATCAATTAACCCCGGATCTGAGCGGGTCCAGAACATATCAACAGACCAATTAACCCCAGGTCTGGGACGTGTCCAGAACAGATATCAGATTAATTAACCCCGGATCTTAACGGGTCCACAACATGTAACAGACCAATTAACCCTGGGTCTGAAGTCGGGTCCAGAACAGATATCAGATCAATTAACCCTGGATCTGAACGATCCAGAAAATGTAACAGACCAATTAACCCCGGGTCTGAAGTCGGGATAGTCGCATTCTTGGCCGGCAAAGGAATCATGAAGCTTTCTTTAATAACATGGGACCGTATAAATTTTCATGCATCACAAAAACATAGCTGCTTATAAAACTTGCTTGCATAAGTAAAATCCATAAAACCAGTTTCATGATCATGCGTGATACATGCAGTTATATGCAATGCAAGTCATGACATGAAATAACATATTATCATGCATGGTTTCAGAACTAAGAAAAATCTAATTTCCTACCTCATGCTCATAGGAGGATAATTTAACCTTTTTAAAGCTTTGAACCTTAGTTATTTGGACCGTTTCCTTAATCACATAACAAACTCCCTGAGGCATAGCATGCTTAATTCCAAACCATGTATATTAGCCCATTTTAACTTAATCTCTTGTCCAGCCCCAAATTCCATCTTTAGTACATCAACCTCGCATCCGTGTTTACTCACTAAAACGTTAGGGCTATCCTGACCAACTTACGTGACTTTACTCCTATATGTCTTGAGTGATTGTCATAAAATTTTCAGATTAATTCGATAACCCTAAAGGACTCATTTAATTGATTTTCCGAAATGGATTAGGTGCTGAAACTAAACTGACCCATTTTACTAAAAATTTAATTGTGCCAAATCCGTAATTTGTTTTTCAGAAATTCCAATTCGCACGAGTCATAAACATATGGAACCAGCATCCTACCGAAATTTAGCCCATTTGCATATTTTTAAGTCCTATTTCAGAATCCACTAACCAGTTACTTTATTCCAGCTTTGTTCGAGTGATTTCAGTTGAGCAGTTTTACTAATTATTTCATTAAAAATAATCCAGAACTTGTTTTACCAAAATGCCAGCTGGCGTGTTCACTACACTCATAACATTATTATCATGCCAAAAACCAGCTTTATTGGTCATCTACAAGGTCCTCTTTTAATCCGTTGAAGTCAATGCTCAATTCTACCCAGCTCCAGAATTTTCAACTAGAGCAGTTTTACCGCGTAATTTCTTAACACTAATCCGTAGCTGATTTTAACAAAATTCCAACTCTCACTTGGGCTACACTCATGAGAGTAACTTTGCTTCAAAAATCAGCTTTATTTAATGTCTGCAAAGTCACTTTCCAGGCCATTGAACATGTTACCTCATCCTGCCTTGTTCCAGTAGTTCGTTATTTTGTCATCTATTCAAGTCACAATGTCCAACAATCATCTTATTCGTATGAAGCATATTATTGATTATCACTTACACTCCATTGTAACATAAATATCCAGGTTGCACACTTACAATAAAGTCACCTTTTCATCATGCCAAAACAGTTTGTGGATAGTAACAAGGCAAGTGTCCCTTATACACCAAAATAAGTGTTTATCTTTAAAGACAATACTCACCTCCTCTTCTCTCCTCTAGGCCGAAACCTAGGGGTGTCTTAACCACATGTTTCAGCACATATTCAAGCATGGAATCACATTATAGATTCATCTTAAAGTAATCTTACTAACAACTTCATAAAACTCCTATTTTACACATGCATGCTTTTCCTAGATCTTCCGAATTTCCAGCAAGAATCAATCTTGCCTAAACTCACTTGGTTGCACCTTAAATCATCTCAAGACAGCCTTGTAACTTAATGCATGTAATAAAAGATTCCATCTTTGAGAGAATAAGCCATATACAATGCATTGTTCTTAAGGAATCCCTAAGATATAATCTTAAACTTAGGATATTAAACTAAAGATCATATCTGAAGAACCTCTAGTCATTCAAGTCACTAACTCTTTAAGTAAATCATGAGAGATTAGTGTATACTTGCCTCTTCAAGCTAAAGCTCTTGTCTTTGCTTGGTTATGGAGTGAGTTGAGTCGAAATCCACTTCCTTCTTCACCCATGGTCACATGGTTTTGAAGAAGAGGAAGGAAGAGGGTTAGTCTTCATTCAATAGTGAAAATAGGATGTATTTGAGGCTAGAACATCTTACCAAAATGAGCTTTGAGTGGAGATTCAAGCACCCCATGATGTCACCACCTATGAAAGTTGAAGGCTTTCACCTATTTGAATCATGAAGGCCACGGTTTGGTGTGGAGAAAAAGAATTCATGTGAGCTTCATTCCTTATCAAAATAAGAATCCACTTAAGGAAGTCTGGAACAAGGCTTACCTAGATGTTTCTTGAGTCTTGAAGATGAAGCTTGAGTTGGATTCCAAACCTTCAAGATGAAGGGCCGAAAGTTGTTGGTGAGGAGGGAGATGAAAATTTTCTTAAGTGTTGCTACTAGGCTTCCTTGGGAGTTGAGTTTTTTTAAAATTGTTTTGGAGAAAATTTTTCCCTTCCCTTGGCTAGGGAATGCCGTGGGTTATGTGGAAGGGAAGGGGTTTGCCTTAGTTTAGTTTGGTTACTAGGATTAATTAGCCTTGGTTACTTTTAGCTAACCAAGGTTACTTTAAGGAAACTATAGTTACTTTATGTCAACTATAGTTACTTTATGCCAATCATGGTTATCTTGACCTTGGTTTAAGGGAAAAAGTAACCATGGTAGGATTTAAAAATAGCTGCTTATAAAACTTGCTTGCATAAGTAAAATTCATAAAACCAGTTTCATGATCATGCGTGATACATGCAGTTATATGCAATGCAAGTCATGACATGAAATAACATATTATCATGCATGGTTTCGGAACTAAGAAAAATCTAATTTCCTACCTCATGCTCATAGGAGGATAATTTAACCTTTTTAAAGCTTTGAACCTTAGTTATTTGGACCGTTTCCTGAATCACATAACAAACTCCCTAAGGCATAGCATGCTTAATTCCAAACCATGTATATTAGCCCATTTTAACTTAATCTCTTGTCCAGCCCCAAATTCCATCTTTAGTACATCAACCTCGCATCCGTGTTTACTCACTAAAACATTAGGGCTATCCTGACCAACTTACGTGACTTTACTCCTATATGTCTTGAGTGATTGTCATAAAATTTTCAGATTAATTCGATAACCCTAAAGGACTCATTTAATTGATTTTCCGAATGGATTAGGTGCTGAAACTAAACTGACCCATTTTACTAAAAATTTAATTGTGGCAAATCCGTAATTTGTTTTTCAGAAATTCCAATTCGCAGGAGTCATAAACATATGGAACCGGCATCCTACCGAAATTTAGCCCATTTGCATATTTTTAAGTCCTATTTCAGAATCCACTAAGGAGTTACTTAATTCCAGCTTTGTTCCAGTGATTTCAGTTGAGTAGTTTTACTAATTAATTCATTAAAAATAATCCAGAACTTGTTTTACCAAAATTCTAGCTGGCGTGTTCACTACACTCATAGGTTTATTATCATGCCAAAAATCAACTTTATTGGTCATCTACAAGGTCCTCTTTTAATCCGTTGAAGTCAGTACTCAATTCTGCCGAGCTCCAGAATTTTCAACTGGAGCAGTTTTACCGCGTAATTTCTTAAAAATAATCCGTAGCTGATTTTAACGAAATTCCAACTCTCACTTGAGATACACTCATGATTCTAAATTTGTCCCAAGAAACAGCTTTATTGAAGGTCTGCAAGGAAACTTTCCAGGCCATTGAACATGTTACCTCATCCTGCCCGGTTTCAGTAGTTCGTTATTTTGTCATCTATTCAAGTCAAATGTCCATCATTCATCTTATTCGTATGAAACATATTATTGATTATCACTTACACTCCATTGTAACATAAATATCCAGGTTGCACACTTACAATAAAGTAACCTTTTCATCATGCCAAAACAGTTTGTGGATAGTAACAAGGCAAGTGCCCCTTATACACCAAAATAAGTGTTTATCTTTAAAGACAATACTCACCTCCTCTTCTCTCCTCTAGGCCGAAACCTAGGGGTGTCTTAACCACATGTTTCAGCACATATTCAAGCATGTAATCACATTCAAGATTCATCTTAAAGTAATCTTACTAACAACTTCATGAAACTCCTATTTTACACATGCATGCTTTTCCTAGATCTTCCAAATTTCCAACAAGAATCAATCTTGCCTAAACTCACTTGGTTGCACCTTAAATCATCTCAAGACAGCCTTGTAACTTAATGCATGTAATAAAAGATTGCATCTTTGAGAGAATAAGCCACATACAATGCGTTGTTCTTAACGAATCTCTAAGATATAATCTTAAACTTAGGATATTCAACTAAAGATCATATCTTAAGAACCTCTAGTCATTCAAGTCACTAACTCTTTAAGTAAATCATGAGAGATTAGTGTATACTTGCCTCTTCAAGCTAAAGCTCTTGTCTTTGCTTGGTTATGCAGTGAGTTGAGTCAAAATCCACTTCCTTCTTCACCCATGGTCACACGGTTTTGAAGGAGAGGAAGGAAGAGGGTTGGTCTTCATTCAATAGTGAAAATATGATGTATTTGAGGCTAGAACATCTTACCAAAATGAGCTTTGAGTGGAGATTCAAGCACCCCAAGATGTCACCACCTATGAAAGTTGAAGGCTTTCACCTATTTGAATCATGGAGGCCACGGTTTGGTGTGGAGAAAAAGAATTCATGTGAGCTTCATTCCTTATCAAAATAAGAATCCAATTAAGGAAGTCTGGAACAAGGCTTAACTAAATGTTTCTTGATTCTTGAAAATGAAGCTTGAGTTGGATTCCAAACCTTCAAGATGAAGGGCCGAAATTTGGTGAGGAGGGAGATGAAAATTTTCTTAAGTGTTGCTACTAGGCTTCCTTGAGAGTTGAGTGTTTTTAAAGTTGTTTTAGAGAAAATTTTCCCTTCCCTTGGCTAGGGAATGCCGTGGGTTATGTGGAAGGGAAGGGGTTGTCCTTAGTTTAGTTAGGCTACTAGGATTAATTAGCCTTGGTTACTTTTAGCTAACCAAGGTTACTTTAAGGCAACTATAGTTACTTTATGTCAACTATAGTTACTTTATGCCAATCATGGTTATCTTGACCTTGGTTTAAGGGAAAAAGTAACTGTGGTAGGATTTAAAAATCCTCTATAGTTAGCCATTAAGAGCCGGTTGGTTGGGGGTCTTTAATGACCCCAATCATACTTCCTCCCCTTTTAATAGTTGTTTCATTTATTCTTTAAATGCATGTTTATTTTGGTTTTTATTTATTATTTGGTTAATTTAAGATAAACGTTGGTTAATGATGGTGGATTCTAGAAGCCTTGAGGAGGCTTGGCCAAAAATTCGGGGGCTTTGGGGTATTTTGGTCTTTTCACATTTATCCTATCTCATACTTTTATAATTTATGATATTACTTATTTCATCTAATTTTGATTTTAATCTTGCTTTGTGAGGATCATTTATGTTTGCATTCTTCTAAAATAAAATAGTTTTATGGTTGATCAAGGCCTCTTGGTTGAATTTCATAAGGTTTCACAATACCTTGTGACATCCCCTTATATAATTATTTAGTATCCATTTCCAAAAGTAATTAATTAAAGTAGGTGCTACTTTGACTTAAGTAACATGTAATTGAAAGAATCATCGTTTTCACTACATCACTTAGTCACGGTTTCAAATACATGGTCGTTGGGGTACAACATCCTCCCCCCCCTTATCATATGTTTCGTCCTCGAAACTTTAGAAGCTAGTCAAAAAGGTGGGGGTATCTACTCCTCATATCTTCCTCCGTTTCACATGTTGCTTCTTCTTCTGAATGATGCTTCCATTGTACCTTCACCATGGGTATAGATCTCTTCCTCAATGCCTTCTCTTTCCGATCAACTATCCTTAAGGGTTCCTCTTCATATGTTACATCTTCTTCAACCTTCAATTGTTGATCTTCAAGGATGTGGCTAGAGTCATATATGTATCGGTGGAGTTGAGAAACATGGAATATATCATGTAACTGAGAAAGAGATGGTGGCAATGCCAAGCGGTACACAACTTAACCTACTCTCTCAAGTATCTCATACGGTCAAATGATTCTTGGGCTTAGCTTTCCTTTGATGCCGAATCTTTTAACTATTTTGGTCGGAGAAACCTTTAGAAAAACTTTTTCTCCTTCTTGAAACTCCAAAGGTCTCCTTCTTTTGTCTGCCCATATTTTCGTTCTATCTTGTGCTGCTCTTAGTCTTTGCTGGACCAACTTTACCTTTTCTCGTGTTTGCTCAACAATGTCGGGTCCCGCTTAGATCTTATCTCTAATCTCATCCCAATAGAGTGGGGGTCGATATTTTCGTCCATACAATGCCTCATAAGGTGCCATTCCGATGGATCTGTGGAAGCTATTATTGTAAGAAAACTCAACGAGCTTAAGACTTTTATCCCAGGTTCCTCCAAAATCAAGAATGCAAGCGCGAAGCATATCCTCAAGGGTTTGGATTGTCCTTTCTGATTGTCCATCTGTTTGAGGATTAAATGTGGAACTCATTCTTATCTCTGTGCCCATTGCCTTTTGGAAGGCTGTCCAAAATCTCGAAGTAAATCGGGGGTCGCGGTCACATACAATACTTTTTGGCACCCTATGCAAACAAACGATATGGTCAATATACATAGAGGCTAACTTCTCCATAGATGCCTTAAACGTCTTAGCCAAAAAGTGAGCGGACATAGTCAAACAATCCACAATGACCTATATAGCATCATTCCCATACTTAGTCTTGGGTAGATCAGTCACAAAGTCCATGGTGACATGGTCCCATTTCCATTCCGGCACTTCTAAGGGTTGTAATAATCCAGCGGGTCTTTGGTGCTCGGCTTTCACTCTTTGGCAGATCAAACATCGCTCAACAAATTCTGCTATTTGTTTCTTCATACCGGGCAACCAAAACTTTTGCTTGAGATCTTGATACATCTTATTAGCTCCAAGATGTATACATAATCGAGAATTATGAGCTTCCATCAAAACTCCATCTTTAATTTCTTTGTTTTCGAGGACACATGACCGTCCTCGATACAATAAACTACCATCACTACGAACCCCAAAGTCATCTCGTGGCTTATCTTTCATCCTTTCCTTGACTTTTCTTAAGGCTTCATCAATCCCTTGAGTCTCTTTGATCTTATCAATCAATGAAGTGACAAGAACTAACTTGGCGAGAACTTCATCGATTAAGTCAACTTCTTCTATGCGAAAATCCATAACATAAGTCATGGACTCCCATGCTAACATTTAACATGGTACTAAAATTTAGGCAGAATTAAAACTTTTCAAATTAAACATGCATTACGAAATAACTAAGTTCCCAAAGGTAACAACCCCACAAAATAACATAACCGAAATTCAAAGAGTTCAAACGTTGTTCATATTACAAACATCTTGGCAGCACAAAAGTCCTTAAGCTTAGCTCCCTTCATATCCCTCGCCTATGGATAAGGTACTCTCGGCTCATCTTCGATCCATTCTATCTTGGCATTTCCTGGCTCTGGGAAAAATAAAAGTGTGAGTGATAAAAATCACCCATCAAGAATACAATAAACTACCATGATATACATAAAGAATTATAACATGAATGTAATAACATGAAATCCTTAAACAATAATTCGTACCTGTCTTAAATCCTGAGATCACTTGACTATATAGCCTAAGCATAATTCTAGGTAACGCACTCCACTGTTATCTTGTTACTCATCAAATGTAACATACAACATGTTAGCGTGTCCATGAGTTATGCAATATGCAATGCATGATGTCGTGTCATGTCAAAACATCATTTTGGTCCCATAAAATAACATTTCATAAAACCGGAGTGTCAGATCAATTAACCCCGGATCTGAGCGGGTCCAAAACATATCAACAGACCAATTAACCCCGGGTCTAGGACGGGTCCAGAATAGATATCAGATCAATTAACCCCGGATCTGAACGGGTCCATAACATGTAACAGACCAATTAACCCCGGGTCTGAAGTCGGGTCTAGAACAGATATCAGATCAATTAACCCCGGATCTGAACGGGTCCAGAACATGTAACAGACCAATTAACCCCGGGTCTGAAGTCGGGTTAGTCGCATGCTTGGCCGGCAAAGGAATCATGAAGCTTTCTTTAAAAACATGGGACCGTAAAAATTTTCATGCATCACAAAAACATAGCTGTTTATAAAACTTGCTTGCATAAGTAAAATCCATAAAACCAGTTTCATGTTCATGCATGATACATAGAGTGATATGCAATGCAAGTCATGACATGAAATAACATATTATCATGCATGGTTTCGGAACTAAGAAAAATATAATTTCCTACGTCATGCTCATAGGAGGATAATTTAACCTTTTTAAAGCTTCGAACCTTAGTTATCTGGACCGTTTCCTGAAACACATAACAAACTAACTAAGGCATAGCATGCTTAAGTCCAAACCGTGTATATTAGCCCATTTTGACTTAATCTCTTGTCCAACCCCAAATTCAAGCTTTAGTACATCAACCTCGCGTCCGTGTTTACTCACTAAAACGTTAGGGCTATCCTGACCAACTTGCGTGACTTTACTCCTATATGTCTTGAGTGATTCTCATAAAATTTTCAGATTAATTCGATAACCCTAAAGGGATCATTTAATTGATTTTTGGAAATGGGTTAGGTGCTGAAACTGAACTGACCCATTTTACTAAAAATTTAATTGTGGAAAATCCGTAATTTGTTTTTCAGAAATTCCAATTCACATGAGTCATAAACATATGGAACCAGCATCCTACCAAAATTTATCCCATTTGCATATTTCTAAGTCCTATTTCAGAATCCACTAACCATTTACTTTATTCCAGCTTTGTTCGAGTGATTTCAGTTGAGCAGTTTTACTAATTATTTCATTAAAAATAATCCAGAACTTGTTTTACCAAAATGTCAGCTGGCATGTTCACTACACTCATAACATTATTATCATGCCAAAAACCAGCTTTATTGGTCATCTACAAGGTCCTCTTTTAATCCGTTGAAGTCAATGCTCAATTCTACCCAGCTCCAGAATTTTCAACTAGAGCAGTTTTACCGCGTAATTTCTTAACAATAATCCGTAGCTGATTTTAACAAAATTCCAACTCTCACTTGGGCTACACTCATGAGAGTAACTTTGTTTCAAAAATCAGCTTTATTTAATGTCTGCAAAGTCACTTTCCAGGCCATTGAACATGTTACCTCATCCTGCCTTGTTCCAGTAGTTCGTTATTTTGTCATCTATTCAAGTCAAAATGTCCAACAATCATCTTATTCGTATGAAGCATATTATTGATTATCACTTACACTCCATTGTAACGTAAATATCCAGGTTGCACACTTACAATAAAGTCACCTTTTCATCATGCCAAAACAGTTTGTGGATAGTAACAAGGCAAGTGTCCCTTATACACCAAAATAAGTGTTTATCTTTAAAGACAATACTCACCTCCTCTTCTCTCCTCTAGGCCGAAACCTAGGGGTGTCTTAACCACATGTTTCAGCACATATTCAAGCATGGAATCACATTCAAGATTCATCTTAAAGTAATCTTACTAACAACTTCATAAAACTCCTATTTTACACATGCATGCTTTTCCTAGATCTTCCGAATTTCCAGCAAGAACCAATCTTGCCTAAACTCACTTGGTTGCACCTTAAATCATCTCAAGACAGCCTTGTAACTTAATGCATGTAATAAAAGATTCCATCTTTGAGAGAATAAGCCATATACAATGCATTGTTCTTAAGGAATCCCTAAGATATAATCTTAAACTTAGGATATTAAACTAAAGATCATATCTGAAGAACCTCTAGTCATTCAAGTCACTAACTCTTTAAGTAAATCATGAGAGATTAGTGTATACTTGCCTCTTCAAGCTAAAGCTCTTGTCTTTGCTTGGTTATGGAGTGAGTTGAGTCGAAATCCACTTCCTTCTTCACCCATGGTCACATGGTTTTGAAGAAGAGGAAGGAAGAGGGTTAGTCTTCATTCAATAGTGGAAATAGGATGTATTTGAGGCTAGAACATCTTACCAAAATGAGCTTTGAGTGGAGATTCAAGCACCCCATGATGTCACCACCTATGAAAGTTGAAGGCTTTCACCTATTTGAATCATGAAGGCCACGGTTTGGTGTGGAGAAAAAGAATTCATGTGAGCTTCATTCCTTATCAAAATAAGAATCCACTTAAGGAAGTCTGGAACAAGGCTTACCTAGATGTTTCTTGAGTCTTGAAGATGAAGCTTGAGTTGGATTCCAAACCTTCAAGATGAAGGGCCGAAAGTTGTTGGTGAGGAGGGAGATGAAAATTTTCTTAAGTGTTGCTACTAGGCTTCCTTGGGAGTTGAGTTTTTTTTAAAATTGTTTTGGAGAAAATTTTTCCCTTCCCTTGGCTAGGGAATGCCATGGGTTATGTGGAAGGGAAGGGGTTTGCCTTAGTTTAGTTAGGCTACTAGGATTAATTAGCCTTGGTTACTTTTAGCTAACCAAGGTTACTTTAAGGAAACTATAGTTACTTTATGTCAACTATAGTTACTTTATGCCAATCATGGTTATCTTGACCTTGGTTTAAGGGAAAAAGTAACCATGGTAGGATTTAAATCCTCCATGGTTAGCCATTAAGGGCCAGTGGTTGGGGGTCTTTAATGACCCCCCCAACCATACTTCCTCCCCTTTTAATAGTTGTTTCATTTATTCTTTGAATGCATGTTTATTTTGGTTTTTATTTATTATTTGGTTAATTTAAGATTTATGTTGGTTAATGATGGTGGATTCTAGAAGCCTTGAGGAGGCTTGGCCGAAAATTAGGGTTCTTTGGGGTATTTTGGTCTTTTCACATTTCTCCTATCTCATACTTTTATAAGTTATGATATTACTTATTTCATCTAATTATCATTTTAATCTTGCTTTGTGAGGATCATTTATGTTTGCATTCTTATAAAATGAAATTGTTTTATGGTTGATCAAGGCCTCTTGGCTGAATTTCATAAGGTTTCACAATACCTTGTGACATCCCCTTATATAATTATTTAGTATCCATTTCAAAAAGTAATTAAGTGAAGTAGTGCTACTTTGACTTGAGTAACATGTAATTGAAAGAATCATCGTTTTCACTACATCACTTAGTCACGGTTTCAAGTACATGGTCGTTGGAGTACAACAGTGTGATCAATCTTCATTCTTGCAAGGTGGTGGTGCTCGTGCGTAATTGTATTCATCATACAAGGTTTGTAAAGGGTTGGAGTTGGTGTGTAACTCCATCAACCCTGTGGTAAGGTATATTTGTGATGTGTGACTAGTGTGAACCGAGGAAGTTGTTCCTCGAAGATTGGAGTAGGTTGTTTATAACCTAACCAATATAAAATTCTCGGTGTCATTTACTTTCAGCACTTATATTCTGTTTCAGCACTGTTTACCCTTATTGATTACGTTCGTAAAATTAGTAAAAGTTTTTCAAAAATTAAAAACATTTCAAGAATCATAGCCACACGTCTTAGGGTTAATTTGGCACAAGTTTCAACTCTTTTGGATAAGTATAAGTCAATCAAACATCCAAAGTGCTGAGACTAGTGCAGTCTGATTTTCAGGCTTGTAAAGGTTGAGACTTTCAGTGTATTTAACTAACTTCCCGAAACAAAATTTCAAAAATGTTTCAACCCATTTAAATAAAACATATAAGGGGTTAGTGGTTAAAATTTCAGAGCAATTGGAGTTAAGTATAAATAGGAATAAATTTTTCAAAACAGTCTACCATTTCTGGTAGATTCGCGCAATCTGACCACCAACAATTTTTGAAGGGGTTAAAGGTTGGATTTAAATCTGAAATTTTTAGGAGACACCCATAACATCTAAGGCTAAGTTCTCTCAAAATTTCAGAATTTTTGAAGACCTACAACCTAGTTTTAAAAACGTTTTAGAACTTGTCCTGAAAACAGAATCTGTTTTCAGAAGTTGAGTTTTTGGTTTTAAACAATTTTAAAAACCACACTTTCCGCACCAACTATTCAACCCCCCTTCTAGTTGTGCCTTGCAGATCCTAAAAGTTGTATCAGAGCACAGGAACACTCACTACTAAGGATCCAACGATTCAGTGAGATGGCAACCACAAATCTCAAAACCGAGCAAGAAGGTATGCCGAGCCAAAGGCCTCCTTTTTTTGAGGGTGAGTCTTTCATTCAATGGAAACTAAGAATGAAGCTTTTTCTTATGGCAATAGGCATTGATCTTTGGTCAATTATAGAAGATGTTCCTTTTGTTCCATCTAAGTTATCCACCGTAGACGGAGTCACACTAGAAGTTGTCAAACCTAGACAAGAATATACAAGTGATGATAAAAAGAAACTTAGCATGAATGCTAGGGCCATGCAATTACTCTTAAATGGATTAAGTAAGAGTGAGTCTAGTTATGTGTCAAACGGTTCTAGTGCACAGGAAATCTGGAGAATACTCGAAATGAAACCCGAAGGCACGAGTCAAGTAAAAGAGTCAAAGATAAACATGCTTATGTCCACACTTAAGTCGTTTAAATTATTGCCTAATGAATCTATTGTTGATATGGATCATCGTTTGACTAACATCTACAATTCTTTTGAGTCTCTTGGTAAAGCCTTTACCATGCAAGAAAAAGTACAGAAAGTCTTGCGAAGCCTTCCATCAGAGTGGGACCCTAAAGTAACCGCAATAGAAGAAAGCAAAGAAACTAACTCAATAAAGATGGAAGAGTTAATTGGACCACTTAAGGTTTATGAGAATAAACTCACCATACGGAAATCGGAATCATCTAAACAATGTAAAGCTATTGCTTTTAAATCAAATGAATACGTCTCTACTTCTTCCGATCACGTAGATGATAGTGATTCTTAATCGGATAACGATGACCTAATTCTATTGGCTAAAAGTTTAAGAAAATTTATGAGAAGGTCATTTAGAAATAAAAATAAGGGTACTACAACTAAAAGAAATAAGAACAAGAGAAATGATAAAGATGTTGAATGTTATGAATGTGGCAAACTTGGACATTTATCATATGACTGCCCCCAATAAAGAAAAACAAACAAATAAATACCCTGACAAGGAACGGAACAAGAATAGACTTGTCTCAGAACCCAAGCAAAGGAAACGTGCTCTAAAGCCTCCACTTGGAGTGATACATTTGATGCCGAGACTGAAACCAAAGATGAGACTACACAAGTATGCTTTGTGTCCAAAGCATCTAATGAAGTATCATCTGATTCTGATTCTGACTCTGAGCCTTCTTATGATGATCCTTTTAGTCAGTATTTAAAATTTCATAAAGACTCTCGCTAAAGAAAAGAAGCGATTAATTGAAGACAAGAAGATGTTAGAATCCTCTAACAAAAATCTTGTCGCTCAATTAAACGATTTTAAAGGAGAGTCATCATACATCATCAATGCATTAAAGACAGAGATTTTATCATTGACCACTCAAAATAATGAAATGAAATCCGAGATTTCAAGTTTGAAATCAAGGAATACAAACTTAGAGAAATTGATGAAACAGTTTGATACGGGATCTAACATGCTACATCGTATTATCTTATCACAAAAGCATGATAGTGACAAACCAGGTTTGGGATACGTTGAGACAAATGAAGCATCCACCAAACCAACTAAGTTCGTTGTGTCTAAGAAGGTAGACACCCCAAAGCCAAAAACGGCGTCTAAGATGATGCAAAGACCTCTCTCTTCCTCACGCCCCACTTCTTCTTCATATCATGTGAAATACAATTTTGTACCATACAGATATGAAAAGAAAAGAGTGATGCATACACTGCATTTTTTTCATCCACGCACTACGCACACAAACACAAGGACATATAAAAAACGTCCTACATACAATGAGTATATAGGAGTCCTTGGCCAAAGGCCCAAAGTGCATTCACCACATGCCTACTGTATTGCACCTTCATCTACATTCTTGCCATTTGCTAGACCGAGAAGGATCACCCAAGTATGGGTACCGAAAGGTACTTTTACCAAGAGGTGATTAACTAACTCGCATGGACCCAAAGTTAAAAGGGTACCTAAATCATTTTTGCACATTGCAAGGAGCCACACATCAAAAGATACAACTATAAAGTGGTTCCTTGACAGTGGCTGCGAGGCACATGACGGGTGACCTGACATTATTCACAAAATTAAAGAAGGTCACAAAAGGCAGATCCGTGACCTTTGGAGACAACAACGAAGGCAAGATCATCGGAAAAGGTACGATAGGAAATCCAAGCACTCTTCTAATCTCCAACGTCTATTTGGTAAGCAACTTATCTTACAATCTTCTTAGCATTTCTCAATTTATTGACAATGGCTTTGATGTGTGTTTCACTCACCCTTATTGCAATTTAATAAATAAAAATGGAGAAACCGTTTTAAAAGGAAAACGAGAAGGTAACATCTTTACGCTTTCTATGGATGATATGGTAGATGCTAAAGTTAAGTGCTTTATGTCAAACGAACCTAATGTAAATTTATGGCATAGACATTTAGGACACATTGGTATTTCATTTTGTGAAGAAAAACGAATCAAACATGAGTTTTCGCCACCTAGAACTCCACAATTGAATGGAGTAATAGAAAGAAAATATCAAACATTACAAGAAATCACTAGGACTATGTTATGCGAAAATAAATTGCCTAGATTTCTATGGGCGGAAGCCGTAAATTGTGCATGCTAAATAGTAAATCGCTTATCTATTAGAAAGAAAATAAACAAGACGCTTTATGAGATATTGAATGATCGCATACCTAAGATTGACTATTTTCGTGTTTTTGGATGCAAATGTTTTGTTTTGAATACAAAAGATAATTTAGATAAATTTGAATATAAATCAATTGAATGCATTTTTGTTGGCTATTCTATAAATTCAAAAGCATATAGATGTTATGATCCTCTCACTAGACAAATCATAGAATCTATTCATGTGAAGTTTAATGAATTTGGTGAGATTGATAAAGATAAAGAATACGATGATGACTTTGAATTAAAACCCGTGTTGAATGAAGATGATGGTAAATTTGATATGCATGACATGAATGATACATTAGAAATGCATGATCACTTAGAAATGCATGATAACATAGAAAATAATCAACCAAGATGGCATAGAGATCACCCACATGATCTCATTATAGGCGACATCACTCACGGTGTGCGACCACGTAGAAGAATAACTTCGGATGAAATAAATCAATTTCATGCTATGATTTCCGAAATTGAACCCAAAAATGTGCATGATGCTTTGAATGATTCTTCTTGGATTGAAGCTATGCTTGATGAGCTTAATCAATTCGTTAGAAATGATGTATGGGATTTAGTGCCACGACCACAAGATAAGAGCATAATAGGCACAAAGTGGGTGTTTAGGAATAAAATGAATGAAGAAGGAAAGGTTGTTAGAAATAAAGCTAGACTTGTATCACAAGGCTATAATCAAGAAGAAGGAATTTACTACGATGAAACATTTGCACCCGTAGCACGTTTAGAAGCTATACGACTCTTACTTGCCATTGCTTGCATGAAAGATTTCAAACTGTATCAAATGGACGTAAAAAGTGCATTCCTAAATGGATTTATACAAGAAGAGGTATACGTGAGGCAACCACCCGGTTTTGAAGATTTGAAACATCCCGATCACTAGTACAAACTCAAGAAGGCATTATACGGACTAAAGCAAGCACCTAGAGCATGGTATGATCGTTTTGCTACTTTCCTTTTAGAAAATGATTTTAAACGAGGAACTATAGATAGTACACTATTTTTTGAAACAAGATAAATCGGATTTACTTATTATTCAAATCTACGTTGATGACATTATTTTCGGTTCTACCTAATATAGACTTGTTGAAGATTTTGAAAATTACATGAAATCCGAATTTGAAATGTCTATGGTTGGTGAAGTTAACTATTTTCTTGGCTTGCAGATTAAGCAAACGAGTAAAGGCATACACATAAGTCAAGCTAAATATATAAATGACATGATTAAAAGTTCAACTTTGAAAATTTGAAACCATCCCCCACCCCTATGAGTGTCACTACTAAATTAGACAAAGATGAACATGATAAAGATTTTGATAATGCCTTATATAGATTTATGATTGGTTCTTTACTATATCTTACTGCTAGTAGGCCTGATATCATGTTCAGTGCATGCATGTGTGCACGTTTTCAAAGTCAACCTAAGGTGTCTAACTATAATGTGATAAAAAGAATATTCCGCTATATTAAGCACACGCCCACCTTAGGAATTTGGTACGATAAAGATTCCGAATTTAATTTACATACTTATACTGATGCAGATTATGGTGGCTGTAAAATAGATAGGAAGAGCACGAGTGGCACTTGCCAATTTATAGGAAACTCACTCATTTCATGGTTTTCCAAAAAGCAAGCCAGCATTGCTTTGTCCACTACTGAGGCTGAGTACATGACACTTAGCCTTTGCTGCACACAGTTGTTGTGGATAAAACAACAACTATTGCACTTTGGAATTACCGTAACAAAATTCCTATACATTGTGATACTATGAGTGCAATAAACCTATCCAAAACCCCCGTATTACACTCTAAGGCCAAGCATAAAGAAGTACGCTACCACTTTCTTCGCGATCACGTAAATAATGGTAATATTGTCATAGATCACGTATGCACCGAGGCACAAGTAGCGGATATTTTCACTAAAGCCTTAAATCAAGCCACGTACGAATCTCTTCGTTCTAAATTAGGAATGATTTCTGCTGATATGATTTGATTTGATTCTCTTTCCTTATTTACAGACATCTTTTGATTTACTTTCCAAAATAAAGGGAGAGAGAAAGCATGATTTAAGGGGGAGAGAGATACTGAAAAGATACTGATTGCATAAATCAAGGGGGAGCGGTTTGAAATTTAAAATTAAAATTTTTAATTTATGCATGATTAAAGGGGGAGCGATAGGATTTAAATCATGAGTATATGTTATTTTGAAAATCATCAAAAGGGGGAGATTGTATAGAAAAAGGGGGTTTGAGTGATTTCAAAATATATGATTTAAATGAGCTTAAAAACGTGCATGAGATAAATGTGCATGATATATTGCATATTACTTGCCTTATATAGTTTATATATAACGTTGCCATACTAACGAGCCACGAAGCTTTAAAGCTTACATCAAATGGCGAACATTTGTTGTGTTTATACTATTTTCAGGTGTCATCATTAATGAACTAAACTAGTTCATTAAGTGAAGTACTTAGTTAATTAAACTAAGTAGTTCATTAAAGGAACCTACATTTTGACAAGGCACAAAGGCAACAAGACTAAGAAAGAAAAGTATCCTCCTCATTTACCACACATTTACACGGCATATATATAAAAATATATATTTTCAGATTTTTTGAAAAAGGCACATACACATGCATTCTAACGTACTACCGACACGTTATATATTTTACGTACGTACGTTAATGTCACACCATCAT
Organism: Eustoma russellianum; assembly: GCA_036186865.1. Taxonomy (NCBI): domain Eukaryota; kingdom Viridiplantae; phylum Streptophyta; class Magnoliopsida; order Gentianales; family Gentianaceae; genus Eustoma; species Eustoma russellianum. Next base: position 10,348,868 of record AP025058.1, read on the forward strand.
ACTTAACTCATATTCATGAGTATATTCAGGTCTTATATAATATGATATAAGTCATGGTGATGAAAAATTAAATACGCAACGTTAAAAGATTATAAACCAAAAAATTGTTGTATCGGGCGAATACCGAAACTTTGCCAACGTGTCACATACTTGCATAAATAGATGGCAAGCCCCTACACCTCAAAAATCATTATAATTTTCGTTCCTATGATGTTATTTCCAACCATAAAATCATTCCATGTTGGCACACACAAATCACCCCACATTAAGGCCAAATTGTGGAGATTCCAAGTTCAATTTTGTCAAATGTAGCTGAATATTAAAGTTTATATTATGTATATTATGTGTAACATAATATATATAACATGTGCAAAAAGTTAGAATTTAATTAGAGAGAAATCAGGTAATCGATAAACATCGAAAATTCAGTTTTCTACGTACACAATACATGGAACATTTTTGACACATCATACGACACGTATCTAGACACTTTTTACATATGTAATACATCTTAAAGTGTTCTATAAAATTAAATTAAGGGCTGATTGGAATATAACATGTGTGTATTATTAAATGTGCACTATTTTACAAAGTTTGCAAAAATAAAATTCAGCACATGTATATACATATGATACACGCCCTACAGATGTGATGGAGCCTATGTGGAGCCTTGTTGGCATATTGATTGGTCAAGAATCAATCATACAATGTTGGTGATTTAATGAAAGAAGCTACAAAATGTAATTTTTCAAACTTTATCTCATTTGAAACACATGCTGAAAATTTCAGCATGTGAATACTAGGCTGGACGATTTTCACCATTAATTAGCCTATATTTTTTGTCTTGAAACATGTGATCAATTGGAAGAAGAATCGGAAGTAATTTGAATAAGATATGAATTCATAAAGTGTGATATCTTGAATATCACACATGCTGAAAAATTTCAGCATGTGTGTGTATGCATCTTGGCCGAAATGTTGGCCGCATTAGTGTCCAATTTCATTTACAAAATTGATAAAAAGATTGTCTACTAATTAGTGATTTATTTTAAAAGAAAAATCAATGAAAATTTGGAAATAATTTGAATTATATCACCATGTATCACATGCTGAAATTTCAGCATGTCAAGTATTCTTTATGGCCGAATTTTTCATTAATTTTGTAGAGAAATTACCTTGCTTAATTTATGTGGTAATCTTATGAGTTATGGCAACTATTTTATGTTGATTTTGGCACATGTTTTTAGTGGAATTCTCAGATTTTCCAAGTCATCAAATGATGACAACATTCAACCAATCAATGAGTGCCAAGTAAGAAAAAGTTAAATGATCATCCAATGAGGAGGTGCCAAGTAAGCAAGATCATGTCACAATGATGCCATACATTCTCCCAAGGACATAGAAGAGAATTTTCAAGAGAAGAAGGACCTATAGGGGGACGGCCCAAGTGGTTAAAAAGAAAGGAAGAAGAGCAAAACAAAGACAAGAACAAGCATTGCAAATTCAAGTGATAAAAACGCATAGCTCTCTTCTTCTAAACTCTCTTTCTTTCTTCTTCTTAAAAGCCTATTGTACTTATATTAATATTCTTGAATAGGCTTATCTTAGACCACCACACATTTTATATCTTTGTAAAAGATTAGTGAAGGTGTGATTAATCTTCATTCTTGCAAGGTGGTGGTGTTCGTGCATAATTGTATTCATCATACAAGGTTTGTAAAGGGTTGGAGTTGGTGTGTAACTCCATCAACCCGGTGGTAAGGTGTATTTGTGTTGTGTGACTAGTGTGAACCGAGGAAGGTGTTCCTCGAAGTCTGGAGTAGGTTGTTTTTAACTGAACCAGTATAAAATTCTCGGTGTCATTTACTTTAAACACTTATATTCTGTTTCAGCACTGTTTACCCTTTTTGATTACGTTTGTAAAAATAGTAAACGTTTTTCAAAAATTACGAAAACTTTCAGAATCATAGCCACATGTCTTAGGGTAAATTTGGCACATGTTTCAACTCTTTTGGATAAGTATAAGTCAATCAAACATCCAAAGTTCTGAGACTAGTGCAGTCTGATTTTCAGGCTTGTAAAGGTTGAGACTTTGAGTGTATTTAACTAACTTCCCGAAAACAAATTTCAAAAATGTTTCAACCCATTTAAATACAACATATAAGGGGTTAGTGGTTAAAATTTTAGAGCAATTGGAGTTAAGTACAAATAGGAATAAATTTTTCAAAACAGTCTACCATTTCTGGCAGATTCGCGCAATCTGACCACCAACAATTTTTGAAGGGGTTAAAGGTTGAATTTAAATCTAAAATTTTTAGGAGACACTCATAACATCTGAGGCTAAGTTCTATGAAAAGTTCAGAATTTTTGAAGACCTACAACCTAGTTTTAAAAATGTTTTAAAACTGGTCCTGGAAACTGAATCTGTTTTCAGAAGTTGAGTTTTAGGTTTTAAACAATTTTAAAAACCACACTTTCCGCATCAACTATTCAACCCCCCCTTCTAGCGGTGCCTTGCAGATCCTAAAAATATATGTGTATAGTGCCTTTAAAAAAATCTGAATATATATATATATGAAAAACGTGTGATATATGTGGGAGGAGACTTTGCATTCTTCAATTTGTTGCCTTCATGCCTTTTCCAAATATATCTTCATTTAATGAACTACTTAATTCATTTAGCTAACTACTTCACTTAATGAACTAGTTTAGTTCATTAAAGGTGACACCTGAAAATATTTCAGACAAAACAAATGTTTGCCATTTGATGTAAGCTTTAAAGATTCATGGGTTGTTAGTACGACAACATTATATGTAAAGTATATAAGGCATTTTGTAGCAAAAACGTGTCAAGTCATAAATGTGTCATGCATTTCTTTAGCACACATTATTTAAGTCATGCTTTTTTGTGAATCACCCAAACTCTTTTTCGCAACAATTATATGAGAACTCTATCAGTTTCACCATATTATCACAATTTTCCCTAAAATCTAGCGCACAGGCTCTCAACATGTCCTGTAATGACTGGATGGTCCTCTCTGATTGCCCATTTACTCTGCGATGGAATTCTGTACATGTACGACCTGTATAGCATCACTCGAAGGGGGGGGGTTGAATAGTGGGTGCGAAAAATTTTGTTTTAAAAACTTTTGAACCAAAAACCTCACTTCTTAAAACAGTCCCTGTTTTCAGATCCTGATTTGAAATAATTAAACGACCTAGTTAACGACCTCCAAAAATTATGAAATTCGGTATGAATGAATCCCAGATGTTATTAGTATCTCATAAAAATTTCCGAATAAAACTCCACTCCTAAACCTTTGAAAATGTGTTTTTGGTCCGATTGCGTGAATCTATCAGAAACCGTACTCGGACTTGAAAATTTATTCCGACTAATTTGTAACTCCAAATGGTCTAAAAATCTAACGACAAATCCCTTATGATATTTATTTTAATGGGTTGAAACAGTTTTTAAAAATTCTTTTGGAAAGTATTTCCACCATGTTGAAGTTCTCAACCTTTGCAAATCTGAAAATCAGATTGAACTAGTCTCTGAACTAATCACGGTTGACTTACTTACACTTATTCAAATGAGTTGAAACTTACCCCAAATGAAATCTAGGATATTTGGCTATGTTTATGAAAAGTTTTGTAATTTTTAAGGTTGTTTACTATTTTTACAATCGTAACAAAATCAACATAGAAATTGAAAACTAAAAGTAAAGTGCTGAAAGTAAAGACACAAAGAAATTTATACTAGTTCGGTCAAATCAACCTACTCCAGTCTTCGAGGTCACCTTCCTCGGTTATCACTAAACAAAATAACACCTAACCACAAAGGGTTGCCAGAGTTACACACCAACTCTAACACTTTACAAACGATACAAGCAATCACACCATTCACGAACACCACCACCGACCGAATGAAGGTTTGATCACACCTTGATCAACCTTTAACAACAATGAGGAGTGTATGGTGGTGTGAATAAAGCCTGTACAATATGTTTGAATATAGATACAACAGGCTTGAGAGAGAAGAAGAAGAAAAAAATGTTGAAGAAGGAAGTGGAAGACTCCTTTTGCACTTGGAAATTATGAGACTTGTCTAGCATTTTTGTTTGCTCTTGTTCTCCTTTTTATTTGAGGTTGGCCGCCCCCCTTATGCCATCATCCCATCTTAAAAATTCTCTTTTAATTCCTTGAAAGAATGCCTTGTATAGATGTGATATCAACTTGCTTACTTGGCACAACTTGATTGGACGATTGTCTTGGCCTTGCTTACTTGGCACTCCTTGATTGGATGAGATTTGTCATCACTTGATGACTGTAAAAATCTGAGAATAACATTTAAAACATGTGTCAAAATAGTAGTAAAACCTTACCAAATATCATACAATTAATCCCACTTAATTTGCAAAATAAATTGGTCTCCATTATGTCATAGAAAACGTCCAGCACCTATTGTAACACATGCTGAATTATCACCATAGGCAATAATCTCAAGTCTTTGAAATTGTTACCATATTACTATACATCAAGCCCTTGAGTATTGAGAAGAAAATTTATCACAATTAAGGTAGTAAAAAATCGGCCACATCAATTCACACATGCTGAATTTTCAGCATGTGTTACATTTGTAACAAAGATTGAAATATTACCTTGTGTAGCTTCCTCCATTATGTCACTAACCTTTTGTGGCTTATTCTCTACCAATTAAGATGCCAACTAAGCTCCACATAGTCTCCACCAAGGCTGCATTAGGCGTGTGAAGTAGGATTGACCATTTGCTGAATTTTATTTTTGTAAGCTGTGTAAAATAGTCCACAATAATTATACACATGTTGTATATTCCAATCAGCCCTAATTGAATATTTTTGAGCACTTTAGAATGTATTGAATATGTAAAATTTTGTAGATACATGTTACATGCCATGCCAAAAACATGCCATGTGTTGTGTTCGTAGAAAACCGAGTTTTCGACTTTTTTCGATTATGCGATTTTTCTCCGATTAAATTCCAACTTTTTGCACATGTTATATATATTATGTCACACATAATATACATAAAATAACTTTAATATTCATCTCTAATGGCTGATCAAAGTGACGCCTACATGTGCTCAAAATATAAATTTAGAATCTCCACAATTTGACCTTAATTGAGGGTCATTTGTGTGTTTCAACATGGAATGTTTTTATGGCTGAGTGTACCATGTACGCCACAAATTTTTGATCATTTTTGAAGTGTAGGGGCTGGCCATCTATATGTGGGAAGTACATGACACGTTAGCAAAGTTTCGGTAGTCACCCGATACGATAATTTTTTGTTTAGAACCTTGTAATGTGTCGCTATAATTTTGTGATCACCATGACTTATATCATGTGGTATAAGACCTGAATATACTCATAAATATGAGGTAGGTATAGTGGTGTGACGTTGACGTACGTTCATAATATATATAACGTGTCGGTAGTACGTTAGAATATATGTGTATAGTGCCTTTAAAAAAATATAAATATATATATATATGTGTATATATATATATGAAAAACGTGTGATATATGTGGGAGGAAACTTTGGGTTCTTCAATGCCTTCATGTCTTTTCCAAGTATATCTCCATTTAATGAACTACATAATTCATTTAACTAAGTACTTCACTTAATGAACTAGTTTAGTTCATTAAAGGTGGCACCTGAAAATATTTCAAACAAAACAAATGTTTGCCATTTGATGTAAGCTTTAAAGCTTCATGGCATGTTAGTGCGGCAACATTATATGTAAAGTATATAAGGCAGTTTGTAGCAAAAACGTGTTAAGTCATAAAATGTGTCGTGCATTTCTTTAGCACACATTATTTAAGTCATGCATTTTCATGAATCACTCAAACTCTTTTTCTCAAAAATTATATGAGAACTCTATCAGTTTAACCATATTATTCCAATTTGCCCTAAAATCTAGCGCACAGGCTTTCAACATGTCCTATAATGACTGGATGGTCCTCTCTGATTGCCCATTTACTCTGGGATGGAACTCTATACATGTAGGACCAGTATAGCACAACTGGAAGGGGGGAGGTTGAATAGTGGGTGCGCAAAAGTTGTTTTTAAAAGCTTTTGAACCAAAAACCTCATTTCTTAAAACTGTCCCTGTTTTCAGATCCTGATTTGAAATAATTAAACGACCTAGTTAGAGACCCCCAAAAATTATGAAATTCGGTATGAATGAACTATCAGATGTTATAAGTATCTCATAAAACTTTCAGAATAAAACTCCACTCCTAGCCCTTTGAAAATGTGTTTTTGGTCAGATTGCGTGAATCCATCAAAAATTGTACTCCGACTTGAAAAATTTATTTCGACTAATTCGTAACTCCAAATGGTCTGAAAATTTAACGACAAATCCCTTACGATATTTATTTTATTGGGTTGAAACAGGTTTTAAAAATTCTTTTGGAAAGTATGTCCACCATGTTAAAGTTCTCAACCTTTGCAAATATGAAAATCAGATTGCACTAGTCTCTGAACTAATCACGTTTGACTTACTTACACTTATTCAAATGAGTTGAAACTTACGCCAAATGAAATCTAGGATATGTGGCTATGTTTATGCAAAGTTTTGTAATTTTTGAAAGTCGTTTACTATTTTTACGATTGTAACGAAATCAACACGAAAACTAAAAACTAAAAGTAAAGTGCTGAAAGTAAAGACACAAAGAATTTTATACTGGTTCGGTTAAATCAACCTACTCCAGTCTTCGAGGGCACCTTCCTCGGTTATCACTAAACACCAAAAACACCTTTACCACAAGCATTGCTGGAGTTACACAAAAGTGTATTGTGTAATAATATCAAAAGTACGTTCATAAGGATTATTTATTCAACCCTTTTCAAATGTCCCTTTTGGTACCCAAATTTTGGTTACCTTTCTAGGTCTACGAAAAGGTGAGAAGGGAGATGATGACGCAACATAATAGATGTTATGTGGGTATGTGTTTGGCCTTTGGCCGAGAATCCCATCATGCACATAGTATGACCTTTGTCTTTGATTTATTCTTACGTTGGTGTGCATGGAGTGTGATCCAGATGCATTTGTATGATATGGATATCGCATATGCATCAATGGCTTTCTTTTATATCGATATGGTGCACAATTATACTTTCCACTTGATGAAAAAGAAGTAGTGCAATGAAATGCAACGTGGGGCTCACTAGATTGTATTGTACCTGATTATTTTCTATATACCTTAATCCGGTTTTGCCAGTTTCATGTTATTGCGAAGAAATGAGACGATCTAACATGCAAGTACCTTTATCGAATTGTTTTATCGCCTTTTCTAGAACTTCATTTTTTGATTTCAAATTTAAAATCTCGGCTTTCAGTTCAGTGTTTTTGAATGTCAATGATGAAATTTCAGACCTTAATAAATTTATCATGCAAGACGACTCTTCTTTTGAATCGTTTAATTGAAACGCGAGATTTGTGTTAGAGGATTCTAACAATTTCTTGCCATCAATTAACGTTTCTTTTCTTTGCAAGAGTCTTAGCAAACTTATGCAATTCAAGATATTAAACATACAAATCATGATATGATTGTTCAGAATCGGAATCGGAATCGGAGTCAGAATCAGAATGTACCTCACTATCAAGAAGTGGAGGCCTTTGGCTTGGCATACCTTTTTGCTCGTTTTTTGTCAAGTGGTTGCCATCTCACAAAGATCGTTGGATCTCCTTGTCGTGAGTGTGCTTGCGCTCTGATACCACTTGTAGGACCTATAAGGCACCAATAGAAGGGGAAATGAATAGCGGGTGCGGAAAATTTGGTTTTTAAAATGTTTTGACCCAAAAATCCAACTATGAAAACAATTTCTTTTTTTAGATCCTGTTTTATAATATTTGAAAAACTAGGTTACAGGCCATCAAAAATTCGGAAATTTGGAGAGATTGTAGTCTCAGATGTTTTGAGTATCTCCTAAAAGTGTTAGATCAAAAATTCAACCTTTAACCCCCTTGAAAAATCGTTTGTGTTCAGATTGCGCAAATCTGCCAGAAATAGTAGTCTGATTTGAAAATTTTATTCTGATTAATTCGTGGCTTCAAATGGTATGAAAATTTAATGACAAACCACTTTATGTATTTATATGGGTTGAAACAGTTTTGAAAAATTCCATTGGTAAGTATGTCGAATATGCTCAAGTTTTCAACCTTTGCAAGTCTGAAAATCAGATTGAACTAATCTCAGAACTATTAACGTTTGAATGACTTACACTTGTCCAAATGGGTTAAAACTTGCGCGAAATGAAACTTAAGAGGTGTGGATATGTTTCTGCAAAATTTTACGATTTTTGAAATTCGTTTGCTATTTTTAAGATTGCGACGAAATGGATGCAGAATGCTAGAAACTGAAAATAGAGTGCTGAAAGTAATAACACCGAGAATTTTATACTCGTTCGGTTAACACAACCTACTCCAGTCTTCAAAGCCACCTTCCTCGGTTATCACTAATCACAAAATAACACCTTACCACAAGGGTTTCTGGAGTTACACACTAACTCCAAACCTTTACAAACGATACAAGTAATCACACCTTTCACGAACACCACCACCGAACGAATGAAGGATTGATCACACCTTGATCAACCTTTTACAACAGTGAGCGTGTATGGTGGTCTATACAAAGCCTATTCAATATATTTTAATATAGAACAATAGGCTTAAGAGAGAAGAAGAAGAAAGAAATGTGAAGAAGAAAGTGAAAGACTCTTTTGCACTTGGAAATTATGAGACTGGTCTTGCTTTTGTTGACTCTCTTTTCTTCTTTTCATCACAACATCCCCGCCCCTCTAAGACTTTTCTTCACCTTGAGAATTTTCTTTTATTTCCTTGGAAAAATGCCTTGTGTAGATGTGTCACCATCTTACTCACTTGGCACAACATGATTAGATGGATGACTTGGCTTTGCTTACTTGTTATTTGATGATTGGTCCAATCTTGTCTTCCTTTAATGAGCTGTAAACCTCAAACCGTAACAAGTATGCCTAACTGCCCATTTAACTATGAAGCACCTACATTGTTCATTATCTAAGTATAAATGAGCATACTAAAGGTCGAATTAGAGCAACGCAATAAAGAACCTCAGGAAAGATTCCTACATAGCCATTAATACACGGACAAAGAAGATAACTATGGTAGCACAATTGAAGCATACGTTACCAAGTCAGGTCAGCACCCTGATGGTCAGAACTCAGCAAGGCTTCAATAAAAGGTAAATACCGGTTATCTAGGATCAATGATTTGTCTGACCTGATTCATGAAACACAAGCAATGACAAAAGTGGAGTTGCAAATTGGATACTTCCAACTAAAGAATCAAGACTGAGGATGTATATAAACCCTGTATAGGAAATGTCATAGGCATTCCGAAATCATTAGGATTGACAAATGTCTTGCTACGTTAATGGATCATACCTCTGGGGTATTTAATAAGCTGCTTTAAAATCCTTCTCTAACTAATACAAAGTAGAGAGGAAAAAGGAAAATCCCGTGAGATATAACCCTTTATAGTTGGACGGAAAATTACAAGCTAAGAGTATTTAACGCACTCTAGCAGTAATAATGATATGACGTGACGGAATTCTGCCTAACTTGGTAGTCCAAATAATGTATGTATACCGAATAAAAAGGGATACCTTTATGTTTTGTAACAGAAAACACAGATTTTGTGAAAAGCAAGAAACCCTCGAAAGGTCATAAGATTTAAGGAAAGGATTACGATTCTAGGTTCGATTACTACAATGATAGTATATCGACGAAACAGATGCGTTTGGTAGGACTTGACCAAAGATTTAGAGTTCACCGTACTACGAAAGTACATTCTCCAACTAAGGCATGAATCATCAAACATGAATTCTAGGAGAGCAATTAATACTGATCGATACGAATATATACGAAGTATAGCTAGCACGTGTTTACACAGAGATGATTACAAAAGGTGAGCGCATGATTTACTGGAATTAAGGATCTCTATCATGTTCAGCATATTTAACAAAGAAAAGGAAACCTTAATATTACATGATCACCATTATCGACCTTGGAAGGAATATTATCATCAGCACATAAGCATCGAGATTGGAGGTGCTTAAGACATAAGGAGGATAATACCCTTAGAGAATAAAGGATAAGTCCTAACGTAAACTTTAGGAAAGGCTGAACAAAGTAGTTGCAAGGGGACTAGATAAATATCGCACTATGTCTTACCTACCAAAGGATAAGGACGGGAAATCAAAGACCCGCAAGTTTGTTGCAACCCATTCGAACTCCAGGAGAAAATGGAATCATGTCACTGTAGATTTCGTGACTATCGTGTCAAGAACAAAGAATGGACAGGTTACTAGTGAGTGATAAGATGATTGCCTGACGGAGTCCACCATTTGGGTAACCTTACAAACACGGTACGGAAGGAAACGCCAATCTCCACGTTAGTAGGATGGACTCGCGAATCGAAGAAGCATGAAAGGAGTCATACCACGTCCCTTGGTTAGTACTCTTAAGTTTCGAGGACGAAACTTTTAATAAGGGGGGAGGATTTTGTACCCTGCGGAAATCGTACTAACTAGGACCCGTATGCTGCGACGTAATAAGTAAGCTCTCCGAGTTGCATTTTATTAGGTTACCTTATTGGTACTGTATCTAAACTTTCTTTGAGATAGGCGTAATATAATTACATAAACGGATGTCGTATAGCGCGTGAAATGGCCATCTAGCCCTCCAAGACTTAGCAAATTCGGTTAGTGGGCCTTGGAGGATCTTGGAATAATTTCCATTTCATAAGAAGTTTAGCCCAAGTAGTTTTCTCAAAGCAAGACTCACAACCTACACTATAAATTAGAATAATCTCCAAGCCCTTGTAATTTCGGCCACAAGACACTGATGAACATTAGAATATTTTCCTTCTTACAAAAAGATTAACCTAAATAAGTCCTCTTTAAAAGTAAACCTAAAAGCCTACTTAAGAACTAGATACTATAAGTTATTGTGTAAATATGCAATAATGTACTATAAAATGTGTGAAGAGACAAACGTGCCCTCCCAATATCCCAAGAATTCTTGAAAGAGGCCTTGATCAACCTCGTAATAAAGTCTTTTTATAAAATTGCAAACATAATGATCCCCACAAAGCAAGATTAAAATCATAATTGGATAGAATAAATAATAACATAAATTATATAAGGATGAGATATGATAAACGTGAAAATTCCAAAATGCCCCAAACCCCCATTTTGGCCAAGCCCTCTCAAGGATTCTAGAATCCTCCACAATTAACCAACATAAGTCTTAAATTAACCAAATAATATTTAAAACCAAAATAGCATGCATGCAAAGAATAAAATAATAAAATAAGGGAAAGGAGGGCATGCATGCAAAATAAATAATAAAGAAATAGTGCATGCAAGACAAGGTCTTACACATTACAAACCCAACAACCCCTTTTCCAACTTTTCATCCAACTTGTCCCTCCCTTTGACCCCATGCGCCGGATCCCCTCCCCATTTCCCCCAACATGTTCTATTTTAATTATTAGAAGCTCACTTCAAACCCATCTTGAAACCCTCTCAAGTAAAAACCAAGCCAACACTTAAGAAAATTTCCATCTCTCCACCACCAAAAACTTTGGCCCTCCATCCTTGAAGACTAGGAGTTCTAATCCAAGTTCCATCTTCAAGCTCAAGAAGGTTTTAGGTAAGCTTCATTCTAAGTTCATTAAGTTCCATCTTCAACCTCGTAATCGGGTTACAACACTAATCGAACATCCACGCCAGAAATATATATAATTGTATCTTAACCGAACCATAACCATATAAATACATGTATGCTAATTAGAAAGTATCACATGATTAAGTTTGGGGCTTTTGTATGGTTGGTTGGATTCTTTAAATAGCTTTTTCTAAAACTAAAACAACATACGAAAAACCTAACAAAAGAGGGAGAGGGAAAAAAGCACGAATCACTGTGGATGACGGACTTGTGAAGGAACACCCAGTTGCCTTGATTGTAGACTGTTCACTTTGGATGTCAAAAACTATACCGCATTCGTTTTCCTTTTTTTTTTTTTTTTTGAGGAAGAGAAAAAATGAATCATCTTCTTGTGGTTCTTAGATTTCTCTAAACATTATATATGATTACGAGTTATAACTGTAGATGTCAGTTTTGTTTTCTGGTTTCTACTATTATAAATCTTTCATTTGATTAATTTTGTAATAGATTGTCCCGCATAGTCATTATCTTTCTATTTGGTCTATAAGAATTAAGTTCAATTTTACTGTGGAATGAGTTCGTACAACTGGAAGGAGGGCTTGCCACATTTGATCAAAAAAGATAGAAGACACCCCAGAAGAAGGCAAATGAATTGGTTACTTCCACACATAAAAGAAATATAACGCAAAAGAGATCTAGAACAAAATGGATAGCTCAATATTTAGATTTCATTAATAAACTGGCACAAAGTTGTTGGAGTAACAAACAATGCACATTACATATATAGTCATATGTAGGCGTAGATAGCCTTACAGAGCACATCCCATGAATTATTTCTGGCAGTAATAAAACAAGACTAGAATGCAATATAGTATGGTACACAAACATTTTCATGGGATTACACGAAAATCCATCCGACAGAGGGTCCTCATCTCACCGTACAAATTTGAAATAAGTAGTGATATGTGTAAAATGAAAAAATCAGACGGAGAAATCGTCTTTTTGTTTCCTTCTACATGTTATACTGGTCTTACACTACAAGAAATCATGTATTTACCGACCGCATTTAGCGACCGTTTTATATGTGGTTGCTAGTTTGCGACCGTTTGAAAAGATAGTTGCAATTTTTGCAACTTTGCGACCGTTTTTGCGACTGTCCTGAAAAGAGTTCGAAAATTGCAAGCGACTCAAAAACGGTCGCAAATTTACGTCCGTTATCAAAAACAGTTGCAACTTAGCGACCGCTTTTGCATCTGTCTTAGAAACAAATGCAAATTTACCACCGTCTAAACAACGGTTGCAATTTTGCGACCGTTAACAAACACGGTCGCAACATAGCGACCGTGTTTTTGTTTGCCTCAAAACCGGTCTCAGATTTGCGTTGGTCTAAAAAACGGTCGTAAATTTGCGACCGTTATGAAAAACAGTCGCAACTTAGTGACTGTGTTTGCTACCATCTCATAAACGGTCGCTAATTGTGACCGACTCATAAACAGTTGCAAACTTGCGACCGTCACAAAAAACAGTCGCAATTTAGCGACCGTTTTTGCATTTGTCTCAAAACCGATCGCAAATTTGCGACAGTCTCAAAAACGGTCGTAAATTTGTGACCATTATCAAAAACAGTCGCAATTAGTGACTGTGGTTTGCGACCGTCTCATAAACAGTCACAAATTTTTGACCGACTCATAAACAGTTGGAAACTTGCGACAGTCATAAAAAAACGGTCGCAACTTAACGGCCGTTTTTTGCGTCTGTCAAAAAAATTACAAATTTGCGACCGTCTACAAACGGTCGCAAATTTTTGATTGTTATAAAAACAGTCGCTCGTTTTTGCTCTATCTCAAAACCAGTCGCAAATTTGTGATCCGTTATCAAAAGCTGTCGTAATTTCGCGATCGTTTTTGCGTTCGTCTCACTGGACACAAATTTACCACAATCTAAAAGTAGTAGCAAATTTTTAAATGTATTCATTAAAGATTATTCTATCAATCTCATTAGGTGATGTTATTAAATAAAAGGATATAAATACAAGTATATAACTATACAAGATAATATACTATATCTTACCCTATAAGGCGTAATTACAATCTTACCCTATACACAAATATAAGTATATATACTTGTATATTAAAAATAAGCACAAATGCGTAAATATACCATTTTATATAATCTAAGTATATATTTTACATTATAACAAATAGGTAGCATAACTTTATATACTTACATAGGCCTATACTTGTATACTTATGTAGCCATATATCTATATAGTTATGTATATACTTATATATTGATAAGAAATATGTATACATACACTTGTTTAGTTTATACAAGTCCATGCTATACAAAATTCGTACGAGTATACATAAAAAATAACAAAATGGGCAAGTATAGAATATTTTTAAATATATTCATTAAATATTATTCTATCAATCTTGGTGATATTATGTAAAAAAAATTGCAATCATGATTGTAATGAAAAGTATTTGAGTATATAATCTACTAAGTGCACAAGTATGTAAGTTACAAGTTTATATAGTCCTTATAATAAGTATATATGTTTATATATGAGTATAAGCATATGTATTTGTATATTATATATAAACACAAGTATATAACTATACAGATATATATAATCTTATAAGTACATAGTACATATCTTACCCCTATAAAATACTACACTATATACATAGGTAGACATACTTGTATATTACATACAAGCACAAGTGTATAATTACGTATACAATTCTATATAATCCTGTAAGTACATAAGTATATGTTACCTTATAATGAATAGGTAGTATATAAGTACACAAGATATAAGTTTGTATAATCCTCTATACATAAGTATATATGTTACATTATATGAATATAAGTATATATATCTGTCTATTACATATAAGCACAACTATAAAACTATACAAGTATATATAATCATATAAGTGCATAGTACATATCTTACCTTATAAATATAGGTATATATCATTGTATATTACATATAAGCACAATTACATAATTAAGTACACAATTTTACATACTCCTATAAGTACATAAGTATATATGTACTTAGAACAAATATGTAGTCTATCTTTAAATATTTACACATGTATATACTTGTATACTTATGTAGCCATATATTTATATAGTTATATATACTTATAAATCTATAAGAAATATATACGCGCACACTTTTTTAGTCATATAAGTCCATTGTTATACAAAAGTTATATGAGTATATATAACCAATGACAAATTGGGAACAAGTGTACACTTGTACAATATAAGTATAATTAGTATATAGTGCCAGTACAAAAATGGAGCAAGTATATATAAGCGTATAAGTGTATAAGTATATACATTATCTCTCCCATTAAATAAATAAATAAATATAGATATATATATATATATATATATATATAACCCTATACCAATCATAGATACTCATATATTTTACCCCTAATATATAAGCAACAAGTATATGTACATATATAACTATACAAATATAATAGATCTTATCATATTTGTACAGCTATAACTCAAAACAAATCATATTTATAATCTCCTTTGTTTTATTTAATGTGTTTTTTGATTATTTTGGACATAATTGATATATATCCTAATGGACCAAAATCTAAATATCAAATTCCTCCCGCTAGAGCGCGCAAATCCTCTCTGCCCTATACTCCCTTCGGCGCCATCACTCCATCATCGATTGCGCACAAATCTGCCGCTAATATACTCCCTTCGGCGCCATCACCTTCATCTCTGCTGCAATCTGCCACTAATATACCAGTCACTCCGAAAGCTGCGTTCCTTTTCAGTCCTTCCGGAAGCTGCGTTCCAAGTATATATACTTTGTCGCTGCAATAGGTTAGTCTTCTGTCTCTCTTTTTCCGTACTTTGTCGCTGCAATTACTCCTTTGTCGCTGCGTTCCGTACGGCGTTCCTAGTCCAGATTGAAACTCTCCTTCATACTGAACCAAGTATTTATCACTTGACCGGCTTGCTTTATTTATTTGCTGTCTGAAGTCTGAACCAAGAAAAAATTATTAGACCCTATTGGTTTTTTTGTGAGTAGAAAACACTTGAAATTTTGTTTTGGTGTGAATCGGTGAATGGTAGTTAGTGCTGTTATAATGGATTACCCATATGTTGCTGTTCTTTTCTCGGTGGGGGATTGAAGAAAGTAATACTGTTCTTTCCTCAGGAACTTTAATTGCTAAATTTGCTCACTGCTTAATGCCTTTCATCTGTGCTCTCGTATTGCTCATCCATAGTGGAGTTCATAATAGTGCCTATGCCGTTGTGTCCCTTATTTGAGATACTCGGGGATTAAAATTCTTAAGGAGGCTAAACTTTTCAATTACTTAAAATAAGAGTCAATCAAGTAGAAGTAGGTAGTTAATGTGTTAAAACTTGTGTAATATTATATTGGATGAGATGGTATGGTACATGTGGAAGTGCCGAATATAGTGAATGGGTTTCATTTACTTTCGTTATATAGACTAGAGGAAGGGACAATACATGGTTAATTCTTAGGCTCCCTGGACTTGGATATTAAATCTCTATTAGCAGCATGAAGGTTTCCCCCATGTGCTTATACTGTTTAGGTATTAGATAGGACTTGGATTTTCAGTTTATCATTGCAAACTTAGTAGGTTGGTACTGTCTTTTGCTATCTGCTTCCTGGATTGGTGCTATTTCGTTGTGACGTGATACTTCTACAGCTGTATCTGGTCACAGGGATATGTAGTTCTAGGTCCCTGGTGGAGTTTATGAATAGTCTAGGTCTCCTATTACTATGACGCATAGATGATTGATTCCGAAAGCATGTGGATGCAAATGTCTGAAATGTGGTAAGAGTGTCATTGTGAAGTTGAATCTGTGTTACTTCAGTGAGGTTGAAGTATAGCGAGAGCAAGAATTTGGCATCTTACAATTGCCAAATTGTAAGATAAATGTTAGTTGCAGTAGTTAAGGCCTCTGTCGTTTAGATTGTCTACTTGTCTATTGTAGAATTCCGTATGTTGCTTTTAGTCCTCGATTGCTCTTCTGCTGTAGCTTTTTTTTTGTTTTATTCTTATATGATATTTCAGAATCTGGCTTTTATGTGGTATTTCAGAATCTGGCTTTTATCTCATGATGGGGACATAGAAATGGAGGAGGAAGAGGTAGGCAATGAAATTCATGATGACAAAGATGATGAGGCTGATATAGAACATGCATATGAAACTGAGGAAGATGATGAGGAAGATCTACCTATAGCCGACGAAGATGATGGTGAGGAAGTGATTCAGAAGATGATTTTTTGTGATTAAGGTATAGTAGAATGATTTATTTTGAGCTTTGATTTGGGTCCAATCAGAACGAGCTTTGATTTTGTGTTGTAAGAGAATGACATTCTTATAAATCATGATTTCTTGGTATTGTTAAAACAAAATTTAATTGGTGATTTAGGTTTTGACTCTGCATGATTTAGATGATGTGTCTTGTGAGTTAAAATTCATCACAACTTCATCATGAAAATGCATAACGAATATGCTTTTATACGTTGAACTGCTGCATTTTGTACTATATTCTGTCTTGTATGATGGTCTATGTCTGTTTGCAGGATTATTTGTACTCATCGAAAGAATAATAGAGGGAGAGTTATAATCTGTAATATGCTGATATTCAGGGGCGGGGGAGGGGGGGTTGATTGTGTGATGATCCATGATTTGTGACATGTTTCCCTTCACATGATGTGATATTCATGTTTTGTATCATGTTTTGTACTCGCTGGCATTTAGGAGGAGGATCTAAGTTTCATTTTATCATTTGGGCTTATTTTGCCAAAAAGAGAGATAAACAAGGAGAGTAATTGAGAGTACTTGTGTGCTGAATTGCTCTACTCTGTCCTTTGCTCATGTGCTTGTTTTGTGTTAATTTTCACAGGTCTATTCATGATCACATAATTTATCAACACAATAATCATGCATACTTTTGTTTTGTCGATGCATACTTTATAGATCTTTGTTTCCTTTTTTTCCCTTACGCTGTTTGTTGCAGATACAGTAGCATTGATATCATGGTTGTTGCAGAGTGCTTGACAATTTACTTTACTAATGTCAAATTGCTTTTTGAACTACAGTAGCATCCAACTATCACTCTTTATAACATATACTTTTCTGTGAATGTTTTGTAGTTTGTGATCATGTGCATACTGTTTGGTTGCTATTTTTGTTGTTGCAATAACCGTAAATTCGTTCTAATGGTAAACTCATTCTAATGGGAAGAAGTAAGTTTGTCAGTTAGTTGTTTTCGGAAAATATTCACAAAGGCCTTTGGTGAGAGATCCCTCTTAATTGTTTCTTGTTTAATATTTAACATATTATTTTGTAATGACGTTAACTGGCAAATCATTTTGTAACTATAAGTTGCCTTTGTTGTTTATGTTTCCAGTTTTGCATTGGAATAGTGTCCAAACTAGAACCTGTGATATTCATAGTTCTGGGACAACCAATCCCCAAAGGAAGGAAAGAAGACGATGATGGATGTTTCAGCTAATGGGTAGCGGAAATCTTAAAAATCTTGAGCTTCGTGGACATTGAAAATTAATGCATGACAACGTAATTGACTTAACCTTTCATGTGCCCTGATGCAAGTTCTATGATGGTAAGTGTATTTTAAAAGTTTTGTAAATATATTACATGATGTCTTTTATTCAGTTAATTAAATCGTATATACATTATATTCTTTTAATTATAAATTTCGCCATACATGATGCATATGAACAATTGTTAGGTAGGTATGGTATGAAGCTGTAGGCGGTCGGAAGAAAGAAAAGTGTATGAGTTGGGACAATCTACAAACTTTTACTTTGAGAATACCACTTCATCCAGCACTTCCGTATCTAGTGCATATACTTCAGCATCAGTTGCTGAATTACAACACCGCATCTCAACACAGCAAGATGAACTGGACTCACTGCGTTCTCATGTAAGAGCTCTTGAAGCCTTGATACGTGATAGACTCACATACGTATGCTCTCCAGCTCAATCACATTACAGACCAGAGGATCCATCATCTGAGGGTGGAGGGGATACGTACGCCATTTAGCCGTATGGTTTCAGTTTATTTTGAGTTTATATTTTTTTCCTTTGTCTAGAGTATGTGTGGTTTCCAATGTTATTGTTTATAGATATTTTTTTGTTGTGTATACTTGATTTGCTGGTCTAATCCACTTGTCGGTTGTATTGTAGGGCTCTAGTCTTGATCATTGGACCTGTAGGTGCATGTTGACTTGTCGTTGAATAGAAAGTGATGGTGATTGCTGGCTCCTCTGTTGCTTAGTATCATGGATCTCTCTTTAATTTATTAAATGTTTTGTGGAATACTAC
This sequence comes from Eustoma russellianum, assembly GCA_036186865.1. Classification (NCBI taxonomy): domain Eukaryota; kingdom Viridiplantae; phylum Streptophyta; class Magnoliopsida; order Gentianales; family Gentianaceae; genus Eustoma; species Eustoma russellianum. The sequence goes on from AP025058.1 coordinate 10,367,998, forward strand.
TATGAATTCACAGTTGTACTGTTGGATATTTGAATTTGATCTTCAAAGTATAAATGTGTTTTTTGATATTGAATAGATATCTTAGTTTGTTACTTTAGTATTCTGGTCAATTAGAATTTCAGTATTAATGGGTTTTGATTGCATTTTAATTTGTAATTAAATGATTTAATATTTGAATATTTCAAATTTTTTCTCAAAATTAATGACTGTTTTCATCTTTATCGGCCGTTGGAAGCATCGCTAACATTAAGATGGGTTGGTCACATATAACTATTAGCGACCGCATAACCGCCACTAATTAGTGTCCGTTTGCGACCGCTGAAGAGGTCAGTATTTGTGCGGTGATTTGTAAATTCAGTAATTTACGACTGATAAAACAATTGGTAATTTATTACCGCTAAAACAGTCGGTAATTTGCGACCATACAACAGTCAGTAATTTGTGACCGTAAAAACAGTTGCTAATTCGCGACAGCTAAAACAGTTGCTAATTTAGGACGGTCAAAGCCGTCGCTAATTTACGTCTGTCAAAGCCGTCGCTAATTTACTACCGTCAAAGCTGTGAGTAATTTACGAGAGCCAAAGCAGTCGGTAATTTGCGACGCCATAAACAGTCGGTAATTTGCGACCGTTAAAGCCGTCAGTAATTTGCGAGCGCCAAAAGAGTCGGTAATTTGCAACGGCGTAAGCAGTCGGTAATTTGCGACCGTTTCTCCGTACAGTTGCTAAACCCGTCACTATTTTCCAACCGCTTTCAAACAGTCGCAAATTTCATTTACCAACCACTGTTTACCGACCGATTTTTAGCGACCATATAACGGTTGCTATTCAATTTACCGACTGTTTTTTAGAGTTTACCGACTGTTCTAGGCAGTCGGTAATTAGCCTTTTTTTTTAGTGTTATTTGTCCAGTGAACAACAACACCTACCGGTATGGAATGAATTCTCATCCTTTTTACTCCCTGTCATAGCAAGTGGAATAGTCGTAATCACAAAAGCAACGAGTTGGGCAGTTGTTTTCCTCTTCCACACATGGATCCTCGTCAAAGCATTCCTTAACCCTGCATTTATTAGTACTATCATCACAGATACAACCAGGTTCACAGTCGTCCACATCCGTTGGCATCGTACAATCAAGCGGGGTACGCACCACCGGATGAGTTTCTCTTACTGGTACAGAAATTTTTCTAGCTTCAGGAAGAGACCCATATGCAACTATACAAAGCAAAGAATATGTTTGAGAGAGCATTCATAAATGATAATAAATGAAGGGTTTTACAAAATATACTAGTACCACATAATAAGTAGTACTAGGCATCGACATAATAATAAAAGGATTTTAGACAATGAAATGATTTACTATTTGAATGGAATACGTTTTTGTAGTTCTGAAATGCATGTGGCTTCGCATCACTATGGACTATTAAGACATGTAATCGATGATGTTGTTTACATGCTTATCGACTATTAGGACATGTAACTGATGACGTTGTTTTCATGCTTTCGGGGCGGACCAGTGGCAGGTCGCCTGAAATGTATAGGATTTTGTATCAATACCTACTATTAGATCATGTGATCGATGATATTGTTTACATGCTTCCGGAATGGATCAACGGACAGGTAGCCTGAAATGTATGAGATTTTGTATTACTATCTACTATCAGATCATGTAATCGATAATATAGTTTACACGATTCAGGGATGCGGTCAAAAATGTGTCGGATTTTGAATCACGATCTGCAACTAGATCATGTAATTGATATCATCATTTACATGTTTTAGGGATGGACTAACGGGAAGGAAGTGTGAGAGCCTTAAGCATAGCGACCGCGAATTTAACATTATCAAAAATATTGTTGGCAGAAAAGGGGCAATGGAATACTTACCTGTGATGATAATTAGAAAAATCACGAAGGAAAAAAACTTGGCCATCTTACTATGGAATGATGCTATTTCACTTGGATCCAACGCTTGCTTCTATCGTTTGCCTCACCTTGTCACAATTTATAGTGATAGATTTGCTCGGGAACAACGTCATGCAGCACATTAAAAAAATGTGTCATCCTTTTTATATGTTTTAATTAGCTACAGAGAAACTTCCATGATTGGAATCTCGTAGCAAAAACAAAATAATGGAAGTCAAATGCAACAAGGTGTGAACGAATGTAACTTTTCTTATTTTATGACATTTTCTATTTTATGACATTGATTGTTCCATATCAGGATGTTAGATAGTGTATTTCTAATTTTGTATATTTCACATACAGATCGATCGACATCTTTATTCTACGAATCGTTTTTACGTCGATCGATCGAAGTCAGTATTCAGATATTGATGTTCCATTTTGTGAAAATTACTAATCTCTCAATAGAGAGCAACAAACAGCCATCAATGTTGACCAGCAACAAGTGAACGGCCAAGCATTTTGATCAATACAGTGTGCAATGATTCAGATGCACTACTTGCGCGCCAAAATTTGGTTCGAGAGGAAAGAGAGACGATAATGGAAGAAAGTGAATTCTTATTCAATCAACTAACTTTTACAAAGCTGAATCAACTATTTATACAACTAATGGAATCTCCTAGAATCTAAATTCTACACGTGCGTAAACCAAATGCTTGTAACCGCTCCTCCTCCGTCACTGCACACACACAGCCGCGTGCCTTAGCTTCTTAATCTGACGTGGCAAGTCAGCTGAATGATCTCCAGCACCACTCTTTCAATTCAACACGCATCACACACCACGACTGCTTCCACATGTCAACTGCATCATCAGATGGCAGCTACACTGGGCTCTTCTATCACAACTGCGCTTGAGCGTGCCAACGTGCCAAGCGTGCCAATGCGTCCTGCCAACATGCCAACCATGCCAAGTGTGCCAAAGTACCCTGCCATCGTGCCAACTATACCAAGACTTGCCACTGCTTGCCAAGGTGTTCTGCTTTTGTGCCAGCAGTGCCAAGACATGCCCCTGCCTCACTTCTCATTCTGCAACTAATCATGTTTCTCAACACCCCCCTTTAATTCTGACTTCCTGTATACATTACACATCCCCAAAGCAGAAGTAAAGAATTGCAACTGTTTGGAATCCAAAGCCTTAGTAAACACATCTGCCACCTGAAAATTTGTCCTTATGGGCATAGGTTTTATAATCCATTCCTGATACTTGTCCCTCACAATGTGGCAATCAATCTCAATGTTCTTAGTTCTCTCATGAAAAACGGGATTTTCCACTATATAAATGGAACTTTTGTTGTCACAGAAAAGTTCCACTGGCTGACTATGCTCCTGCCCCATATCTTTTAGCAAATAAAGCAGCCATTGTATTTCACAAGTAGCCGCTGCCAATGACCTATATTCTGCCTCAGAAGACGACATAAACACCGTAGTTTGCTTCTTAGCCTTCCATGACACTAAGGCATCTCCAAAGAATGCACAGTACCCTATGATACACCTTCTGGTCTCTGAACAACCCCGCCAATCTGTGTCTGCATACGCCTTAAGCAAGCCAGGTCTTGTATTAGGAAGGAGAAGTCCCTGGCCAGGTGTACCTTTTAAGTACCTCAGAAATCTATAAGCAGACTTCCAGTGTAAATTCGTGGGAGTATACAAAAATTGGCTAAGCTGCTGAACACTGTAGGCAATATCAGGTCTAGTAATGGTAAGGTAAAGCAATTTTCCTACCAGCCTTCTATATTCTGAAACATCTTTCAACAGATCTGAATTATTGTGTGCAAGTTTAAGATGTTGCTCCATTGGTGTCACCGCTGGTTTGGCAGCTAAGAAACATGTCTGCTCCAACAATTCCAGAGTGTACTTCTTTTGACATATCATGAACCCCCTTGAGACCTTGCCACCTCAAGCCCAAGAAAGAACTTCAGCTCGCCCAGATCTTTTATTCCGAACCTCTAATGAAGGAACTCCTTTAGCTGCTGTACTTGTAACATAGAGTTGCTAGCCACTATAATGTCATCAACATACACTAAAAGAATCAAAAAAGAACTCCCAGCTGTTTTAGTAAACATGGTATAATCATGTTTAGATTGAATATACCCTGAGATGTCAAGGCAAAAGTAAGTTTTTCATTCCATTGACGATTAGCTTGCTTTAATCCACACAAAGACTTATGAAGTCTACAAACAGCATCAGGCTGAGAGGATTCAATGCCCTGGGGTGACTCCATGTATATCTCTTGATATAGATCACCATGCAGGAATGGATTATTAATATCAAGTTGATGCACAAACCACTGTTTGACTGAGGCCAAGGCAAGCAATAGTCTGACAGTTGTCATTTTTGGTACAGGTGAAAAGGTATCACCATAGTCAATTCCCTGAAGCTGGGTGTAGCCCTTTGCCACTAATCTGTCCTTGTACTTTTCCACAGTTCCATCTGGCTTCCTCTTTATTTTGTACACCTATTTACAGCCTATTGGACGTTTACCTGGGGGCAAAGGCACAATAGACCAAGTCTTGTTAGCATCAAGAGCTACCAACTCAAGCTACATGGCCTACCGCCAAGCTGCTGAGGTGGCTGCTTGCTGATACGTCGCAGGCTCCTGTTCTATACTCAAATTAAGTACGTATGATTTGTATTTAGGTGACAGACCCATCAAAAGAAATGTACGACTCTATAGGATAAGGAAGACTTGGAGGATGCTGTGGTGCAGAAGAAGAAGACCTCAAAAGATTACAGTAATAGTCTTGTAAATAAGAAGGTGGACGTTTTTCCCTTGCTGTTTTGGCAGAATGTGATGGTAACTGAGATATAGAGGCCAAGGGATCCTAAGGCACAGAAGGTGAGGCTATTAAGTGCAGATCTATGTGTAATTCTGATATAGGAATCTATGCTGAAGGAATATCTGAAGAAGCTGGTGTACAGTTAGACGGTAAAAAACTTTCTGAATAAGGTGAGAAAGAATTTTGTGATTGAGAGGAGGAAGAGGCTGGATGCAAGGAAGCTTCCACAGAAGATGGAGGAAGATTTTGGGCATGATCAACTAGAGAAGGTATACTGGTTGATGATTCACAGGACTGTGATACACTGGTATCTAAGGGAAAATTTCTTTCATAAAACACCACATCTCTAGAGATGATTATTTCACCAGTATCTGTGACCTTTGCAATATATACCCTTTGGTAGTTAATGAGTGTCCCAGGTAAACACAAGGTATTACACTCGTATCAAACTTTGACTTATTGGGAGAAATATTATAGGCAACTGCAAGACAACCAAAGGTTCTCAGGTTGCTGTAAACTGGTTTGGTGTGATTTAGTAGCTCATACGGTGTTTTTTGACTGAGATGGGTGAGGGTAACAGAACAATGAGGTAAACGTCATGCTGAACACAAAAGTCCCAATAGGAGTGAGGCATTTTTGCATGAAATCTTAAAGCTCTCCCAACTGTAAGTATGTGTTGGTGCTTACTTTCAAGCACTCCATTCGGTTGAGGAGTATAAATGCAAGTGGTCTGATGAATGGTGCCTTGTGTTAAATAGAACTCTTTCATTTTGAACTCCATTCCATTATCAGTTCTAATTATCTTAATATGTGAGTTGAACTGAGTACTTACATAATGAAAGAAACTGTGCAAAATCCTTCTGACCTCACTTTTGGCTTTTAACAAATACAACCAAGTAAAACGGGCACAATCATTTACTATAGTAAGGAAAAATTTTTGACAATACAAAGTGGGATGTCTATTAGGTCCCCATATGTCTACATGAATTATTTGAAAGAGAGAATGAGGAATAGAAGTGGAAGTGGGAAATGGGGACCTCTTCTGTCTTGCCATAGGACAAACTGTACACATATCATGCATTTCAAAAACTACAACAGTGGGACATTGCTTCTGTACTTGTTGCATTCTTGCATAGGAGGCATGCCCCAGTCTGGCATGGCATAGGTAGGATTCAGAATCTGACTTATTGATGGCAGTGAGTAAGTAGGCTGAGTGAGTTGAGGAAGGCAACACTGATGAATTGATACGGTAAAGTCCATTGATTTTTTTAGCTGAACCAATCGTCCTCATGGACAACTGATCCTGAATCAAACAAAAAGAGTTATGAAATACAATGAGAAGCTGAGGACAAGAAGTAAGCCTGCTCAGAGAAATCAAATTAAACGAAAAGAAAGGAACATATAGCACACTTTCAAGTACCAACTCACTGTTGATTCTTGCTGTTCCTATATGCGTGGCAAAGACAGTAATGTTATTTGGAAGTTTAATAGGAGCATGTGCAATAGGTTTGTAGGAAATGAAAATAGACAGAGCAGGCAACGTGGTCTGTAGCACCCGAATCTACAATCCAAACATATTTAACAGAGTCAGAACACTTACCTGGTCCCATATCAACTTGAACGGACATCACAGCACCTTGAACAACATCCCCTGCACTTAAACCTGCATTATCATCATTAGCATTCAACAGGTTCATCGATTTCTGATGTTTCTCAGAGGTTAACATGGGAACTTGTTGCCCAAGATTTGGCTAGAAAGGCTGTTGGCATCCCTGCTCCTCACTGTTATTAACATACTGATCCTCCTTAACCTCTGCCATGTTAACCTGACTCTTAAACTTGAATCCTGGGGGGAAATCGTGCTTCCTATAGCACCTATCTGTTGTGTGTCCTACTAGACCACAATAAGTGCACTGAACTCTCTTTCCACTTTCTGGATAATATCTTCCAGTTCCTCTCATATACTTGTTCACCTTGATTCTTATTAGAATAATTGTTACCAGGACTTCCATCTCTGGCTCAATAATCAGTTAGAGTAGTAGGTGCATTACTGAATCCACTATGTGATCCTGCACCTGCCAACTTCCTCTCAAATTTCAAAGCCATAGCAAAGGCTGTTTTTATTTCAGGTTGTGGAATCATAACAAAAACTTGAGATCTTACCGGATAAAACTCCTCATTAAGCCCATTGACAAACTTAATAACGTAATCATTGTCGACAAATTCACTCATCTTCTTTCCTACATCACAGTTACACCTATGGCATGTGCACTTAGGAACTGGTCTCAATGCAGACAATTCCTCTCATAGGACCTTTAATTTTGTAAAATAACCGTTCACTGACAGGTTTTCTTGCTTAATATTGTAAAAATCTTCCAGCAAGTCTGAGAGTCTAAATGGATCTCCACTACCATACCTCATCGTTAAGTCTACCCAAACATCTAGAGCACTATCATACCACATTATACTTTGAGCAATTGATGGAGATACACAATTCATTATTCATGGCTGAATCATAGTATTTACTTGTTTCCAGATTTGAAATTGAGGATCTAGAGGAGCAGGTTTTTGCACTGTACCGTCTATGAAACATGATTTATTCTTTACTAACAACGCCATTTGAAATTCACGACTCCATGAGTGAAAATTGTGTGGAGTGAGTGGTGGCTGAACAAGAACTATAGCAGGACTATCATTTGGATGAATATAGTACAGATTATTATTCTGATTTTCAATTTGATTACCTCTGAAACCAGGAGGTGCAGTGGTTGAAGACGAAGCCATCATGTGATCACTTTTAATGCTAAGTTAATCGATCAAAACTAAAGCAAACTCTCTGATACCATGTGAAAATTACTAATATCTCAATAGAGAGCAACAAACAGCAATCAATGTTGACCAGCAACAAGCGAACGACGAATCATTTTGATCAATATAGTGTGCAATGATTCAGATGCACTACTTGCGTGGCAAAATTTGGTTCGAGAGGAAAGAGAGACGATAATGGAAGAAAGTTAATTCTTATTCAATCAACTAATTTTTACAAAGCTGAATCAACTATTTATACAACTAATGGAACCTTCTAGAATCTAAAATTCTACACGTGCGTAAACCAAATGCTTGTAACCGCTCCTCCTCCGTCACTACACACACATAGCCGCGTGCCTTAGCTTCTTAATTTGACATGGCAAGTCAGCTGAATGATCCCCAGCAACACTCTTTTAATTCAACACACATCACATCACAATTGCTTCCACATGTCAACTGCATTATTAGATGGCAGCTACACTATGCTCTTCTGTGACAACTACCCTTGAGTGTGCCAATGTGCCAAGCGTGCCAATGCGTCCTGCCAACATGCCAACCATGCCAAGCGTGCCAGAGTACCCGTCCATCGTGCCAACTATACTAAGACTGCCACTGCCTGCCAAGGTGTTCTGCTATTGTGCAAGCTGTGCCAAGACATGCCTCTGCCTCACTTCTCACTCTGCAATTGATCATGTTTCTCAACACATTTCACTTGATTGATCAACATAGAGATCGTTATTGGAGAGTGTGCTCCCAAGTTTGAAACAGACCTAACATAGATTGATCGATGTCTATTTCTAGAGATCAATATATACATAGATCGATTTGAGTAGATGACATATGCATTGATCTCTGTTTTAGAGATCTATGTAGAGATAGACGTCATTATCCTTATTTTTCAAGCCCTTGTAATTTTCTGAGTATAAATCAATCTTTTCTATTCTTTTTCAAATATATTTCAAATTCATCTTTGATGATTTCAAAACTATACGTTTTAAAAGATTTTTTGTTTGAAAAAGAACGTTGTTACCCTTCTTTATTAAACAAGGCTTTCGATCTAAGTTTTGTACAAAAAAATCAAATAGACATCAAGTCCACCCCACATACTTCATACTCCCCCTCAGCATATGACATAATCATATTCATGCACATATCTTGAATATGCATAGCATTCCATATCTCACACATATCTCAAATATACGTATCAACACATATTAATTATTTTCCAACATATATCATACTCATGTTTGATCCAGTTCCTATATACACATATCATCAAACTCATGTTTGACACATTTGCCATATATGCATATTATTAATCATATCCCCATTTTCCCAAGCATAGTTTCTCTCTCCTTTTGTAATCATTAAAAGGAAAGCGATAAACAGTGCACAATCAAAGTACTACACAAGAATATTGAAAGGAACCGATTTGCCATTCATTAAAGTTTACATGTAACACAAAAGTAGTTCAATGGAAGACCATGCTAGAGTATCTAGAAAGGAGATGGGTTATCTAGTCTTTGCCGGAGGAAAAAGTGAGTATGGAGATGCAAGCCTTCATCTTGGCTTTAAAGTTGGTGTACATTGAGTCATGCACCACCATCTTGCCCTATAGTTTAGCCACCTTAGCACTAAACTGATCCGCATCCGTCTCAAATCTTTTTGGCATAAGCTGTGGTCGTCTTAGTTTTGTGTTGGAGCTCAATAACCAGCTCCCTAAAGACTGTTATATCATCATTAACTCCAAAACCTGCACTCTCATCTTCTGTAGTCGTAGGAGCTACGGGACCTTCCTCCTATGCAATAAGTTTATGGGTAACTCTTTCCTTCCCTTTTTTGCCTTAAGAACTTGCTTGATGTTAGCATTGGCATAAAAGGCCTTGGAGATATCTTCTTAACATCACTGTCATCTATCTCTATGCAAAATTTCATTATATGAGATTACAGTAGTGGATGACTTTGTTAGACTTAGTGGCTACCTTGACCACATTAGCATTGAAAATTTTCCTAAAGTTCAGAAGTTCCTGATTGACAAGGCGATAGGCTATGCAAAAATAAAGGTAAGTCAAGAGCTTTGCAGATTAGCCATTGACACATAATATAACAACCCCAATTAGCACCCGATCTAACAATGGCATATCGTTGGTGTTCTTAGTAGGGTGGTATCCTAAGAAACTTTTAACTTGGTCCTCGCTGACCTTCTACTTAGTCTCATCCGATTTTCATACATAAAAATCATTTAATCTTCTATTAAGAACTCCAAGAAAATCACAAATAGTTCCACCATTCCATTTGAGATGTGTGCTATGAATCATAGTGTGCAAAGCATGAGGAAAATTATTCAAGTATTCCACCCTCAAATTTGCATAAAAGAGTCTGGTGTACATCCTAGACATTTTATTCTCTCCTTCTCAATCCAAAGGAATAGAAAACTTATTTCTGGTTTCAAATCTCCATTTTTCTCAACATCCTTAATCTTAAGTAACTTTATAGGAATATTAGCTTTCTCATTCGTCTCCCACTCAGTGAATAAGTCTTGAGCACAAGAGGAATATAGGTAAAGTTACTTGTGCCTCCAGTCTTATCCATGACTCCTGAGAAATCAACATGTTTCATCCACAGAAAGCTATGGATAGTCAACCCCTCCTTAGTTCTGCCAATTCTTCCGCCTTAACGAAATCCATTCCACTACCCCTACCCATTATATTTCTTGAAGCAGTAGGCACTCAGTGTTGTGACTTGAGACTTGAGGAGGATTACTTGAAACTCCTTCTCCATTAAAGATTATTGGCCTCTTTGAAGTGTTCTTGCTACTTATTTTAAATTTTCTCTTAATTAGGGATATTAGGTTTGAGAGGGCGGACAAGGATGAAGAAGATGAAGATGACAAAGTTAGAATGAGGACTTTTGGAAAAGAATGTAAAGTAATTGATTGAATTTGAGTGGAAGGAGTGATTTCATATATCAAACTCATGAAAGATGGATGTGGTGCGATCGAAGGTGAAGAAGATGGAATTACGAATTTTGAAATTTTTGGCAGCTTTTATATCTGCTGAACCAGCTGACAATGATTGATAAATATAACAATCTGCGTTACATTGATCGCTCTATGTAGAGATCTACATATATATTGATCTTTGCTTCAACCACCACATTCGATCAACATGTCTAGTTTTTGGGTTTTTAGGTTTTTACTTCTTATACATTGTTTTTCATATCCAATTATGTTCTAATTGATTCAAAGGCCTAAGTGGAAACATTTTTTGAACATGTCTGCTAATTGATCATTAGTTGGAACAAATTCAACACAAACTAACCTCTTTTGCACACAGTCTCTTATAAAATGATGTCTAACCTCAATATGCTTGGTTGGTCCTACTATGATGAACCAGATATTGTGTTGTATTTATAGCTAGGATATTATCACATTGAATAGGCATTTTTTTTTCAATTTTAATATTATAATCATGTACTGAATTATCATCCAAAGTAATTGTATACAACAAGAGGCGGCTAATATGTATTCAACTTCTGCTCTAGAAAAATGGACACATTAGTCTTTTTCTTAGAAAACTAAGAAAGGTAAACAATCACTAAGGAAATGAGAAGTACTCGATGTACTTTTTCTATAAACAAGATTTCTAGCATAATCCGAATATATCTTCTTAAATCAAACAACCGATTCTTAGGATAAAACAACCAAAAGTTCAATATACCATTCAAATGTCTAAATATACGCTTTATAGAAACTAGATGAAATTTGTTATCCACGCTCTAAAATCAAGCACGTAAATACACAGAATGTAATATGTTCGATCAACAGACATCAAATAAAATAATTTATCAATCATTCCTCTATACATTGTTACCTTAACCGGCTCTCCTCTTTCATCTTTATCAAGTTTTACACTTTAGCTCATTAGTGTGCTTGGCTTCTTCTGCCCTCAAATGTGTACTTCTTGAGAAGATCTTTAGTGTGCTTTGTTTGAGAAATATACACCCTCTCTTTCGTTGTATGAATTGAAGCCAAAGAAAGTAGTTGATTTCTTCCATTATGCTCGTCTTAAAATTTTCTGCCATTGCCTTAGCAAAATGCTAACATAGAAAATCATTAGTAGCACCAAATATAATATCATCAACATATATCTGAATAAGTGATCACTTCCTTGTTATTCAATGAATAAGGTAGTGTCAACTTTTCCTCTAGAAAAGACATTTTCAAGAATGAAGTTGCTCAGTTTCTCATACCAAGCTCTATGAGCTTGTTTTATTTTGTAAAGGGCCCTTTTAAGTTTCAAGACATAATTTGGATAATCATGATCTTCGAATCCCAGTGGTTGAGCTACATATACCTTTTATTAAATGATCCCATTTATGAAGGCTGATTTTATTCCATTTGATGAAGTTCAAAATCTCTAAAATATCCATAGGCTAAAAGTATCATAGTGGCCTCTAACCTTGCTACGGAGGCAAAGGTCTCATCATAATCAATTCTCTCTTCTTGTTTATATATTTGTGATACTAATCTAGCTTTATCTCTTGTTATATTTCTTTGGCCATCCATTTTCTTTCTAAATATCGATTTTTTTCTAATAATAGGATGATCTTCATGTTTAGAAACTAACTACCAAATGTTGCTCCTTTCAAATTGATTTAACTCTTCTTGCATAGATATTACCAAATCTTCATCAATTATGAGTTCTCGTATGTTTTTGGCTCCACTTATGAAATAAATGCATGTTCATAAAATTTTCTTCTTTTAAATATGTGTTGACTAGGTTCACAAAGTATTAATCTCTTTAAGGTGGTATTTTCAAAGATTAAACGATTTTGACATTTTTGAAGTGTCACTGCTACCTTGTACTTCCTTTTTTAGATTAGAGGCCGGTACACCTTCGAACGGCTCAATTCTAAAATGAACATAAAAATCTTCTTCATTACCAACATTTTTTATGATTTATTTCAACTATCTCATTTTATTCTTCATCGTTATCGTTAAGTTTTAGTTCATCATCAAGTTTTAGTTCATAATCAAGTGTTTCCCAAATGTTAAAAGGGATGGACTCTTCGATTTTCATACTCCTATTATACACTCTAAATGTCTTGCTATTGTTTACATATCCCATAAAGATTTCTTTTTCCAACTTGAAGTCGAATTTATTCAAGTTATCTTTGGTGTTAAGTGTCAAACACTTACAAACAAAAATCTTGAAATACTCAATATTAGGTACTCTTCCTTTTCAGGGTTTATAAGGAGTCTTTTTGAGAAATGTCCCCTATTAAACTATATTTATTACATGGCAAGAGGTATAGACCGTTCTGATCCAAAAATACTTAGACAAGTAGAATTAATTTAACATGGCTCTAGTCATTTCTTGAAGTGTTCTATTCTTTTTTTAGGCTACACTATTTTGTCGAGGAGTTCTTGGAGCCGAGAAGTTTTATCGATATTGTTTGGATACATGAATTTCTTGGAATTTCACCATCAAACTCAACACCTCTTATCACTTCCAATTTCCTTGCTGGTGTCTTCTATCAAGTTTTCTAATCTCTTGCAAAGTTTAATGAACTCATGGCATGCATAATTCTTTTTAGCTACGAACATGACACAAGTAAAGATAGAGAATTGCTCTACCACCACGAATGCGTAGTGTTTTTCCACTAAGACTTACCATAACATTTTCTCCATAAAAATCAATATGAAGCAATTGTAAAGGTTTGATAGTGGAGATTTATACTTTTTGGCGTAAAACATTACTTAACAAGCTTTGCCTTTTGACAAGTGTCACGTAAGCCATTATTTTCAAACTTGAAATATGAAAGATCTTGGGCTTTTTAATTTTTGCAAATCTCTTTGAAACTTTTGAAACCAATATGTCCAAGTCATCTATGCCATAGTTGAGTCAAATCATTTTTAGCAACTAGGCATGAAACCTTTTGAAAAATAAAATCATGTGAGCTAAATTTGTAAACATCATTTTTTGAGCTAAATTTGTAAACATCATTTTTCTTTGAAGTCTTAAAAGCCAATTCACCATTCATTTTCGCACTACATTTTCTTTTCACGAATTCGACTTGAAAATTAGCATCACATAATTGCTAACACTTATCAAATTATACTTGAGTCATTCTACATATAGTTTAAAAGAAGAGTTACCAAATTATAAATTAAAAGAAGCGTTATCAATTTCTCCCTGTCCAAGGATTTTTGCTCTCCTGTTTTCAAATTAAACCGTTATGCCATCTTAGATCTTAAGCTTGATGAACAGGTTTTTGTTCTCTGTCATATGAGTGGAACAACCTTTGTCCTTAAGCCTATTACCATAAGATATTGCTTCTTTTCTTGATCATCGATTAGAGCAACAAGTCTGACATCCATACTTTCATCATTTTCACCTCTTAATTTGGAAAGAAGATCATTCCATTCTTTCACTTCAACAATGAAAGCCATCTTGTTTTCAGAAAAGACTTTTTTATCTTCTTTTTGCCCCTCCTTGATGTGGCAATCTGTAATGAAGTGATCTGCTCGACTATGACATGCAAATTCTCGTTCTCTGGTTTCAAAAAATGCTTGTTCTCTGTCTATTCTTTCTTTTCAACATTCTTATCTGTTATGCCTGTGTTTTTAAGATATAAAATATAAACATATATAATATTTATGTGGGTAGGATTTTGGCAGGCAGAAATAAAATATAATAGATGTAAAAATGAAATATTTATTCTAAGTGAAATTAGATTGGGATAGGGGAATAGGATGGAAATCAAATTACAGAAAAGGATTAGTCTTACTAAATTAAACTACATCAATTAGGAAACTACCTAAACCTAATTATCATCCACCCATATCTACATATATATAACACATAATTAACCCTACAGCACCCTAACCCATAACCGGCCACCCAGCCGAAAAGAAGGAAAAAAAACCCTTCTCCCACACACACAACCGGCCGAATATCCATAGGAGGAGGAGGAGACACTTTCTTGCTTCAACCCTGTAGGACCTGCATAGAACCACTAGAAGGGGGGGTTAAATAGTGAGTGTGGAAAATTCAGTTTTTAAAAACTTTTGGACCAAAAACTCACTTCTGAAAAACAATTTCTGTTTTAAGATCCTGATTTGATTTATCTAAATGACCTAGTTGTACACCTCTAAAAATTATGAAATTTGGTGAGGATGTGCTCTCAGATGTTGCGAGTGGCTCACAAAAATTTCAAATTAAAACTCAAAGCAAAACCCTTAAAAGTTGTTTTTGTTCAGGCTCAGCAAATCTTCCAAAAACTTTGCTCTGAATTGAGAATTTTATTCCTATTAATTGGGAACTCTAAATTGTCTGAAAATTTTATGGTAAGACCCTCAAGATATGTAATTTGATGGGTTAAAAGAGTTTTTGAAAATTCCTTTGGTAAATATGTCAAATACGTTGATGTTCTCAACCTTTACAAGTCTGAAAATCAGATTGCACTAGTCTCAGAACTATTAACGTTTGACTCACTTATGCAAATGAGGTGAAACTTTTGTCAAACAAAAACTTGCATGTGTGGCTATGTTTCTGTAAAATTTGGTAATTTTTGAAAATCGTTTGCTATTTTTACCGTTGCAATGAAAAGATATAAAAATTGGAAACTTAAAGTAAAGTGCTGAAAAGTAAGAGTACCGAGGATTTTATACTGGTTCGGTTAAAACAACCTACTCTAGTCTTCGAAGACACCTTTTTCGGTTTTCACTAAACACAAAAACACCTTACCACTGGGATGACTGGAGTTATCCACTCTTTTACAATCAAAACAAACAAACAAACCAATCATGAACACCACCACCGTTCAAATGAAGGTTTGATCACACCTTGATCAAAATTTTACAAGAATTGAAAGAATGTAGGTGGTATAATCAAAGCTTATATAATATGTGAAATATATGGATGATAGGCTTGAGGCTAAGAAGAAAAGAAAGAAAGGAAGAAGAAGAAGAGAGTAGTCTTTCTTTCTGCACTTGTAAGAATATCAATTGTTGCTTAGCCTTGTCTTGTCCCATATTCTTCTTTTTATAGTCTCATGGCCGCCCCCTTAGGGTTACTCTTCCTCCTTGAGAATTGTCTTGAATGTCCATGGAAGATTGCCATGTGTAGAAGATGACACAACCTTGCTTACTTGGTGCAATATGATTGGAGGGATGACTTGTCTTTGCCTAGTTGTCACTTGTGGATTGGTCCACCTTGGCACACTTTAAGTGACCTATAAATTCTACAAAAAGTCTGAGACATGTGCTCAAAATAAAGATGAATTATTACCATATAATCAAAATTTAATTCCCTTCAATTTCGGAAGACAATTGAAGGCACAGACTAGGTAAAAAATCGGCCATAACAAATCATGTGCTGAAATTTTCAGCATGTGTTATTCTTTTAAATTCTTTCCTTATGTGTTGCCCTCTTCAATGTCATCAATCTTTTGTGGCATGTCTCCACCAATTGAAGTGCCAAATAAGCTCCACCTAGGCTCCAAGAATGCTGAGAATGGCGTGAGAGAGGAGGTTGCATGTGCTGAAATTTTCTTTTGGCAAGCTTTGTCACATAATGCACAATATTCACACGTATATGGTAAATTATAATCAGCCTTAATTTGAATTTTCTAGAACACTTGAACATGTCTTTAATGTGTAGAAAGTGTCTAGATACATGTTACATCTATGCCAAAAGCGTTCCATGTGTGTAAGTTCGTAGAAAAATGAATTTTCAACTATCGTCGATTGCGCGATTCTTCCCCGATTAATTTCAAACTTCTTACACATGTAATATATATTATGTCACACATTATGAAAACACGTTTTTGTTCAGACTGTGCAAATCTGCCAAAAAATTTGCTCCGAATTGAAAAATTTATTCCTATTAATTGGCAACTCTAAATGGTCTGAAAATTTTATTGGAAGACCCTCAAGGTATTTACTTTAATGGGTTAAAACAATTTTTTAAAACTCCTTTGGTGAAAATGTTAAATACGTTGATTTTCTCAACCTTTGCAAGTCTGAAAATCTTTATATGGCAAGTATATGACATGTCTGTGAAGTTTCGGTAGTCACCCGATACTACAATTTTTGGTTTATGACCTTGTAACATGTTATAATTTTGATGTCACCATGGCTTATAACATATGATATAAGACCTGAAATACTCATACATATGAGGTGTATATAAAGGTGTGATGGCGACATACATTTATAATATATGTAACGTGTCGGTGGTACGTCAGAATATAAGTATATAGTGACTTTTAAAAAAATATGGATATACATATTATATATGAAAATGGCGTGTGAAATGAATGGGATAAGGAGACTTTCCATTTCAAATTGGTTTCCATATAGCTCTCTCCAAATATGTCTTCATTTGATGAACTAGTTAGTTTATTAAATTATGCTCTTCACTTAATGAACTAGTTTAGTTCATTAATTACGGCACCTGAAAATAGTATAAAGACAACAAATGTTTGCAATATTATGCAAGATTTAACACTACATGGCTTGTTAGTATGGAAACAATATATATAAACATGTAAAGCACTTTTATCACATAAATATGTCAAGTAAGATATATTTATGCATTTCGTAAGTACGTAACATTTAAATCATGCATTGGTAAATCACTCAAACACATTTTCTCAATAATCTCCCCCTTTTGATGATTTGTAAAATAACATTGCTTCATGATTTAAATGTGGTCGCTCTCCCTACAATTCTGTGCAAATTTAAAATTTGAGTTTTGAATTTCATATCGTTGTGCTCCCCCTTTAAATCATACTTCTCTCTCTCCCTTAAATCATGTTTTTCTCTCCACCTTTATTTTGTAAATGTCATCAAAAGAACAATTAAGAATGAAATAGCAGTTATAACATATCAATGGAAATCATGCATTTTTTAGTGCGTCCTTAAGGGTTATTGATTCAACCCTTTGCAAATGTATCTTTTGGTATCCAAACTTGGCTGACCTTCACTGGTCTTACAAAAGATGAGAAAAGAGATGAAAAAGCAATATAATAGATGCTATGTGCAAATTTGGCCTATGGCCGAGAACGCCATCATGCTCATGACGAGATTTTTTTTTGATATGCCTTTGTGTTAGTGTGCATGGTACGTGATCTAGATGCATTTATGTTGTATGAATGTCGTGTATGCATCAATGGTTTCCTTTCGTATCTATATGGTACATGGTTATACTTTTGCACGTGATGAAAAAGTAGGAGTGCGATGAGATATAATGTGTGATGTACTATAAGTCTTTTTAGGTTGTACACTTGTCTTGAATACATCCGGTTTCTTAGATGAAGATAGAATAAAGTTTGTAGCCTTATTTTGTACTTTATTATCTTCAACATATCCTACTCCGGTTTTATCATTTTCATGCTCATGTGAAGAGATAAGACGATCTAGCATACAGGTACCCGTAAAGAACTGTTTTATCGTCTTTTCTAAATCCGCTTTTCTTGATTTCAAATTTGAAATCTCGGCTTTCATCTCAATGTTCTCGGATATTAAGGAGGAAATCTCATATTTCAATGAATTTATCATGCAAGACGACTCTTCTTTTGAATCGCTTAATTGAGATACAAGATTCATGTTAGAAGATTATAACAATTTCTTGTCTTCAATTAAACATTTCTTTTATTTTGCAAGAGTCTTCAAAAACTTATGCAACTCAATATATTGACTAAATAAATAATCATAAGAGGGTTCAGAATTAGAATCAGAGTCCGAAGATACCTCATTTGATGCATTGGATGTAAAGTATACTTGTGCCATTTCTTCTTCAGTTCCTCCAGTCTCAGAATCGGATGAGTCGCTCAATATGGAGGCTCTGAAGGCTCTTCTTGTTCTCCTTTGCTTAGGTTCTGAGACGGGTCTATTTTTGCTCTAATCCTTGTCACCGTTTGTCTGTTTGTCCTTGCTCGGGCAGTCATATGATAGGTGTCCAAGTTTTCCATATTCATAGAACTTTATATCTTTATTTTTATTTCTTTGATTCTTAGATGAAGTAGACTTAGGTTTGTCGTTAATCGATTTTCTCATGATCTTTCTTAATCTTTTAGCCAACGTGATTAGATCTTCATTATCAGAATCCGTGTCACTATCATCTACGCGATCATAAGAAGTTGAGACATATTTATTTGATTTAAACGCTATAACCTTATCTTGTTTAGAAGTAAATTCAGAATTTCATAGAGTGAGTTTGTTTTCATATACCTTCAATGATCCGATTAATTCCTCCATTTTTATTGATCTTGCTTCCTTACTCTCTTCGATCGTCGTGACTTTAGGATCCCATTCGGATAGGAGGCTCCTTAGCACCTTTTGTACCTTTTCCTATATGGAAAGTGCTTTTCCAAGAGACTCAAGGGAGTTGTAAATGTTAGTCAAGAGTAAATCTATATCAACAATAGATTCATTTGGCAATAACTTAAAAGCTTCAAGAGTAGACATAAGCATGTTTATCTTGGACTCTTTAACTTGACTAGTACCTTCATGTTCCATTTCAAGAATTCTCCACGTCTCTTGGGGACAAGAACAATTTGACACATAACTTGATTCACTTTTACTTAGGCCATGTAGAACAAGTTGCA
Source organism: Eustoma russellianum (assembly GCA_036186865.1). NCBI lineage: Eukaryota > Viridiplantae > Streptophyta > Magnoliopsida > Gentianales > Gentianaceae > Eustoma > Eustoma russellianum. Next base: position 10,387,162 of record AP025058.1, read on the forward strand.
TAGCCTTAGCATTCTACTCAATCTCTTTTTATCTTCACTAGTATATTCTTGTTTCGGTTTTACGACTTCTAATATAACACCATCAATCATAGTTATTTTAGATGGAATAAAAGGACCATCTTCTATGATGGACCATAAGTCTATATCAATAGCGATAAAGAAAAGTTTCATTCTATGTTTCTATTGTATAAAAGACTCACCGTCAAAAAGAGGAGGCCTTACGCTTGAAATTCCATCTTGCTGGGTTTTGTAACTAGTGGATGCCATCTAACAAAGATCGTTGGATCTTCTTGCAGTGAGTGTGCCTGCGCTCTGATACCTTTTATAGGACCTGTATAGCACCACTAGAAGGTGGGGTTGAATAGTGAGTGCGGAAAATTCGGTTTTTAAAACTTTTGTACCAAAAACTCACTTCTGAAAAAGAGTTTCTATTTTCAGATCCTGATTTGATTTATCTAAATGACCCAGTGGTAGACCTCCAAAAGTTATAAAATTTGGTGAGGATGTGCTCTCGGATGTTATGAGTGACTCACAAAAATTTCAAATTAAAACTCAAAGCCTAACTTGTTAAAAACACGTTTTTGTTCAGATTGCACAAATCTGCCAGAAACTTTGCTCAGAATTGAAAAATTTATTCCTACTAATGGGAACTCTAAATGGTCTGAACGTTTTATGGTAAGACCCTCAAGATATTTAATTTAATGGTTTAAACCAAGTTTTTGAAAATTCCCTTGGTATGTATGTCAAATACGTTGATGTTCTCAACCTTTGCAAGTTTGAAAATCAGATTGCACTAGTCTCAGAACTATTAACGTTTGACTAACTTATACTTATCCAAATAAGGTGAAACTTGTGTCAAATGAAAATTAGAACGTGTGGCTATGTTTCTGAAAAATTTGGTAATTTTTAAAAATAGTTTGCTATTTTTACCGTTACAATAAAAACGATGCAAATACTGGAAGTTGAAAGTACAGTACTGAAAACTAAGAACACCGAGAATTTTATACTGGTTCGGTTAAAACAACCTACTCTAGTCTTCGAGGACGCCTTCCTCGGTTTTCAATAAACACAAAAACACCTTACCACAGGGGTGACTTGAGTTAAACACGAACTCCACCTTTTTACAATCAAAACAAACAAACAAACCAATCACGAACACCACCAGCGATCGAATGAAGGTTTGATCACACCTTAATCAACCTTTTACAAGAAATGAACGAGTGTAGGTGGTATAATTAAAGCCTATATAATATGTGTTATATATGAAGGTTAGGCTTGAGGCTAAGAAGAAGAGAAAGAAAGGAAGAAGAAGAGAGTAGTCTTGCTTTTTGCACTTGTAAGAATATCAATTGTTGCTTAGCCTTGTCTTGCACCATCATCTTCTTTTTATAGTCTCATGGCTGCCCCCTTAGGGTTACTCTTCCTCCTTGAGAATTGACTTGAATGCCCTTGGAAGATTGCCTTGTGTAGAAGATGACACAACCTTTCTTACTTGGTGCAATATGGTTGGAGGGATGACTTGTCTTTGCCTAGTTGTCACTTGTTTATTGATCCACCTTGGCACCTTTTAAGTGACCTGTAAATTCTTCAAAAATACTGAGACATGTACTCAAAATCCAAATGAATTATTACCATATAATCACAATTTAATCCCCTTCATTTTGTAAGACAATTGAAGGCACAAACTAGGTAAAAAATCGGTCATAACAAAGCATGTGCTGGAATTTTCTGTATGTGTTTTTTTTTGAATTCTTTCCTTATGTGTTGCCCTCTTCAATGTCACCAATCTTGTGTGGCACATCCTCCACCAATTGAAGTATCAAATAGCTCCACCTAGGCTACAAGAATGCTGAGAATGGCGTGAGAGAGGAGGCTGCATTTGCCGAAATTTTCTTTTGGTAAGCTTTGTCACATAATGCACAATATTCACACATATATGGCAAATTATAATCAGCCTTAATTTGAATTTTCTAGAATACTTTAACATGTCTTTAATGTGTAAAAAATATCTAGATACATGCTACATCTATGCCAAAAATATTCCATGTGTGTAAGTTCGTAGAAAACCGAATTTTCGACTTTCGTCGATTACGTGATTTTTCTCTAATTAATTTCAAACTTCTAACACATGTAATATATATTATGTCACACATAATATCCATAAAATAAAGTGTATATTCATCACCAATGCAGAATAGAAAAACGCCCCATGTGCCTAAATGAAATTGAGTTTGAATTCTCCACAAATCTAGGCTAAATTGTGGGTTATTTGTGTGTGCCAACATGCTATGACTTTGTGGCTGATTGTAACATGTGGATCACGAAATTTTTGAATAATTTTGATTTATATAGGCTGGCCATCTTTATATGGCAAGTACGTGACATGTCGGTGAAGTTTCGGTAGTCACCCGATACGACAATTTTCGGTTTATGACCTTGTAACATGTTGTTATAATTTTTACGTCACCATGACTTATAACATATGATATATGACCTGAAAATACTCATAAATATGAGGTGTATATAGTGGTGTGATGTCGACATACATTTATAATATATGTGACGTGTCGGTGGTACGACAGAATATAAGTATATAGTGCCTTTTAAAAAGATATGGATATATATATTATATACGAAAATAGTGTGTGAAATGAATGGGATGAGGAGACTTTCCATTTCAAATTTGTTGCCATATAGCTCTCTCCAAATACGTCTTCATTTAATGAACTAGTTAGTTCATTAACTTAAGCACTTCACTTAATGAACTAGTTTAGTTCATTAATTATGGCACCTGAAAATAATATAAAGACAAAAAATGTTTGCCATATGATATAAGCTTTAACACTTCATGGCTTGTTAGTGCAGCAACAATATATATAAACATGTAAAGCACTTTTATCACATAAATATGTCAAGTAAGATTTATTCATGCATTTCGTAAGTACGTAACATTTAAATCATGCATTTGTAAATCACTCAAACCCGTTTTCTCAACAAACCCAACCCTAATTACAATTACCGTATGCTGCGAACGGACCAATGCAAGTGTCCTACCTGTATTTACTATGAATTTGTGAAATTCGTAATTATATTTTTTTATCAAATCATGAATCATGCATGTAAAAGATTGGTTGGATAAATTGTTGGTTATGTGTATGTATGTAATCGATGATATATATATATATATATATATATATATATATAACATAACATAACACTTTATTCTATATTCTAATCTTATGACCATCTGTTTTCATCTCTTGACTTGGGCGGCCGGGATCACTGTATCGCCCTGCCTTGTGGCCGTCCCAGAGCTGGTTCCGTGCTAATTTCATCTATTGTTGCCCATGCCTTTATTGGTTACGGGCAACCCGGGTACACATTTCTCCCATGCTTCGAATCTACTCTACGGAATTTCTCGTTTTTACACATATATGACATATGATCTTTTTGGTTTCAAGAGGTACATCTTGAATTGTAGCAGCCTCCTCCCTACGTCGAAGCCTCCTTCCTACTGCAGCAGCGCCACTGGCTTTGGATTGGATTGCATTGTCATACCTTATTCTAGTTATAGCTTGTTGCTTAATTGTAGCTTATTATTTATATCTCTTTAATTGCCTGTTCTTTTGAGTTTGGGAGAGTCTCCCACCATAGGCATGCTTTTGGTGTAACCACGGTATTCCTCCAGCACAAGTGAGGGTTATTATATTAATAAAATACCCGGACGGTACTGCCCGTCCTTCACCTAATATATATTTTTTTATGGAAAGGAAATTTTATTAGAAACCTCTCTTATAGCGGAGGAAAACCATATTACATGCCTCGTCATATGTGAATAAGTGAAATAAAGAGCTAAGAATTGTATATCTCCAGTCGTATATGATATGCCACATTAAAACTTTGCCAAGAAAAACCACCCTTGTGGATAAAACCTTGGCGAAAGGAAAAGCGTACATATTTATACGGCTATCATTGATATTGAAGCTATTGAAACTTAAATATATATATATACATATATATATACATACATACATATATATATATATATACATATATATATATACATATATATATATATACATATATATATATATACATATATATATATATACATATATATATATATACATATATATATATATATATATATATATAGACACACACTGTTGTACCCCAACGACATGTACTTGAAACTATGAATAAGTGACGGAATGAAAGCGATGATTTTTTTAAGCGCATGTTACTTAAGCTAACTTAAGACTCTTTACGTAAATACTATTGAGATGATACTAAATAATTAAATAAGGGGACTTCAAGAAAGTGATACATGGAATATAGAGTTATATACCCACCAATGTGTAGGTATATGCGTGTATGATGTGTATATATATATATATATATATGCTAATCTTGGGAAAACAATAAAATAAAGAAAGGGATAATAAACATGAGATACAAGATAGAAGAAATAACAAAACATTCTTTTTTCCCCCAATAGCCAAAAATTTTGGCCATACCCCAAGATTCTAGACTTCTCCTCATTTTTTTCCAAACACATTTTAATACCAAAAATAACTACCTAAACATTTGGATTAAATAAATAGAAATAAAAGAAGCATGCAAAGAAGAAGTAGTAAATTATTAGAAAAGAATCTTGCATGGGAGACAAAGCATGGTCAAAAGTGGTCTCCTCACAAGACCCAAACTTCTTTTTCTCCCTTTCATGAATCCTTGCCCCCTTGACCCTCCTCCCAACCGTCGGCTCCCTTCCCCCTTGTCCCCTTAGATTTTTTAAATTGCAAGACAACATCTTTCATCCATCTTGCATTCCCTCTAAAGACAATTCAAGCCAACACTTATCAAGTTTTCCATCTTCCTCAAGTCATCATACGGTTCCTTCATCTTGAAGGCTAGGAATTCAACTCCATCTTCTTCTTCAAGCTCAAGGACCCTCTAGGTAAATCTCATTTCAAAGTTCCTAAGTAGATATTCATACATAATAGTGAAGCTCACAAGGATGTTTTATTCACCCCCAAAACCGTGGCCTCCATGTCCCACTAGGTGGAAGACATCAACTCTCTTAGGTGGTGCTATCTTATTACACTTGAAGCTCCACTCCAAGCCTACTTTGGTAAGTTTTTCTAGCCTCAATTGAAACTCTATTTTCACTATTGAATGAAGACTAACCCTCTTCTTTCCTCTCCATCAAAACCGTGTAACCAAGGGTGAAGAAGGAAGTGGATTTCAACTCAAATCACTCCATAACCAAGCAAAGACAAGAGCTTTAGCTTGAAGAGGCACGTATTCAATGATCTCCCATGATTTACTTAAAGTGTTAGTGACTTGAATGACTAGAGGTTCTTAAGATTTGATCTTTAGTTGAATATCCTAAGTTTGAGATTATATCTTAGAGATTTCTTAAGAATAATGCATTGCATGTGGCTTATTCTCTCAAAGATGGAATCTTTTATTTCATGCATTAAGATTCAATGTTGTTTTTAAGATGATTTATGATGCAACCAAGTGAGTCTAGGCAAGAATGGTTCTTATTTGAAACTTGGAAGATCTATGGAAAAGCATGCATGTGTAAGATAAGAGCTTTATGAAGTTGTTAGTAAGATAAGTTTAAGATGAATATTGAACATGATTGCATGCTTGATTATGTGCTGAAAAATGTGATGAAAGCCTTCCCTAAGTTTTGGCCTAAAGGAAAGAAAAGAGGAGGTGAGTTTGTCTTTAAAGGAGAACCCATGTTGGTACATAAGTGTCATTTACTCGTTAGTATCTACATATTGTTTTGTTTGATAAAAATGTGACCTTACAATGGACATGCAATCTGGATATTATGTTACAATAGGGTGTAAGTGGTAGCCAATGATATGTTTCATGAGAACATGGTGAATGATGGGTATTTAACTTGAATAGAAGAACAAATGGCAAACCACTGGAACTGGACTGAATGAAGTGACATTTTCAACGACATAAGAACTAACCTTGAAGACCTTCAATGAAGCTAATTTTTGGCACAAAGTTAGCCTTATGAATTTAGCACAAGTGAGAGTTGTAATTTTGTTAAAATAAGCTAAGGATTATTTTTAAGAAATTACGCGGTAAAACTGCTCCAGTGGAAAATTCTGGAGCTGGGCAGAATTGACCACTGACTTCAACGAATTAAAAGAGGACCTAGTGGACCTTCAATAAGTCTTATTTTTGGCACAAACATAGCCCCATAAGTGTAGTTGAGATGCCAGCTGGAAGTTTGGTAAAATGAGCTATGGTTAATTTTTAATAAAATATTTGGTAAGACTGGTCAGACTTGAGAAACGGGAATTGAGCAGAATTGTAACCTCTCTTGGTAGACTTGAAAAGGGACCTTGTAGATGACCAATAAAGCTGATTTTTGGCATGGTAATAATCCTATGAGTGTAGTGGACACGTCAGCTAGAATCTTGGTAAAATAAGTTCTGGATTATGTTTAATGAATTATTTGGTAAAACTGCTTAACTGAAATTACTGGAACCAACCTAAAATTTAGTAACGACTTTCCAGGCCTCAGAAAGGGGACTTAGAGATATGCAAATGGGCTAAATTTCGGTAGGATACTAATTCCACATGCTTATGACTTGGGCGAGTTGGAATGTTTGAAAACGAATTACGGATGCGCCGCAATTAAATTTTTAGTAAAATGGGTCAGGTCAGTTTCAGCACTTAAACCGTTTTAGAAAAGTAATTAAATGAGCCCTTATGGTTATCAATTTAACCTGAAAATTTTATGACAAATCCCCAAGACACATATGAATAAGTCACGAAAGTTAGTTAGGTTAACCCTAACGTTTTGGAGGGTAATCATGGACGCAAAGTTGATGTACTAAAGCTGAAATTTAGGCTGAACAAGGAAATACATTAAATGGGGTTAATTTATCTGCTTATGAGTATGACATAGGAATTTAGGGATTCCCTAAGTCCGAACCATGCAGGTTAATATGTTATTTCATGCCATGACTTGTATTGCATATCACTACATGTATCATGCATGATCATGAAACCGATTTTATGGATTTTACTTATGCAAGCAAGTTTGAAAAGCGATTATGTTTTTGTTATGCATGAAAATTTTACGGTCCCATGTTTTAAAAAGCTTCATGATTCCTTTGCCGGCCAAGCATGCGACCAACCCGACTCAAGACCCGGGGTTAATTGGTTTGTTGACATGATATGTTCTGCACCCGTTCAGATCCGGGGTTAATTGATCTGATATCTGTTCTGGACCCGTTCAGATCCGGGGTTAATTAATCTGATATCTGTTCTGGACCCGCTCAGATCCGGGGTTAATTGATCTGACACTCTGTTTTTATGACACGTGATTTTATGGGACCAAAATGATGTTTTGACATGACATGACATCATGCATTGCATATTACATAACTCATGATCACGCTAACATGTTGTATGATACAGTTAAGGACTTAATACGCTAATAGTGGTTAGCAGTATCTAGAAATATGCTTAGGCTATACCGTTAGTTGACTTCAGAACTTAAGACAGGTATGAGTTATTACTTAAAGTTTTCACGTTACTACATTCATGTTATAATTCTTTATGTATTTCATGGTCGTTTATTGTATTCTTGCTGGGTGATTTTTTTATCACTCACACTTTATTTTTCCCCCAGATAATGCCAAGATAGAATGGATCGAAGATGAGCCGAGGGTACCATATCCATAGGCGAGGAGATATGAAGGGAGCTAAGCTTAAGGACTTTTGTGCTGCTGAGATGTTTGTATTATGACTATGTTTGAACTCTGTAGAATATGACTGACGTTTGTGAGACTACTACTTTGGGGACTTAGTTATTTCGTAATGCATGTTTAATTTGAAAAGTTTTAATTCTGCATAAATTTTACTAACATGTTAAATGTTAGCATGTGAGTCCATGGCTTATGTTATGGATTTTCGCATGTTATGCATGACGCTTTGTACTCTCCTTAGTGAAGTACGGCGGGTGCACCGTATCCGGACGAGGCGGGTTGCGGGGCGCTACAAGTGGTATCAGAGCCTAGGCTCTAGATTTCGGACAGAACGTAGGACTAAGTTATGACCTTAGCAATCTAAGTTTGATCTTAGACCTAAGTCATGATCTTAGATGAGTGATGGCCTTAGACTAGGACCACTTAGACCGGGTTTAGGATGTAATTTAATAACTAATCCTAAACTATGAAAGCTAAGTCTATGACATAAGACGTGCCCTTGTATCTTCCCTACTTAAAAGTTTTCGATTTTGGTCCTTATTCAAATTCAATTGATTTTATTCCGATATTCTAAATAGATGCTAAACCCATAAGTGCAGATGGTGAGGCCACGTGGTAGACCTCCGAGAGCACAACCAGCTGCTCAGGAGCTCATTCCACCGCCACCAGCACAGGTCTTGCCGCCACCTCAGTCGGACCAGAATCCTCCACCACCAGCTCCACAGGCACCTGTTCCTCCGGTCATCCCATACATGAATGCTTTCCATGCCTTCTGCCAAGTTGTTACTCAGATAGGGTAGGACCTAATTCATCAGAATGCTCCACCGCAGCCACATCATCCAGTAAGGGATGCCCAATACTATTTTGAGAAGCTCAAGAGGGCTAACGTACCACCGTTTGAAGGAAAGCCAGACCCAGATATCGCAAAAAAGTGGCTAGATGAAGTTGAAAACTGTTTCGAGCTAATTCAAGCCCCAGAGGAGATGAAAGCTCAGGTCATCCGACCTTTCTTGATCAGTGAGGCCAATCAATGGTGGAAGACAAATCTGCATCCTTTGCCCAGACCGATTGCCTGGGAGAGATTTTTACAAGAATTCCATAAGTTCTATATTCCCCCATCTGTCAAATTACAAAAGAGACATGAATTTGAATCTTTGAAGCAGGAGCCGTGCATGACAGTAGTAGAGTACGCAAATAAGTTCATTGCACTTAGGAGGTTTCAGCCCGTCACGATGAATGACGAAGAAACAAAAATGCTGAAATTTGAAAGAGGTCTGAATCCGAGGATTAGGACGTGGTTGGTAAATGCAAATCCTACCAATTTTGGAGCAGTTCTAGATGCATGCTACCGCATAGAGAGAGATATTATCCGAAGAGATGACGTGGGTCAAAAACGAGAAAGACAAGGGACCGGGAATGAGAAATATAAGAAGGTGGAAAAGAAGAATTTCAGAGGATCAGTTCGTCAGGGACAATCTCAAGGACAGAATCAGCGCCACAAGCAAAACCAAAATAATCAGCAGAAGAATCAGGCCTCATCTCAACAGCCAGCAATATCGGTATGCTCTCAATGCCAGAAGAGGCATGTGGGTGAGTGCAGGTGGAAACCAGGCAAATGCTTTGGATGCGGCAAAGATGGCCACATGATTAAAGATTGTCCAGAAAAAGGAGCGCAGCAGCAGCAACAACAAAAGAACCAGCGGTCCCGTACAAATGCAAGAGTGCACGCTATGACAGATGCTGATGTCGAGGAGACTGCTGATGTAGTGACTGGTAAGATTTAAAGTTTTATGCCTTCAATACATTTCACTTATGTATGTCTATCATATTGCTTGGTAAAATGTGCATGGTTCGGGAACTATATTAGTGTGTAGCATACCTGCAAATGTGTTGTTTAACAGTGGTGCTAGCCACTCGTTTATCTCAAGGAAGTTTGCTAAGAATATCGATCATGATCCAATCCGATTAGATTCACCTTATAGAGTACAAGCAGCTGGCAATCAGGTGCTTGTTTCCCATCACATATTCAGAAATTGTGCGCTCGAATTTAATGACCAGATGTTTGAAGAAAATTTTATCCCCATATCCATGAGTGATTTTGATGTGATACTTGGAATGGATTGGCTCTCAAAGAATCATGCCCACATTGACTGCCGAAGCAGGCAAGTTATCATTAAGAACCCAGCTCGAGATGAGATGTCATTCCGAGGAGGAGCTAAGTTAAAGAAGCCACCCAAGAAAGTTTTTGTTAACGCAGCTCGTGCCAGCCAAGCATTAAAGAAAGGTCATGAAGGATTCTTGGTTTATGTTCCAAGTGCTGAACAAGGGAGCCCTACCCTTGCATAAGTTCAAGTTGTTAACGAATACCCTGATGTATTTCCTGATGATCTGCCTGGACTACCTCCTGATCGCGAGATTGCTTTCGAAATAAACCTTGCTCCAGGAGCGGAACCCATATCGAAAGCCCCTTATCGCATGGCACCTGCTGAACTAAAGGAATTAAAGGAACTGTTACACGAACTGTTAGAGAAGAAACTTATTCGCCCCAGCGTTTCACCTTGGGGTGCTCCGGTGTTATTCGTGAAAAATAAAGATGGAAGTATGCGCTTATGCATCGATTACCGGGAGCTCAACAAAATTACCATAAAGAATAAGTACCCGTTGCCCCGGATTGACGACTTATTCGACCAGCTCAGGGTAAGTAAATCATAAGTTTAACTTGAGTAAGATTTAAATCTTTCCCAAAACCCTACCTAAAGTATCCTAATGCAGGGATCTCGAATCTTCAGTAAGATTGACCTACGATCTGGGTACTTCCAGTTGAAAATAAAGGCAGAAGATGTCCCTAAGACTGCTTTCAGAACCTGATATGGACACTTTGAGTTCTTAGTCATGCCTTTTGGTTTGACCAATGCCTCTGCCGCCTTTATGGATCTCATGAATCGAATCTTCCAAGAACAGTTGGATAAATTCGTGGTGGTCTTTATAGACGATATCTTGATATAGTCACCCGACGAAGAGACTCACGCAGCCCATCTGAGGACAGTCCTAAATATTCTAAGAGCGAGACAGTTGTATGCAAAGTTCAGCAAATGTGAGTTTTGGCTGCGAAGTGTATCCTTCCCTGGTCATGTGATTTCAAAAGAAGGGATTTCAGTTGACCCCAAGAAAACTGAAGCTATCACAGAATGGCCCAGGCCAACAAATGTTACTGAAGTAAGAAGTTTTCTCGGACTGGTCGGATATTACAGAAAGTTTGTTGAAGGATTCTCGAGGATAGCTGTTCCTCTCATCAGATTGACCCAAAAGAAAACCAAGTTCGAGTGGAGTGCCGACTGTGAAAGGAGTTTCTCGAAGGTAAAAGCAAAGTTGACGTCCGCACCTATCCTAGCTCAGCCCACTCCTGGTGAGCAGTGTGTAGTATACAGTGATGCTTCGAAGAATGGTCTCGGATGTGTTCTTATGCAGAATGACAAAGTGATAGCTTATGCATCCCGACAGTTGAAGCCATTTGAGCAAAACTATCCTGTCCACGATCTTGAACTTGCTGCAGTGGTTTTCGCATTAAAGATATGGAGGCATTACTTGTATGGCGAACGGTGTGAAATTTAAACAGATCACAAGAGCCTAAAGTACCTCTTTACCCAGAAGGAGCTTAATATGCTGTAGCGCAGATGGCTGTAGTTAATAAAGGATTACGACCTTTCCATGCAATATCATTCGGGAAAAGCTAACAAGGTTGCTGATGCATCAAGTCAGAAAGCAAGTCACCCACGGCAACCACCTCTCCAGTGAGACATGGAAGAGTTCGGCTTAGAAGAAGTTGACTCAGTCGATGAGGTTCTCACCAAGTTAGTTCTTGTTCCTTCATTGATTGATAAGATCAAAGAGGCTCAAGGGAATGATGAAGCGTTGAGGAAAATCAAAGAAAGGATGAAAGATAAGCCACGAGACGACTTTGAAGTTCGCAGCGACGGCAGTTTATGGTATCGAGGACGATTGTGTGTCCCCGAAAGCAAAGAACTTAAAGATGAAGTTTTGATGGAAGCTCATAATTCTCGACTGTCTATACACCCTGGAGCAAATAAGATGTACCAAGATCTCAAGCAAAAGTTTTGGTGGCCCGGTATGAAGAATCAAATAGCAGAATTTGTCGGGCGATGTCTAATTTGTCAAATAGTAAAAGCCGAGCACCAAAGACCCGCTGGATTATTGCAACCCTTAGAAGTGACGGAATGGAAATGGGACCACATCACCATGGACTTTGTGACCGATCTGCCCAAGACTAAGCATGGGAATGATGCTATATGGGTGATTGTGGATCGTTTGACTAAGTCTGCTCACTTCTTGGCCATGACAATTAAGGCATCCATGGGGAAGTTAGCCTCTATGTATATTGACCAGATCATTTGTTTACATGGAGTGCCCATAAGTATTGTATGTGACCACGACCCGCAATTTACTTCGAGATTTTGGACAGCCTTGCAAAAGGCAATGGGCAAAGGGATTAGAATGAGTTCCGCATTTCATCCTCAAACAGATGGACAAACAGAAAGAACAATCCAAACCCTTGAGGATATGCTCCGCGCATGCATCCTTGATTTTGGAGGAAGCTGGGATAGAAGCCTTAAGCTCGTTGAGTTCTCTTATAATAATAGCTTCCACAGGTCTATCGGGATGGCACCATATGAAGCGTTGTATGGACGAAAATGTCGATCCCCACTCTATTGGGATGAGATTGGAGATAAGATCTATGCGGGACCGGACATTGTTGAGCATACACGACAAAAAGTAAAATTGGTCCAACAAAGATTAAGAGCGGCACAAGATAGGATGAAGATATGGGCAGACGAAAGAAGGAGACCTTTGGAGTTCCAAGAAGGAGAGAAAGTTTTTCTAAAGGTTTCTCCGACTAAAGGTGTTAAAAGATTTGGCATCAAAGGAAAGCTAAGCCCAAGATTCGTTGGACCTTATGAGATACTTGAGAGAGTGGGCGAAGTTGCATACCGCTTGGCGTTGCCACCATCTCTTTCTCAGTTGCACGATGTATTCCATGTTTCTCAACTTCGGCGATACGTATACGACCCTAGCCACATCCTTGAAGATCAACAGTTGAACGTTGGTGAAGATGTATCTTATGAGGAAGAGCCTATAAGGATCGTTGATCAAAAGGAGAAGGCCTTAAGGAAGAGATCCATACCCATGGTGAAGGTACAATGGAGGCACCATTCGGAGGAAGAAGCAACATGGGAAACGGAGGAAGACATGAAGAGTAGATATCCACATTTATTCGACTAGTTCTGAAGTTTCGAGGACGAAAATTATAATAAGGGGGGGGAGGATGTTGTACCCCAACGACATGTACTTGGAACTATGAATAAGTGACGGAATGAAAGCGATGATTTCTTTAAGCGCATGTTACTTAAGCTAACTTAAGCCTCTTTACGTAAATACTATTGAGAAGATACTAAATAATTAAATAAAGGGACTTCAAGAAAGTGATACATGGAATATAGAGTTATATACCCACCAATGTGTAGGTATATGCGTGTATGATGTATATATATATATGCTAATCTTGGGAAAACAATAAAATAAAGGAAGGGATAATAAACATGAGATACAAGATAGAAGAAATAACAAAACATTCTTTTTTCCCCCAATAGCCAAAAATTTCGGCCATACCCCAAGATTCTAGACTTCTCCTCATTTTTTTCCAAACACATTTTAATACCTAAAATAACTACCTAAACATTTGGATTAAATAAATAGAAACAAAAGAAGCATGCAAAGAAGAAATAGTAAATTATTAGAAAAGAATCTTGCATGGGAGACAAAGCATGGTCAAAAGTGGTCTCCTCACAAGACCCAAACTTCTTTTTCTCCCTTTCATGAATCCTTGCCCCCTTGACCTCGCTCCCAACCGTCGGCTCCCTTCCCCCTTGTCCCCTTAGATTTTTTAAATTGCAAGACAACATCTTTCATCCATCTTGCATTCCCTCTCAAGACAATTCAAGCCAACACTTATCAAGTTTTCCATCTTCCTCAAGTCATCATACGGTTCCTTTATCTTGAAGGCTAGGAATTCAACTCCATCTTCTTCTTCAAGCTCAAGGACCCTCTAGGTAAGTCTCATTTCAAAGTTCCTAAGTAGATATTCATACATAATAGTGAAGCTCACAAGGATGTTTTATTCACCCCCAAAACCGTGGCCTCCATGTCCCACTAGGTGGAAGACATCAACTCTCTTAGGTGGTGCTATCTTGTTACACTTGAAACTCCACTCCAAGCCTACTTTGGTAAGATGTTCTAGCCTCAATTGAAACTCTATTTTCACTATTGAATGAAGACTAACCCTCTTCTTTCCTCTCCATCAAAACCGTGTAACCAAGGGTGAAGAAGGAAGTGGATGTCAACTCAACTCACTCCATAACCAAGCAAAGACAAGAGCTTTAGCTTGAAGAGGCAAGTATACAATGATCTCTCATGATTTACTTAAAGAGTTAGTGACTTGAATGACTAGAGGTTCTTAAGATTTGATCTTTAGTTGAATATCCTAAGTTTGAGATTATATCTTAGAGATTTCTTAAGAATAATGCATTGCATGTGGCTTATTCTCTCAAAGATGGAATCTTTTATTTCATGCATTAAGATTCAATGTTGTTTTTAAGATGATTTATGATGCAACCAAGTGAGTCTAGGCAAGAATGGTTCTTATTTGAAACTTGGAAGATCTATGGAAAAGCATGCATGTGTAAGATAAGAGCTTTATGAAGTTGTTAGTAAGATAAGTTTAAGATGAATATTGAACATGATTGCATGCTTGATTATGTGCTGAAAAATGTGATGAAAGCCTTCCCTAAGTTTTGGCCTAAAGGAAAGAAAAGAGGAGGTGAGTTTGTCTTTAAAGGAGAACCCATGTTGGTACATAAGTGTCATTTACTCGTTAGTATCTACATATTGTTTTGTTTGATTAAAATGTGACCTTACAATGGACATGCAATCTGGATATTATGTTACAATAGGGTGTAAGTGGTAGCCAATGATATGTTTCATGAGAACATGGTGAATGATGGGTATTTAACTTGAATAGAAGAACAAATGGCAAACCACTGGAACTAGACTGAATGAAGTGACATTTTCAATGACCTAAAAACTAACCTTGCAGACCTTTAATGAAGTTAATGTTTGGCAAAAAGTTAGGTTTATGAATGTAGCATAAGTGAGAGTTGGAATTTCGTTAAAATAAGCTAAGGATTATTTTTAAGAAATTATGCGGTAAAACTGCTCCAGTGGAACATTCTGGAGCTGGGCAGAATTGACGACTGACTTCAACGAATTAAAAGAGGACCTTGTGGACCTTCAATAAGTCTTATTTTTGGCAAAAAGCTAGACCCATGAGTGTAGTAGAGATGACAGCTGGAAGTTTGGTAAAATGAGCTGTGGTTAATTTTTAATAAAATATTTGGTAAGACTGGTCAGACTTGAGAAACGGGAATTGAGCAGAATTGTAACCTCTCTTGACAGACTTGAAAAGGGACCTTGTAGATGACCAATAAAGCTGATTTTTGGCATGGTAATAATCCTATGAGTGTAGTGGACACGTCAGCTAGAATCTTGGTAAAATAAGTTCTGGATTATGTTTAATGAATTATTTGGTAAAACTGCTCAACTGAAATTACTGGAACCAACCTAAAATTTAGTAACGACTTTCCAGGCCTCAGAAAGGGGACTTAGAGATATGCAAATGGGCTAAATTTCGGTAGGATACTAATTCCACATGCTTATGACTTGGGCGAGTTGGAATTTTTGAAAACGAATTACGGATGCGCCACAATTAAATTTTTAGTAAAATGGGTCGGGTCAGGTCAGTTTCAGCACTTAAACCGTTTTAGAAAAGTAATTAAATGAGCCCTTATGGTTATCAATTTAACCTGAAAATTTTATGACAAATCCCCAAGACACATATGAATAAGTCACGAAAGTTAGTTAGGTTAACCCTAACGTTTTGGAGGGTAATCATGGACGCAAAGTTGATGTACTAAAGCTGAAATTTAGGCTGAACAAGGAAATACATTAAATGGGGTTAATTTATCCGCTTATGAGTATGACATAGGAATTTAGGGATTCCCTAAGTCCGAACCATGCAGGTTAATATGTTATTTTACGCCATGACTTGCATTGCATATCACTGCATGTATCATGCATGATCATGAAACCGATTTTATGGATTTTACTTATGCAAGCAAGTTTGAAAAGCGACTATGTTTTTGTTATGCATGAAAATTTTACGGTCCCATGTTTTAAAAAGCTTCATGATTCCTTTGCCGGCCAAGCATGCGACTAACCCGACTCCAGACCCGGGGTTAATTGGTCTGTTGACATGATATGTTCTGGACCCGTTCAGATCCGGGGTTAATTGATCTGATATTTGTTCTGGACCCGTTCAGATCCGGGGTTAATTGATCTGATATCTGTTCTGGATCCGCTCAGATCCGGGGTTAATTGATCTGACACTCCGTTTTTATGACACGTTATTTTATGTGACCAAAATGATGTTTTGACATGATATGACATCATGCATTACATATTGCATAACTCATGATC
Organism: Eustoma russellianum; assembly: GCA_036186865.1. Lineage (NCBI taxonomy): Eukaryota > Viridiplantae > Streptophyta > Magnoliopsida > Gentianales > Gentianaceae > Eustoma > Eustoma russellianum. The sequence goes on from AP025058.1 coordinate 10,403,517, forward strand.
ACGCTAACATGTTGTATGATACAGTTAAGGACTTAATACGCTAATAGTGGTTAGCAGTATCTAGAATTATGCTTAGGCTATACCGTCAGTTGACTTCAGAACTTAAGACAGGTATGAGTTATTACTTAAAGTTTTCACGTTACTACATTCATGTTATAATTCTTTATGTATTTCATGGTCGTTTATTGTATTCTTGCTGGGTGATTTTTTATCACTCACACTTTATTTTTCCCCCAGATAATGCCAAGATAGAATGGATCGAAGATGAGATGAGGGTACCATATCCATAGGCGAGGAGATATGAAGGGAGCTAAGCTTAAGGACTTTTGTGCTGCTGAGATGTTTGTATTATGACTATGTTTGAACTCTGTGGAATGTGACTATGACGTTTGTGAGACTACTACTTTGGGGACTTAGTTATTTCGTAATGCATGTTTAATTTGAAAAGTTTTAATTCTGCCTAAATTTTACTACCATGTTAAATGTTAGCATGGGAGTCCATGGCTTATGTTATGGATTTTCGCATGTTATGCACGACGCTTTGTACTCTCCTTAGTGAAGTACGGCGGGTGCACTGTATCCGGACGAAGCCAGGTGCGGGGCGCTACCCACACACATATATATATATTACTAAAGGAAGGCGCATGCCACTTGCTTTATTTTATCAATAAAATCCCTCACTTACGGCGGAGGAAAACCTAAATTACAGAGAAGGTCCTAACACAACGAAACAAAATTACTATGCAGTCTTGAAATAAATATAGTAAAAACACATAAAGCAAATGGGTACCGCCCATACTACATAGGATATGCCTCATTAAAACCTTGGCAAACAAAACCACCCTTGTGGATAAAATCTTGGATGAAAAAAAAGAGACATATTTATGCAGTGTGGGTCAATGGTACTAGAACAGTTAGAATCCTGGACCCAACATCCTTAACACAGTTCCGGTAGTCTCTATTGCACCAGGTGGAGCATGCCATCCTCAGCACATGAAAACAAATGTTAGAACATGAGAATGTGTGAGCGTACGAGGAGAAAATAGAATCAAAGCACATGTCCAACCTGTCTGCAATCTGAAGAGTGCAGGCAGGAGTTAGCAGTTGTCGCTAATCTTTATGGAAGACAGGTAGGAGTAGGCAGCCCTGGGCTGGTAGATCTTGAAGCCTGTGGAAAGTGGACATCGATGAAGCCTCTAAACCATATCATATGAGGTGACGAGCCACTGAATCAGTCTTTCGCAGTGTATAGCAAACCGCTGAGCCTGTCAGATGTAGAAAGGTATGCAACCGCTGAAGGTCTTGCCGAAGATCTTCAGTGTAAAGGCCACATCAGCCGTCAATCAAACTAAAACCAGACAATTAATCTCTAAGAAACACCTATTGAGTTGTGGCGCATAGATTATGGTGACATATACTGCTGCCTGCAATCCAGTTGTGGTCCCATTGAGTCATGAACGACAGTCCCAGCTGTAGTGTCCCATCGACCTGCAGCTGCATCATCATTTATTTTGATCTGTCCTGATGGGGGTGTAAGCCAACGCACTACCCTAGTGCTTCTGCAGTGTATAGGAGGGGACATACTGGCCACCACCAACGAGGGTATCACCGAGGCATACCTTTTTCCCAAAGCCGCCGAGCACCTAGTGAAAATATCCATCCGTGTACGCTCCTCCAACCTCTGAGGGACAAAGACGTCGACCCTAAACACAACGCCCATATATTCTTTCCAAACACTCCAACATATAGCATGTCTAACAACTACTCTTAGATTCCCTTTCATAGTACTAGCTGAAGATGTCAGCCACCGACTCATCATGTGCGAGTTCAAAGAAGAGTGGAGAGAAAAGGGCCCCTTAAGCATAAGGGCGTACTTACACCAAATATGGGCTAGGGCATGGAAATCTAGGAAAATATGGGTCGAATAAGAATTTGACTAGGAACAGAAAGGACATATCATCGGAAAAATTACTAAAAAGGACCGCATATTCTCAGAAGGTGGGAGGGCCAAAAAGGAACTTCCACATAAATACTTTAGATGACTGTGGTAACCCTGGCCACCAAATATATCGACAGGAGCGTAATGAAGCATGCGATACTCGGCACTCTCCATTCTCGTTTGTACTCCACAAAAGGCTATGTTGCCCTTCTTACACTCAATTGTGGCAGAAGAAATGAATCCTGCATATTCATTTCCAGTCTGACAAGCCATGAATCAGGTCTCGAAAATGACCTCGGCCTCCATATTTTTGATGAAGAAATCCTGCCCAAACTGTGGTATTTCAGTAATATTTCTACCATTTCTTACACTCGTAAGCCTTTTGCAAACTAGCCAACTATCAAACTCCCAACCCTCCTTCAGTCACTAGGACACGTATATCCTTCAAAGATCTCCAATGATGCCGTCCAGCAAAAACGAAATCTGCAAGCTTACATTCAAGTTCAGACACCACACTTTTCGAAAGTCGAGAAACATCAAATAGATGCAGAGAAATAGCCGAGAGAACAAAACAAATGAGGGTTAATCTGCCTGCTGCACTCTAAAGTTTATTCTCCCAGCTAGCCAAAAGGGCGTTAGAAAGATGTAGTAAGGATGTGTAATACACCGAGCGGCTCACCCCACGATGAAAGGAAGCACCTAATTACTTCATTGGTAAGGCCGCCTGGCGCATCCCTAATAAGCTTGCATCCTGTGTCCATTTAGTTGAGAACTAACAACCACCTGACTCTTATAAAAATTTACCTATTGTCTTGATTCCATCTGATATTGATTTAGGAAGTCAATAAAGCGTCTGAGGTTTCTTGATGATGCAGAGAGAAAGATATGTAGATCATCTGCAAAACCCAAGTGTGATGGTGTTTTGACACTGCTCTCTTCGAAAGTGTGAATATGTGTAGACGCCACCAGAGATTTAAGACCCTTGCTGAAACCTTCTGATGCAAGGATAAACAGCAGTTGAGATCACGAATCTCCCTGTTTAACTTCCCGACTTGTACTAAAAAAGCCATACGATTTACCATTAATAAGCATTGAGCATTTTGTGGCGGAGAGATTATTCATATTTAGCCTGACAAAAAACCTTTGAAATCCCATCTGAAGTAGCCGTTTTCATAAGTAATCCCATCTCACCAGATCAAAAGCCTTAGCCATATCTAATTTCGCGATCACCCTACCTCCACGGTGTGGTTTATCTAGCAAGTGCACCATTTCCTTTGCCATAAGAACCTGCTCAGCTATCCCTCTACGTGGCATAAATCATGTCTGTTCCTGGGAAATTAACCGAGGGAGTAGTCCCACCAGCCTCGATGAAATTATTCTTGTACTTACGTTTGATATGAAATTCGTTAGGCAGATGGGAAAAAAGTCCACGAAGGTTGTCAAGAAAATATTCTTGCACTGCCTTTAAAGCATCTTGATTTATTATCTCCCAGCAGTGCCTATAAACCACCCTTTATAACCATCCTGCCCAGCAGCGCTAGAAAGACTCAAACCGCGTCTTTTACCTCTGATAGCTGCGGAATAGCTAACAGCAACTGATTATTCTCTGAGGATACTGGTGATGGGGTATATTGCAGGATTGCATCATGATTCGAAGTATGCACAACAGAAAATAATGTTATGTAATATCTCTCAACTTCTCCCTTGATATCTGCCTCTATCACACATTCCTTTCCGGTAGAAGTCACAATTCGAGCAATTTTTAGCTTCCTGCTGCTGTCTTTCACAAGGCCATGATAATAAGCTGTGTTGGCATCACCTTTCTGTAGCCAGGACACCCTCGCGTTTTGCTGCCAAAACTGAGAAACACGCGTCTAGGTTTGAAGCAGTTGAGCATTTGCACTATGGTAGGCTGAATGACTCGCCTCATCAGGATGTTCATCATACACTGCCTCTGTAGCAACAACTCTTGCCTCAGCTTTAGAGGCTGCATCGAAGACATTTCCAAATATATTTTGCACTATGATCATGGTCCTTGTGATCATGAGTATGTAATATGTGATGTTGTATAAATTTTAGCATGTCAAAATAATGAATCTTGATGTTTCATCATGCATCATCATGTATGTGATCATGGTAGATAGAATATAAAAATAGATGTCATAATCTTGGCATCATGCATGCATTACACAAATTGAAGAATCCATATTGGTGTGGACCACCTACATTCAGCCAAGAGGCCAAAATAATATCATGTTGATGTATAAATTATCATTTGGACGTAACTTTATGATTATGTATATATGAAATGTATAAATAAGAGAAAAATTTCCATAGATGTGACAATGAAACAAAGATGAAATTCTAAGTATTTGTGTTTGATAACTTTTGGCCATAAGGCTATAATTGGTACATTCAAGACGATCTATACTTACTTGGACACACTCAATTAAATAAATGTGTGATATGTATAAAATATGTATGCAATTAGCATAATTGATGTACACATCAACTTGAAGAATTCAATATATGCATGTATGGTAACTTTCGGCCAAGAAGGGGCCATTTGGTATAGCTATGATTTCAAAGCAAATAAGTTTTATTTACGAACACTTCACGAAATGATTATTGCTAGAAATGTTTTAAAGTTTTCATGATTTAAAGAGTCGTGCCGCGAGACGAATGATTCCATATGACTTTTGCATGTATCTGTTGGCTGAGTGTAACACTTTGTCCGGGACAAGGGATCTCTGCTGTTATGTTACATCTTCGACGTTCTGTATGGAGAGCTGCCTGATGTCTGGTCTTGGGGGAGGACGTCAGGGGCAAAATACGCTATTTCAGAGTGTAACACCGCGTCTAGGACTCAGGTTCTCTATCATAACACGTCACCGTTAGTCTTATGTACGTTTGATGTAACACCATGGTTGCACAATCAGGATTCATAGACGACACTCGTGACTACTAAGGGAATCATTCGGTATGTCGTAGGCATTATACTTATGTTACGAAAAGTGCTATAGCCAATTCATGTCATGTCATGTTTACGTACGTATGAAATGAAATTTTATCCGAAATTTTACAATTCATACATCACGATATGGTCCCATGAGCCCTTAATGCCCTTAAATCATGACTAAATATTGAGTTCTATTCAGAGAGGTGCGGACCCCCTCGAATATTCTATGTTAGTGAATTCATTGAGAAAAGGGTGGGTCCAAGCTAGAAGCTGATGGCTTTGAGGACTGCGTAACTCTCGTGGAAGGAAGCGCCTTGTATTTTTTCTTGGGTCGTTGCCTATTCTTACTACAGTGTACAAACTTCTGAATCGCGTTCACAAAGGATGGATCGTTAAGATAAATTTCAAAAGGATCACCCTGAACCGTTCCCTGCATCTTCTTGAGCCTCTTAGCCAAGTCCTGGGCTGCACTATGTAACTCCAAATCATCGTCCGACAAATGGATGTTCAATAATTCTGTCCGAGGCATGTCCACAGTTTTCTTCCTCCACTTTTGCCCCAGGAGGCAAATTATCAAAAGGTTCTGAACGAAGCAATGACACATACAATGCATACGAAAGATTTTGAAGATTTTCCCGCTCAGTTTGACCTGTCTCCAATGAACGAACCACCTGCAATTGCAGCACTCCTGTCTGTTGCTTAGTAACATCATCTTCTAGAGATGTATTTGATGGGCCAGAGCCTTCTGTATGCAGCTGTTCTTCTGTGTCAAGAGGCCGCAAGATAGCATTCAACAAATCTCCTCCTGACACCACCGGATTATCTTTCTTTGGAGTCCAATGCTGAGCTGGAGCTTCATAAATTTTAGCTTTCCCCTCAATGGCCGCTTGCCGAGTTGCTACCGTCTCAACTTGTGGAGGGCACGTCTCCTCATTTGCCATACAAGGCAGCATGGCATGGCCAAGCATCCGACATTTGAATCAATAATAAATCTTGTCCTCATAGTCAATTTTCTGGAAAAAAGTGAAAATCATGGCTTTGAATATAGACACGAGTTGGAAATTCTTTTGACACATCCACTTCGACACAAACTCTTGCAACTGATGGCTTTAGTAAGTTCCTGGTTGCGTTATCCTCCTTCAATGGGCTTCCAATCATTCGAGCAATTTCAAATAGGGCATCGGGCTTATGAAACTATACTTGCAATCTAGGCAAAGACTACCAGATCGGCACAATTAGAGTATCCACTTTAGGGTCAAAATCATAAGACCATTTATTTACTCGCATAAGAAAACCCATAACATTCCAAGCGTGACGAGAGAAACATCTAATATAGTCTGTCACTTGACTAATGTGACCAAAATATGGTCGAACCTAGCGTGGTAATCTTCATCCCTCCAATAAACCCCAGATTGTCAAATCAATAACAAATAGCCTTTAGTCTTGGCCTACCATACCAAAAAATACCAACCAAACTATATTTCAATGAATAGGTTAGTGCAATAACTTCATCATGAGAGAAACTTATCGCTGAAACATCCTTGTATTCAACGATCACCCGAGGAGGCAGAGGAACCCTGGAAGCCCCAGCCACAAAAGATGCAAATGACCTAATTGCCGGCCCTGATGGCGGCAACATTGGATTTTCCATGGAAACAAAATGCAAAAAGAACGAACCAAAAGTTTGATGCCCATCAGGTAGATAATATTCCCAATGAATCTGATATTGCATATATATGCATGAAAGAGGCACGAGAAAAAGATTGTGAGAGCAAAGAAACGAAGAAATGTACTGACAACGGTAAAGTTAGTCATTGCCGTTGTGAGTCGGCGAGAAGTCCGGAGCGTACGCAATCGCCGCCATCCTTTTTCCAAAGTACATATATACCGGTGATAAGTATATATGTGTGTGTGTGTATATATATATATATATATATATATATATATATATATATATATATATATATATATATCATATATACCGCGGTAGGGGAACAACATAGCACATTTCCTGGCACAACATGGAATGATGAGCAGATACCTATGCACTTTTGTTCGACAAGTTGACCTTCTCCCATGGCGCGTGGCAGCTTGATGACGGATATTCACATGCCATACCCAATGATGACATCTACTTTGGACATCTTTTCCTATCTTGTCTGCATCCATTTGATGCAGGCGACTGGGTATGTTATTTATAAAATATTTACAGTACTTTTTTCTAAGATTTTAATTTGCCTGTTGATGTCTGAATATCCTTTGATGAGGATCAATGTTGGATGCTTTATACACAATGATGTATGGGGTGGCAAACAAGTTCCAGTGCTCAGAGGCAGGCTCCGAGGTGCCATGCTTGGACATCATTGGTTGAAGATATATGATGACACTGATGTATATTCCCTACTGTATTTTTTGACAAGATTTGTATTTGATCGACGCTCCAATGGTATAAATATGTGCACTCTTTCCTTCGCCAAGGTTTCAATGCGGCATATCGTATATGATTGCAGGATGACAATCATTATTTCTTTACATTCACTTTTTACGTATGATAAACCTTGATGTAATATGGTTTTCCTCCGCCATAAGTGAGGTTCAGATTTAATAAAATTGACTTTATCAATATATATATGTGTGTGTGTGTGAATAGACACCACTAAAGTGGGGTGAATAGTGGTTAGCAAAAATTACACTACTACCCTTGATAAAAATCCCCTCTGAAAACAGAATCTGAGACTACCTCAGATTCAGAACCCGCTTTTGAAAAATTCAAAAATCCTTATATACATCTCCAAAAATTATGAAAATTTCCAGAACAATCTCAATGTGTTAACAAGACTTTGTCCAAAAATCAGACAAAAATAAGATCGTTTGACCATTCAAACAAATAAAAAGATTCGGATGGTCAATCTGGGTAGGATTGGACAGAATGTTGGTGAAATTGAAAAACGTGTTTCTCTTTGAATAGTTAACCAAAAAGATTGATCTTTATATCAAAAAACTCCTTAGGATGTCTAGTTGATGTTTCCGAAAGGCCCTGACCTTAAACAGTTCTTGGTTAAAACAGAATTCAAGTTTTTGCAAAACTGGTCAGAATGCAGCCAGATTGGAGCAGTTATCTTGCAAAGACTGAAAGGCTAACTTTCCCTTGCTCAAATCAAGTGATTCTTATTTCAAATAAAAGCTAAAAGTCTGAAGTATAACTCCACCAAAAATCACAAATTTTGAAAGTGTTTTGCCATTTTTTCAAATTGTGAGAAGTTGTGTGAAAACTGCAGTAAAAACGGACAGAAAACAGAAAGGTAGAAACAAGACAAGAACACCGAGGATTTATCCTGGTTGGGTCAATGTGACCTACTCCAGTCCCAAGGAATACCTTTCCTTGGATTTTACTATGGTATGAATCAACTTACAACAATAACCAAGCTTGATCCTTGGGTTATACACCAACCCTATTCAAGACTTGGATGAACACCTTCTATGCAACACTTAGTTGCAACACCTCTACAACCTATTGATGTAGCCTTGTAGAATTGGCTAATAAATCTTACAAATGAAGCTCAAGAGGCGTGTAGCTCTGCAACAAATACAACAAGAACACCTTGGCTACAAAGAATGAACAAGAACAACAACAAGAAGATGATAGCTAGACAAATCAACAAATGCTTTTAAGTGTGCTTCAAGTGTGTTTCATCTTCTTCACCATTGCCTCCTATTTATAGTGTTAAGTGAGCCTTGGAGATAATAATGCACATGTTTCACCATCTTCATCATAAAGCTTATGTTTCTTCACATCATTAGTTGGCCTTGTACACTTGGCAAAATGAGACAACATAATTGGTCCACCTTGAACACCCATATGGCCAAAAATTCCACTTGGAATTGTCTTGAAAATGTGAAGATAATATGGAGAAAATTATCTCCAAGAAGTCCAAGTAGCCGATGGTTTTGAATGAGAATTTCCAAGTTGGCAATTTTCGCCAACTAGCTCCTTTTTGTTTGGTCCACTTGGCATAACCTCATAAAATAGATAAACCACTTTTGGCACCTGTATATGCACGTTCTTGGACATATATACAAGTATATCAACTCATATTTTTGAAGAAGAAATCACCAAATAATACTTGACAAGATTATGTCAACATGTAACACCAAAATTCCCATAACTTCGTCTTGTATGTTGTGATCATTTCTACACCTTTAACATCAATAAATTCTCTTTCAAATGATGATAAATATACTCCAATAATATATAGAAGAGAGTCTTCAAGAAAGAAATAGAATGTGACATCACAACTCGTCACATATCCCGTTATAGTCAATAATATCATCATGTGAGAGAAATAATATAAGACCACCATATAATCTTCAAAATAATCCCAAATCAACTCCAGAATGATGATAATAATATGCTCAAGAGATTCTTTGAGTGAAAATACCAAAAACACCCTAAGGGGTGAAATGACCAAAATGCCCCTGGTGAGAGAAAACTCCAGAAATGACCCCAATGGTCAGAAATAAATATAATTCCACATTTGTCTTGATAAATATGATAAGAATAAGTCCATGAAGTATTTCCACCATATCACGTTCCTACAAAACTCAAAATAACAATTTTGCCCTTTTTGGTAAGTTGTGGAAACTTCCAACGCACATTAATCACAATGTAGTTATAAACATCAAAAACACATAATATTCACATAATGAACATGTATAAATCATGTACAAATGTAAACAACCACTTTATCACATTTTAGAAAAATATTCCTGAAAACCCTAAACATCGATCGATCGAAGTACCTCAGCTCTAGAGATCGATGTCTCACAGTGAGTTTCAAAAATTGTCTCTGACCTACATCGATCGATCGAAGTGAGGGTTCGATGTAAATCGATCGATTGATGTGTCTCAGGTTTAGAGATTGATGTGTCTCAGGTTTAGAGATCGATGTCTCACAGTAAGGTTTTGCACTTTCACTACCTTACATAGATCGAACGATGTGAGAGATCGAAGTGCAACAACCTGAGAGATCGATGTCAATTTTTTCAACTTTTTCAACTTTTAATAACATATAGCACCATGTATGATATTTTGAAGTATTTACCACTTAAAATCATGACTTTGAAAATTATCCAAACATATTTCTCAACAGAGGTTACTTGCAGGGCGAAGTGTTGCTTATACTATTTTTTATCGTGATTTTGTCGGTAAACAAGATTATAACTTAGTATACGTCAAGGAGGACTCGGATTTGGGATTTTAATGCTTGAGGTTTACGTGAGGAGACTTTTGCGGGTTTTTGGAGATTTAATAGTTTTATATACGTAAGACATTTTTATTTGTTTTAGTTTTGCCCTGATTTATACGTTTATTATTGATGATTATTTTGAGGTTTTTATTTAATGACTTCCGCTAACATCAGTTTATGTCACTTCGCAGATTTGTAATTTATTGGTATCGATGCCTTGTATTTTCCTTAGAGAAATAGGGCGTGTGAGTCGTTTCGAGTAATAGGACTCGGGACATGTTGCTATAGGTGGTATCAGAGAATTGCTTTAGATCCACAGCAGAAATGTAGATTTAGGCCATGAGTTCTCTCAAAACTTGTCAGATTGCAGCCAGATTGGAGCAGTTATGTTGCAAAGACTGAAATACTAACTTTCTCTTGCTCAAATCAAGTGATTCTTGTTGCAAATGAAAGCTAACAGTTTGAAGTGTAACTCCACCAAAAATCATGAATTTTGAAAGTGTTTAGATATTTTTTTAAATTGTGAGAAGTTGTCTGAAAAATGCAGTAGAAACGGACAGAAAACAGAAATGAATAAACAAGACAAGAACACCTTTATCCTGGTTCGGTCAATGTGACCTACTCCAGTCCCAAGGAACACCTTTCCTTGGATTTCACTATCAAATGAATCACCTTACAACAAGAACCAAGCTTGATCCTTGGGTTATACACCAACCCTACTCAAGACTTGGATGATCACCTTCTAAGCAACACTTTGTTGCAATACCTCTACCACCTAAGCCATATAGAAATGGCTAATCAATATTACAAATGAAGCTCAAGAGGCTTGTAGCACAATAAAAACAACAAGAACACCTTTTCTACAAAGAATGAAACAAGAACAACAACAACAAGAAGATGATAGCTAGACAATTCAACAAATGCTTGTGAGCTTCAAGTGTGTTTCATCTTCTTCACCATTGCCTCCTATTTATAGTGTGAGATGAGCCTTGGAGATAAGATTTCATATGTGTCACCATCTTCATCATCAAGTCCAAGTATCTTCACATCATTGGTTGGTTTTGTACACTTGGCAAAATAAGACAACATGATTGGTCCACCTTGGAAAAATGATGTTGGCCGAAAATACACCTTGGAATTGTCTTGAATTATCCTTAGAAAAATAGAGATAATTCCCTCAACTTCTTGGCACAAGAATAGGCATGTAGGCATTGACATTTTCAAACTCAAATTCAGCTCCAATTATCATCATAGTAGCCGTTGGCTACTTTCTTATTTTTCCAAAAATAATTTTGATTTTCTTTGAAAAAATAAGAAAGGATAATACCACCAAAATATCCCCAACTTCAAGCACAATAATAGTACATGTGAAGTCTTTATTTGACTTCAAAAATCTGCTGAAAATACCCATTAATCACCAAGTAGCCGTTTGGCTACATTTGAAATTTCTAAGTTGGCATTTTTGCCAACTAGCTCCTTTTTGATTTGTCCACTTGTCACCAAGCCATAAAATGAATTACACATCATATCCAACTGCATATGCATGTTTTTCAACATATATATATGTGTAGCATCTCAGATTTTTGAAGAGGAAATTAATAGATAATAGTTGACAAGATTATGTCAACGTGTAACACTGAAATTATCAATATTTCTTCTTATATGTCATGATCATTTACACACCTTTAAAACCTTTGATATCTCTGAATAATGATGAGTAAATATTCTCTTATAACATATAAAAAAGGATCTTCAAGAAAAAATAGAACGTGACATCTCAAATCGTCACATATCCAGCTATAGTCAATAATATCATCATGTGAGAGAATAAAATAGAGAATCACCATATTATCTTCAAATTAATAATAACTCAGCTCCAGAATGAAGATAATAATATGCTCAAGAGATTCCTTGAGTGAAAATACGAAAAATACCCTCAGAGGTGAAATGACCAAAATGCCCCTGGTATGAGAAAACTCCAGAAATGACCCAGATGGTCAGAAATAATCACGATATCACCTTTTTCATGATAGATAATATAAGAATACACCCTTGAAATATTTTCACCATGTGATGTTCCTACAAAACTCAAAATTCCAATTTTGCCCTTATTGGTAAAATATAGAAACTTCCAAGGCGTGTTAGTCACAATACATTTAAAATCATCAAAATCACATAAGATTCACATGATGAGCATGTATAAATCATATACAAATGAAAACAACATTTTAACACATTTTAGAAAATTATTTCTAAAAACCCTGGACATCGATCGATTGAAGTGCCTCAGCTTCAGAGATCGAAGTCTCACAGAAAGGTTCAGGTTTTGTCTTTGACCTATATAGATCGATCGAAGTGAGGGTTCAATGTACATCGATCGATCGATGTGTCTTAGGTTTAGAGATCGATGTCTCACAGTAATGTCTTGAATTTTCACTGCCTTACATGGATCGATCGATGTGAGAGATCTATGTACATAGATCGATCGATGTGCACCTACCTGAGAGATCGATGTCATCTTTTTCAACTTTTAATCACATATAACATCATATGTGACAGTTTTAAGCATTCACCACTTAAAATCATGCCTTTAAAAATTATCCAAACATATTTCTCAACATAGACATCTCCTACCGTGTGCTTGTAGCTGGAGATCAGGTGATCCTCTCACATCATCTGTAGAAGGCCTACAATTTTGAAGTGGAAGACCGCACTATTGATGCTGCATTGATAACAATTTAGATAAGAGACTTCAATGTCATCTTCTGAATAGATTAGCTGGCAGGCATCATGCTCATATCAATTGCCAGCAGAAACAAATGGTGTTCAAAGACCCCACTGAGGAGGAATTGACATTCCACGGGAACAAGAAGTTGAATAAGCTGTCGCACAATATATATCTTACAGCAGCACGATCTATAAGGTGCTGAGGAAAGGAGATAACGGATTCCTTGTATTCTCATTGAATGCTGATCAAGATATGCCTTCTATCGACGATATCCGGTTGTGACAGAGTTCAAGGATATCTTCCTAGACGAGTTACCAGGATTGCCACCAAGCAGGGAATTGGAGTTTGAAATCAACTTGTTATCGGGAGCGGAACCAATTTTGAAAACTCCATATAGAATGACACCAGCAGAACTGAAGGAGATTAAGGAACAGTTATAAGAGTTCTAGATCAGAAGTTTATCAGACCTATTGTCTCGCCTTGGAGAGCACCTGTCTTATTCATGAAGAAGAAAGATGGTAGCATGAGGTTGTGCATCGATTATTGGGAACTCAAAAAGATTAGGATCAAGAACAAATACCTGCTACCAAGGATTGATGATCTGTTTGACAAGCTAAAGGTAAGACCCTTTGCCATTCAGCAAGTTTTATATAACGTAATTATCAATGTGAACGAGGCACATTTATGTGCATGGTGCTAAGGTGCTTATGAAGATTGCCCTCCGTTAGGTTATCAAAATCTAAGAATTAAGGTATAGGATATTGCAAAGATGGTGTTTCACAAAAGATATGGGCACTACAAATACCTTATGATGCCCTTTGGATTGACGAATGCACCTGCATCATTTATGGACTTGATGAACACCATGTTCAGGGAGCAGTTGGACCGGTTTGTGGTGGTGTTCGTTGATGATATTCTGGTGTATTCACATGATGAAGAGATGCATGCTTAACATTTACTAGAGTTGCTGGAAATCTTGAGCAAGATGAAAATGTATGCAAAGTTCAGCAAGTGCAAGTTTTGGCTGAGGAGTGTGACCTTCTTAACTGATGTGATTTCGGAGGAAGGCATAGCGGTGGACCCTAAGAAGATCGAACGATTACCAGGTGGCAGAGACCTAGAAGTGTTACCGATTTAAGAATCTTCTTAGGTCTCGCTGGATATTATCGGACGTTTGTAGAAGGATTCTTGAGAATCGCAGTCCCACTGAGTAAACTAATGCAAAAGAAGACAAAGTTTGCGTGGACCTCAGAGTGCGAGAAAGGCTTCACTGAATTGAAGAAGAGGTTGACCACTACACAAGTCTTGGCACAACCCTCTGGTACTGAAGGGTTTGTATTATACAGCGAGGTCTCAAAAAATGGCTTAGGATGCGTATTGATGCAAGGAGAAATGGTGATCTCTTATGCATTAAGGCAGTTGTAGGCATACGAGAAATATTATCCCGTCCATGACTTGGAATTTGCCTCGGTGTATTTTCATTGAAGATACGGAGGCACTATTTATGTGGAGAAAGTGCGAGATCTTCACAGATTATAAGAGCCTCAAGACTTGCTCACGCAGAAGGAGTTAAATATAAGGTAGAAGAGATGGTTGGAGTTGATTAAAGATTATGACTTGACCATCAGCTATTATCCGGGGAAGGCAAATAGAGTGGCAGATGCATTAACCCGAAAGTTCAGCCATGCAAGACAGACTCAACTTAAAAGAGAATTTGAAGAATTTGACTTGGATATCATTGACTCTACAACAAACATTTTGGCAGCACTAATCATTATGCCGAATCTAGTGGACCAAATTAAGGAGCCTCAGAAAGATGATGCGAATCTGTGTGGTATTCGAGATAGACTCAAGAATGAGCAAGTTGAAGGATTTCAACTACTGGACGATGACAACATGTGGTTTCAGGAGACGTTTATATGTGCCAAATGATGAAGCTTATAAGAAGGAATTATTGAAGAGGGCGCACAATACGACACTTTCTATACACCAGGAGACCACCAAGATGTACAAGGACTTGAATAAGAATTAGTGGTGGCTAGAATAAAGAGCGAGATTGTTTAATATATTGCCCGGTGCCTAGTATGCCAACAAGTATATGCCGAGTATCAATGTGTATGAAGATATCTACAACCATTGGAGATACCGGGACAAAGATGGGAGCACATCACAATGGATTTTATTGCAAGGCTCCTTAAAACAAGAAGCGACAATGAAGTCATTTGGATGATCGTGGATCGGTTGACGAAGTACGCACATTTTCTTCCATTAACGAGTGAAGCTACAATGGAGAAGTGGATGACTCAATATGTTGATAATATCGTTAGCTTGCATGGAGTGACAGTGAGTATATGCCAGAACAAGACTCAAGATTCACATCATGATTTTTGACAGCATATCAGAGAGTCATAGGGACCAAGATGAATAGGAGTACCGCTTTCCATCCCCAAACTGATGGACAATCCAAGAGGACGATTCAGACTCTCGAGGACATGCTAAGAGCTTGCGTGTTGGACTTGAAAGGAAATCGAGAGAGTATGGTGAAGCTGATTGAGTTTTCGTACAACAATAGTCACCATAATGCGATTGGCATGGCGCCATTTGAAGTTGTTTATGGTAGAAAATGTATATCATCATTATATTGGGATAAATTTAAGGAAAAGGCTATTATTGGACCTGAGTTGGTTGAGCAAATCTTGGAAAAGGTGAAGATTATTCGAGAGAGGCTCAAGGTGGCTCTGGATTGCATCAAAACTTGGGAAGATCCAAGAGAAGACCTTGGAGTTTGCCATGGGCCAAAAAGTGTACCTAAAGGTTTCCCCAACTAAAGAAGTCATGAGATTCGGTGAGAAGGGCATGTTAAGCCCAAGATATATTGGTCCATATGAGGTGCTTGAGAAGATTCAAAACATTGGCGTATCGACTGGCGCTACCTCCTATGTTGTCGTGAGTGCACAATGTCTTCCACGTGTCGTAGTTGAAATGCTACATGGCCGACCCTAGTCATGTGCTAGAGCTTGACCATTGAAGTTGAGAGTGATGCGACTCACGAGAAGATTCCGATATGCATTGTAAATCAGAAGGACCAAGTTTTGAGGAGGCAAGACATTTCGTATGTAAAAATCCAATGGTCGAATCACACCAAGTGAGAGGCGACTTGGGAGCTCGAGGAGGAGGCACAGAAGAAGTGTCCACATCCATTTGATTAAGGTACTTAAGTTTTGAGGACAAAACCCTTTGTAACAGGGGAGAAGTGTTATGGCCCGTGTTTTTAAAATATAAAATATACCAATGTAAGTATCCTACATGTATTTACTATTTATGAAATCCGTAATTATATTTTTGCATCAAATCATGGATCACGCATATATAAGATTGGCTGCATAAAGTGTTTGTTATGTGTATGCATGTAATCAGTGATATATATATATATATATGTGTGTGTGTGTGTGTGTGAATATATGCAATTTGGTATTTTGGTTCCATTGGCCGAAAATATGTATGGAATAGCAGTGGCTGCTGTCTAGTTTTGAGGTGTATATATGTATGATTTTTGTACGTACATGATCTATATATATATATATATATATGACATATGTATATCTTCAATGTTACTACTGATGTTTCAAATGTTTTATACAATTTTACTTGGATTAACTGTATCGTTGTTTCACGAGCTCTACGTGTGGTGTTGCTATTCTCACAATGTTTCGGTTGAAGAATCACCTATGACACTTAAACCTTTGGTTTCCTATGTTCATAATGAATACATGCAACATTGGTTTGTAAAAGATTTCCTCAGTTTATATTTCAAAAACGGTTACGATATACATTGAACACAAATTTGTTTCTGGTGCGAGTTGGATATCAGAAGCTTACTGCGGATGCAGATTGATTTACTGGCCCAAACGGATTGCTGAAACTGAAGTCTCCCATTTTGGTTGGCGTACACTTTTGGATGGTTGCCTTGGTCCTCTTTGGACTAAGATGACGTGTGTACGTATTCTACATTACTTGCTTTATTTACCGCTCCTATTATTTAGCTGTCCTTTGACAACCCTTTCGGCCCACACCACCTCAACAACTGTGATAGCTAGTTGTTTTTATTTATTTTCTTTACTTTACTCTAGCACCTATGTATCTCCTTTCTATCTATCATTGTATTACGACTCATGTTCTTATTTCATTATCTTAGGAGAGTCTCCCGTCGACATAGGAACACAAATGTAACCACGGTATTCTTCCACCACAAGTGAGGGAAAATTTCATAAATGAAATCCATGATGGTACCGCTCGTCATTCAATAAAAACCTATATGAGATATGTATATATGTATATATGTAATATAAATGTAATTATAATGCTACATGTACTTTGGCTGAATCAAGGTTTGAAGTGGGGGGTTGTGTAAATTTCGGCCAAGGGGCTAGTGAGGCATAAGTTAGACTCAAATTTGATAAAGATATGAATGGTATTTGTATGATTTTATGTGGTATAAATTTAGGATGGTGATTGGAGATTGGGCAAATTTGAATTGTTATGAAACTGAGATTTTGTACAGTTTGAGGGTGGAATAGGGTTGGACATGAGAAAAGATGAATTCTAGTAATCGGAGGCGGTGGCTGACGGCGGTGCGTGAGGCACAAATGCCAGGCAAATGGCAACGCGTGCCAGCACATGAGGCGTATGGAGGCACGTGCGTGGGTGCTTATTGTTAGGTGTGGACTGTGCTTGCTAGCTATGGGGTTAGATGTGAAAAAACATAAGTGATGTGGAATATGGAAGGGTGCCAAGGGGTATAGATGGAGGAAGAGTGAAATTAGGGTTTTTGGAGAGTGGAGGGGGCTGGGCCGAGGGTTTGGGGGTGAGGAATGGTCACTTGTCAGGCGGGCAGTAGGGGGCCGAGGGGGGATGGGGTGAGGGTAGTTTAGTTGGGTAGTGGGTTGGGGGGAAAGTGGATCGAGGGAGGTGCGTGTATATACATAGGTGTATATGCACATGTATAGGCGTGGGCATGTATATGTATATACATACATGTGATTAGAGGTTAATAGGATATCGAACATGGTAGGTTAATATTTGATGCAATCGTAATTGGTATTTGGATATGTGTATTTGCATATGATCGAAATTGATTGTTGAAAAATATTTGGAAAATCGACCTTTGAAAACCTTTTTTAAATCGTGCAGCGCATATTTTGAAAATCGACCTTACAAGGGATGTGTCATTAAGTTGGATTAGTTACGAATAAACGAGATGTCTGAGCACATATGACTATATCTATGAGCCGTCCGGACATATATGACCGTCGATTGGGCTGTCCAAGCACATATGACTATATCGATAGGCCGCCTGGACACATGACCATTGGGGGACCAATTCATAAGTCTTGCGATATAAGTCACTTGTAAGGAAAGTGCTATAGCCACCACATCGAAATCGCATTTGAAATCGTTAACGTAAATTGCATCGAAACTTGATATTTTGAAAATCGAATTTGAAAATTGATTTGACTTGCATCACATCAATTTGAAAATTGCATCATCGATTTTGATTGTACTAACACTTGATTGGTTATCGATTAGTTGACTTGTTGACCGTTGAACTTTGTTGGTTGATTGTTTAGGGGTATTTTGGTAATTTCATTTGCGAATGGGAGACATGTTATTTTCTATATTGCTGTTTATTTTGCAACACTTGTTGTCATATATATGATCCCATGGTGAGTACAGTGAGGCTACTTACTGGATGAAGTGTCGATCACACTATACTTTATCGTGGTTTTCCAGATAGACAAGATTATGACGTAGTATACATCGAGGAGGACTCAGAGTGGTGATTTTGATGCTCGAGGTTTACGTGAGGAGACTTTTGCAGGTATTAGCTGAGACATTTTTATGGTTTTTGATTTCATATATTTTTGGAGATTTAATAGTTTTATCTGCGTTAGACATTTGTATTTGTTTTAGTGTTGCCTAGACTTATACATTTATTATTAATGATTATTTCAAGGTTTTTATTTTATGACTCCCGCTAACATCAATTTACGTCACTTTACTTATGTGTAATTGATTAGCATCGATGTCTGGTATTTCCTTAAAAAAATACGAGGGATGAATCGTTTCGAATACTAAGGTTCGAGATAGGTCTCTAGTTGATTTTTCTTCGTTTTTAGCAGACAGTTTAGATGTTGACTTAAGATTTTCTTTATATCGTTTAGCCTTTGTACCACTAAAATATTTTACTATTGAATGCTGTCTAAACCCCACCTATTTAGCAGATCGCTTTGACATCTTCATGTCGAATAGGTTAAGCTAATATATTTTACAATTTTTCGACACTAGAAATTCGCCGGTACGTGGACTGCGAATTGGTAATCTGCCTTGTGTTTTATTTGTTTAGTGGGTGACCACAAACATAGACCAAAAAAATGATGTAAAGTGCATATTTTATTTTCAATGACTGATGATTAATGTAAAACACGAAGCAATGATAGTCCAAGAGGACTCTATGACCAGTTATTATTTTCAATGTGTTTTCGGAATTAACATCAATTTTACTGCGGAATGACTTGTACAACTGCAAGTGATGGGCCAAAATATGACCTGCTCAGAAAAGACAAAACTTCTCGATTGGTCAGACAGTCAGTGTAACTTAGGTTCAGCTACTTGACTGGATAGCCTCGGCCAAAAGGCCTCAATATATCCCGGCCATAACGTGCCTCGGCCAAAAGGCCTCAACATATCCCGGCCATAACGTGTCTCGGCCATAACACATCTCGGCCTCAACTCACTCTAGGCCGGTAATTACAAACTACATTCCAGATGTCAAGCGTTGGTTAGACTGAAACAGTGGCATCATGACAGGTCGGCCTACACTTTATAGAGTCGGCCACTGACACCATATCGACCACTTGCACCTCGGTAAACTGACTCTACGGCCTAGGCCACCTCGGGCACTTTGGTCATTAATAAGCCTAAGAGGCCAAGCTCGGTCCCTGGAGTTTACCCTAGGTAATCCTCCTAGGTAAAACTCCTTTCCAGGTGTCCGTGGCATGCCTACTTAACCAAGCACCACACCACATGGCAAGCATGCAGAAGTGAGAGTCATCTTTATGACCTCCTTGCGTGTCTCGTTCTCTGTATCCTGCACATGCATTGGCTCAGGCAGCAATATAAAGAGCAGAAAACAAGAGATAAAAAGGCAAGTGAAACCCAGAAACTACCGACAGTGAATCATCTTCCTCACAGTGAAATAACCAGGTTTATGAGAAAAGCTCCATAAATTCACTATTCCAGTATTTAAATTCCTTATATAAATGGCCACAACTGACTTGAGCGTCGGAGGGTCTTACCCGAGGCCATAGTCCCCAGGTCCTCTAACGTTGTTATCTGCGCAGCTCAGCAGACAAGGCTGACTTTGGACAACTAACGGAAGCTTAACGACGTAACCCCTGGGTCATGTTTATTGCTTGGTGATAAATCCGACATCAACAAATTGGCGCTAGAAGGAGGGCTTGAACCTCTAAAATAGAAGTTTTTATTAATATTTCGTTAAAGTTAAAAAGTTAATTATCTCACCTTGATATGGGGCGAGGACCACGTGAAGGATTGGGGGAGTCCCCTAATCCTCGTCGTCGCAAAGAGGCTCATTCTGGTCCTCCGGGGTAGGACTCTAGGGGACCAGAACTGTGTCCGAAAAATGCTCCTGGAGTAACGGTGGAGGAGCGGGACAAAGCCATAAAATATGTGGCGGAGAATTTGGAAGTATTTGAAGCCGTAGTGGAATGGCTCAAAGGGAAACGCCCCGAAGTTGAGGACATGGAGGAAGACCTTTTCCCTTTTTATCCCCGGGAAAAGATCCATCAACAATCCTCTCAAGGTCTCCAAGGGTTTTGGCTGACGCCCGACAGGGCAATGTTAGAGCCCCAACCGTGGAGTCGGTGCCCTTGCACAGGCAGCGCCTAGGTGTGAGGCCCCGATCCTTCAAGAGTGTTCCACAAGAGGTTGAAGATCGTCCTAGGCTGGGGAGCCACCATTGAGATCCTAGGCCAGAGTACATGAGAGTAATGCAGGAGAGTCTATTCTATTGGGACATCGCTGAATACTTGGCACCGGATAATTTTAAGGTGCCTAAGATGGACACCTATGATGGAACTTCAGATCCCACTGATCATCTCTTTCAGCTTCAGACTGCTATGAGCTTGAAAAATGTGACTGATTCGCTGCGGTGCAAGACTTTTCCTATGTACTTGCGGGGAAAGGCCAGAAGATGGTTCTAGGAGCTCCCACCCCAATCGGTGGAATCTTTTAGATAATTGGTGCAAAAGTTTAAATCTCAATTTGTCTCCAGTGCTCCTTTTGTTAAAAATTCTTCGCACCTGATGACCTTGAGATAGGGTCCCAAGGAGTCAGTGCTAAAGTATATGCAGCGCTTTTCAGATGAGTTTCTGTAGGTCAGCGACAGAAACGAAGGGGTTAAAGCAGCAGCTTTTACTAATGCTCTCAGAGCTGGTCGCCTCTTCTCTCAGTTAGCTGAGGAGGGACGTACGTCATTAAGGGAATGTCTAGAGAAGGCACATTAGTTTGCCCGAGGTGAAGAGGCAAACAGGTTAAAGAAAGAAGTCGAGCAGGGTTCTTGGCGGGAAGGCCAACTCAGTTCGAAGGGAGATCGGCGCGAGGGGAAAGATAGCGATCGACGCAGTGCGTTTGATCGCATGGGCGGCCGAGGTAAAGGAAGCAGGGAAGGTCTGCTCTTTTTGGCCTCTAAGGATAGAATTTTATCCGTTATGGAAAAGGATGGCCTGAGGACTGACCCCAAACCCTTGGCCGGTCCTAGGGATAAGAGGGATCCTAAGTTGTACTGCCGCTATCATCGTAACGTCGGCCACGATACGGAAGATTGCCGACATCTGGCCCAGGCGATTCGAAAGCTCATAGAGCATGGACATTTGAAGCAATTCTATGACCCTCGCTCACGCCTCTATAATCGTTTGGATTTTTGCAAAAGTCCCCAGAAAGATAAATGCCAGCCTGAGACTCCACCTCGGCGTCCCAGGTCGAACGACGATGAGGAACAAGGCCGACGTGGGGCTGCAGGGCTGCCTCAAGTCAACTCCATTATATACATCATTGCCGGAGGGCCACTCCAGAAAGGCCAAGGGGAGCTCAGCTCGGCGGGGTCTTCCTCTGGACTCCCTACCAAGAAGATGAGGTTAACTCGGGAATTGATCTATGGACCCGAAGATTCTATCCCGCTTGACTCTAATAACACTGGCCTGGTGATAGACTTATGCGTGCACTTGGCCCCAGATAACATAGTGGAGGTACGCCAGGTATATGTAGATACCGGAAGCGTGGTAAATGTGATGTACTATAGTGTATATAAACAATTGGGTCTGGTGGATTCCCTAATGATGCCGGTAACTTCATCCTTATATGGTTTTACTGGAACGGCAGTTCGGCCAGCTGGGCTGGTGACTCTCAGCGTCAGCTTTTGAAAGCCCCCGGCATATTGTTGTTTATGGATGGATTTTGTGGTGATCAAGGAAATGTCAGCATATAATATTTTACTAGGCCGACCAGCCTTAGTAGCCCTGGAGGCGATAGTATCCCCCTTGCATGTTAGCATGAAGTTCCCCACATCAGCCGAAGTGGTTACACTTCAGGGAGATATTCCAATGGTACAGAGTTGTTATGCCGTGGCCGCCCAGGGAGCGGTGCTGTTCAACAGGTTAACTTAGATGACCTGATTCCCCCAGCTGAGGAGCAATCGCATTCAGATGATGCAGTGTAGGAGTTCATCCTGGATCCTCTCCGCCCCGACAACACCATCAAGATTGGAACGTGGATGCCTGCTGACTTGTTGGCCCAGCTTCAGAACTTACTGAGGGAATTCGCTGTGATCTTTGCATGGACGGTGGAGGACATGCTAGGGATTCCGCCTGCATTAGCCGAACATCGGCTTAATGTTGATCCCCACACAAAGCCTGTCAAGCAAAAGAAGAGAAATTTTGCTCCTAAAAAAATAAGATGATTGCGGAAGAGGTTAAAAAGCTCCTAGCAGCAAAGTTCATTGCATAGGTCTTGTATCTGATCTGGTTAGCCAACCCTGTTGTAGTTCCCAAACCAGACCAGACCTGGCAAATGTGCGTTGATTATACTGACCTTAATAAGGCATGCCCGAAGGATTGTTATCCTTTACCTAAAATCGACAGATTAGTGGACTCCACTATAGGGTACGAGGTTTTTGATTTTCTTGATGCGTTTAAAGGTTACCATCAAATCGTAATGGCCAAAGAGGACCAGGAGAAGACATCATTTATTACAGAGTCGGTTACTTATTGCTACGTTAGCATGCCCTTCGGTCTGAAAAATGCTGGGGCTACCTACCAACGTTTGGTCAACTCGTTGTTCAAGGAACAAATTGGTTGAAGCATGGAGGTATATATAAATGACATGCTCATCAAGAGCAGGATTCTTGATGAATATGTTCAAAATCTGCGAGAAGTTTTTATTATATTAAGAGATGCGTGCATGAGATTGAACCCAAAAAAGTGTACTTTTGGAGTACATACTGGAAAGTTTCTGGGATACATGGTTTCTAAAGATGGAGTGCAGGCTAATCCGGCCAAGATTGAGGCTCTAAAGAATATGCACCCACCTCGAAACATCAAAGAAGTCCAGAGGTTGACGAGCAGGACAGCCGTTTTGAGCAGATTCCTTTCTAAATCTGCGGAGAGATCGCTTCCTTTTTCCAGGTTTTGAAGAAACGAACTGCTTTCACGTGGGACGACCAATGTCAGAAGGCATTTGATTACTTGAAAGCACATTTGGCTGAGGTGCCGATGCTGACCTCTCCTATGCCCGGGGAGGTCCTGTATATATATTTAGCAACTTGCCACGAGGCCGTGAGTGCAGTTCTGCTTAGAGAGTAGGACAGCGTGCAGAGGCCAATCTATTTCGCCAACAAGATTTTGCATGGGCCTTAAGTGCGTTACCCTAGTGCAGAAAAGATAATATTGGCACCAATAGTGGCCGCGAGAAAATTCAGACACTACCTCCAAGCTCATCCTACAATAGTGGTGACGGATCAACCTCTGAAGCAAATCCTGACCCAACCAGACGCTTCTGGCCGAGCTGCTAAGTGGGCTATGGAACTTGCTGAGTACGATATTGAGTACAAGTCGCGCACTTCCATCAAGGCTTAAGCCTTGGACAAGTTCTTAGCTGAAGGAATATCCATCGAGGAAGACCATCCTCTAACACATGGGTGGATCTTGTACGTAGATGGCTCCTCTTCCAAAGAAGGAAGTGGAGCAGGTCTTCTAATAATTAACCCAAACGAAGAGGAGTTAGAATATACTCTGTGCTTTGACTTTGAGGCGACCAACAATGAGGCAGAGTATGAAGCCCTGATAGCTGGACTAACCCTTGCTCGAAAATTAGGGGCACAACAAATAATTGCCTGAAGTGACTCGCAGTTAATTGTTTCTCAAATCAATGGAGATTACGAGGCTAAAGAGGACAATATGAGACGATATCTGTCCAAGGTACAACATCTTAGAGGGACGTTTGAGCAATTCAGTGTGGAACATATCCCTAGGTCGGCTAACAAGCGGGCAGATGCACTACACGGCTAGCCTCGTCCACCTCGGGTACTATAGGAAAAAAGATTGTTGTAGAACTGGTAAAACATTGTGCTTTTGATGGTAATGAAGTGCTGCAATATGATTACCGCAATACATGGATGGACGAAATAGTTAACTATTTGCAACGTCAAACTCAACCTAAGGACAGATATCTAGCTCGGCGTTTACGCCTACAAGCCTCAAGGTACGCTCTCTTTAATGATCATTTGTATAGAAAGTCTTTTTGCCAGCCCTGGTTGCACTGTGTACCCGAAGAGGAAGGAGACTACATTCTTCGGGAATTGCACATGGGAATATGTGGGAGTCATTCTGGGGCACGTTCTTTGGCTCGTAAATGCTACTTAGCTGGTTATTACTGGCCTACCATACGCAAAGATGCGGAAGAGCTAGTCAAAAAATGTCAATCTTGCCAGGCTCATGCTCCGACCTCCCACTTGCCGAGTCAAGAGTTGGCTGTAATTACTAGCCCTTGGCCATTTGTACAATGGGGAGTAGACCTAGTGGGACCTCTGCCCCGAGCCCCTGGCTCGGTCAGATTTTTGCTTGTGGCTATTGATTACTTCAATGTTGGTAGAAGCTGAACCCTTAGCCACTATCACTGGGACACTGGTGAAAAAGTTCTTATGGAAGAACATCATTTGCCGTTTCGGCCTACCCCAGGTTTTGATCTCGGATAATGAAAGACAGTTTGCTGAAGATCCTGTGAAAAGCTGGTGTATTGACCTACATATCAAACAATGTTTCACCTCGGTAGCCCATCCTCAAGCTAACGACCAAGTAGAGCTTGCCAACCGAATTATTAAAGACGGTCTAAGAAAGCGTCTTGATAAAGCTGGGACAAGTTGGGTGGATGAGCTGCCCAGTGTTTTATGGGCTTATCGCACTACGCCATCTAGCTCAACGAAGGAAACTCCTTTTTCTCTAGTCTATGGCACAGAAGCCCTTATTCCTACAGAATCCGCTCGGATAGATCACTATTCTACCCAAGCTAATGACCAAGAACTACGGTTGAATCTTGACGAACTAGAGGAAAAAAGGGACCAAGCCCATATTCATATGGCACAATATAAAAACTTAATTTCCCAGTACTACAATTCACGGGTCCGGCCAAGATCTTATCGAGTGGGAGACTTAGTGATGCGTAATAACGAAGTAAGTCATGTGATGCCAACAGGAGCTTTCAACCCCAAGTGGGAAGGACCTTATCGGATAGCTGAAGTATACTCGGCTGGAGCGTACAAGTTGCAAACTTTAGAAGGCCGGACCCTACCCCAAACTTGGCACTCTTCTCATTTACGGTTTTTACATCAGTGATGTAATTATGTTACATATATAAAAACATTGGCAACTCTCTTTTGAGCCAGCATTTATATAGATCAAAATGCTACGGCAAGAATAAGGTGTCCGAGTAGACCTCGAACACTTCACGAGACAGGTTTCCCTATAAGACCTCGGCAGGTCCGAGGCAAAAGCCTGCTAAAGGGTAAATTCATAAGACCTCGGCATGTCTGAGGCAGGAGCCCGCTAAAAAGTGAGTTCATTAGACCTCGGCATGTCCGAGGAAAAAAACCCGCCCAAGGGTAAAATCATATGAAAATGCTTCATAAATCCTCCAACATAGGAGGGTTGAGGTAAAACGTGACAGTGTACATGCACCTCTTTAGACCTAGCAAAACTAGGCAAAATTGCGCCGAAGTGCAAAATTTTGAAATAAAGACTTAGATTATTACTAAGCGTTGTTCAGTTTAAAGCTCGGCTAAAGCAATGCAGGATTCCTGCTTAATCTATTTTGATTCAGCTCAACAGAATAACAGGTTTATTCTATCTTTTAAAGATTAAAAACTTAATGTATTTTAAGCTAAGCATAACATGGCCGACATTAGATCTCGACAACTGTAAGTCAGGAAAGTAAAGACTTAGCAAAAAAACCCAAAGTGAAAGAGCTGAAGGGAAGTAAAAGACAAGTGATGAAGACTTAGGAAAATTTTCCATTTAATCAAAAAGTCAGAGTACATCAAGTTCTGCTTAGCCTATTACAAAACATTCTAAGTCTCCTCTTCATCCCTTAAGTCAGCCCCTTCTGCAAACTTTTGAAATTTACTTTCGAAGTCTGCCTCGGCATCTGAGTTATACAGTTCAACAAGCCGAGAATCTTCCTTGTTCAGCTGGGGGCAGATTTCTGAGCATATATTGATGGCCTTAGTCTGCCCCACTACATGACCAGACCCTGAAGCAGCAGCATGTTCTCTTCAAAGAACTCTGATTTTTTGAAGTCTGCCACTGCCTCCGCCTTGGCCGACTCCAACTGATGAGACAGATCTTCCACCTTCTGCTCCAACTCTTTTTCTCTCTTCAGCCCATCTTCTTTGTCATTCTACAAAGAAGTTAACTCTACAGATGTTTGGGCATAACACGCCTCAAGGTCGGCATTTCTTTTCTTTAGCTCTGCCACCAAAGAGTTAGAGGCAGCACACTTCTGATCAGCTTCTTCCTTTAACTCCCGAAGTTTGGTGACTTCCAACTTCAGGGATGAATTTTCTTGGGAGGCTTCTTCAAGCTCTCGAAGCTTAGCCAGCAAACAGTACTTTAGCTCTTCACCTCGGCTGATGATTTCCATCTGCTGAGCTTGAATCTGCATCACCAAAATCAAGCATTAGTAAAAGCTATTTGATCAAACATACACTTCTAAACAGACTATTCCTTACCAGAGCTGAGTTAACATTGAATGAATCTATTAGATTCTCCCAAGGAGCGGCAAAGAACCGCTGTTTGTCCAAGATAAGGATTAGACTATTCATCCTTCTGGCTGTGGCTGGATTGGCCATAGTCTCTGTTTCATCAAATCCGCCCATGGTCAAAGTATGCAGCTCAGTCCGAGCAGGTGGGATCTCGGCCCCTGGGGGGTTAATTCTTCTCTCTGCCTCTTCCCTAGAACAGAGCCCTCGACTTGCTGAACTTGTTCAAGATCAACTTGTGTCGGGCCTCGTAAAAAGACCTCCGCACTTTCTTTCCCTGCCACAACAATTAGCATATGACAACGGCTTGAAGGAACAAGTTATTTTACAGATTGAAAAAAGGATGAAGTGTAGAATACTTAGATTTGCAGATTCAGATGCCACAACAATCGGCTGATTCACCTTAGCCTCGGCTGATGCTGGCTCACCCACGCCAACCCTAGAAATGTCTTCAGATGCGGGCAATGCGGATCCCGGGGATGCCTCAGCCCCAATCTTTGGTGCCTTTGATTTCTTGCGGGATGCTATTTTAGCCAACTTGGCCGCAAGATTTCTTCCTCCTGGAGCCATGGAACCTACATGGAGAGCACGAGCTTTTAAAAAAAGAGAGAAAAGAAAAAGAAGAAGATTGCATAAAAAATGCAAAAGCATACCCCTGACTACTTCCAAGTTATCTGGGGAAAGAGGCTTATAGTGGGGACCCGAAGCTAAGGAGCTCAAGTCCGCTGCCCTCAAAACAGATTCGTCTACTCTGTACCAATCGATGACTACATGCAGAGAGTGCAACTTGGTTGCCTCATCACAATACTCCGGGCTTGGCTGCATGTTGTCCGCCTTAACCGACTTCCATATGTCTAATTGGGGCAACCCTAACTTCCTAATATAGAAGAATCTGCCTTTCCAGTTCTTCTTGAAGATGGGAATGTTAATAGCAAAATTGAACTCATTAGAAGGGACTCTTTTGGTAAAGTAGTAGCAACTATCAGAAGACCTACAGGAGAATAGGCTTCTGAAGACTCTATGATCAAAAGGGATCTTGGACGCTCTAAGGAAAAGGAAAAAAACACAGAATGATTTTCAGACTATTAGGCTTTATTTGAGGAAGCCTGAGATTGTAAGACTGAAGAATTCTAAACAAAGAAACAGGAACTGGAATACTAAACCCCGATCGGAAGTATTCTTCGTAGACAGCTTCATAACCCGTGGGAGGATCATAAGCTGTCTGGTCGGCTAGAGGCAGAATTGGATCAAATTGGTCAAGGTTGATTTCATAAGTGTAACATATCCGAGATAGATCAACCTCGGATAGGGTACAAAAAGCCTCCTGGACCTCAGCCAAAGGGGACCGCGATAAACTACCCCCGTCTGCACAGCCGAAGTCCTTGGCTTAGATTCCGGAATGGTCGTTCCTAGAGCAGGGATAGTCTCTGCCTGCTCCGACGAAACCTCAATCACAGTAACGGCTCTGCAAGGCTGAGCACGTTTACTGGGTCCAGCAGAGCCGCTAGTGCCTTTACGCAATCAGGCTATAGGACAGTCGTCAGTGGCAACCATCCTCTCCGGTGATGAAGAACTATAATTTTCTTCATTACCGATGTAAGAGCTCCCTCGGATATGTTTTGGAAATCAGAAGCTGAAGACATGATGAACAAGGAAGAAGACTTACAATGGAGAAGGAAGCGATGAAAGAGGAGAAAGAAGGTTGCCGGAGAAAGGAACACAGTGGACTGTGAAGGGAAACGCCGGAGAGAAACAAGCTGCAAGGTTAGAAGAGCAGGAAATGAAGAGTTTGAAAAATGGTTGAAGTCCTTATTTATAGGCCCTTATCTCGGCCATCCCAAACGGTACCTCGAAAAGGCCGACCTTGATCCCTGCAACTGCCGTATCTGAAAAAGTGTGCAGATGATGCCTCATGTTCTGTGCAGACAGTAAGTGCATAGTACAACTCAATCAATGGAAGACACATCATACCTGAAAGGACAACACATTAAAGGTTCTCAATCGATTAGTCTGCCCTCTCTGATCAGCTCGGCCAGCCTAATCTGTGGGCATAAATGATGGGCCAAAATCTGACCAGCTCAGAAAAGGAAAAACTTCTCGGTTGGTCAGACAGTCAACGTAACTCAGGTTCAGCTACTTGACTGGATAGCCTCGGCCAAAAGGCCTCAATATAACGTGTCTCGGGCAAAAGGCCTCAACATATCCTGGCCATAATGTGTCTCGGCCATAACACATCTCGGCCTCAACTCACTCTAGGCCGGTAATCGCAAACTACATTCCAGATGTCAAGCGTTGGTTTGACTGAAACAGTGGCATCATGACAGGCCGGCCTACACTTTATAGAGTCGGCCACTGACGCCGTATCGGCCACTTGCACCTTGGTAAACTTACCGTATGGCCTAGGCCACCTCAGATACTTTGGTTATTAATAAGCCTAAGGGGCCAAGCTCGGTCCCTAGAGTTTACCCTAGGTAATCCTCCTAGGTAAAACTCCTTTCTAGGTGTCCGTAGCAAGCTTGCTTAACCAAGCTCCACGCCACATGGTAAGCATGCAGAAGTGAGAGTCATCTTTATGACCTCCTTGCGTGTCTCGTTCTCTGTATCCTGCACATGCATTGGCTCAGGCAGCAATATAAAGAGCAGAAAACAAGAGATAGAAAGGCAAGTGAAACCCAGAAACTACCGACAATGAATCATCTTCCTCACAGTGAAATAACCAGGTTTATGAGAAAAGCTCCATAAATTCACTATTCCAGTATTTAAATTCCCTATATAAATGGCCACAACTGACTTGAGCATCGGAGGGTCTTACCTGGGGCCATAGTCCCCGGGTCCTCTAACGTTGTTATCTGCGCAGCTTAGCAGACAAGGCTGACTTTGGATAACTAACGGAAGCTTAACGACGTAACCCTCGGGTCATGTTTATTGCTTGGTGATAAATCCGACATCATCATCAAGGCTTTTGACATTTCTTCTAAAATGATGTACACATCAATCGATCGTTATACTGAGTTTAGAGAATGATTTACACTTCAATCAATCGATGTAATGAGTTTAGAGATCGATATCACTTTCTCTATTTTGTGCCATTTTCAATTTAATGAAATCGATCTCTCCACGTTATTGATCGATACTGGAACTTATACTCTTAATTATGCACATTTCACACATAGATTGACCGACGTCTCTAGTTTAGAGATCGATTTATACATCAATTGATACACGTCATAGGTTAGAAATTAATGTTCTATTTTCACTTCAAACATAGATCGATTTATGTAGGCATCGAAGTTGGACAGTGTGCTCCTAAGCATGAACGAGCCTAACATAAATCAACTGATGTCTACTTTTAGAGATCAATGTATGCATAGATCTGTTTACGTAGAGATCGACGTATACATTGATCTCAGTTTCAGATATGTATGTAGAGATCGACACCACTATCTTTATTTTTCAAGCCTTTGTCATTTTCCATGTATTGACCAATCTTTTATGTCCTTTTTATACATCTTTTATATTCATCAAATCATTCATAATTCAACAGTGTTAGAGTGTGTATCATGTATATCAAAGATTTTATGCGAATCTTGTGGAAATAAGCCCAGTTGAGGTGTACCGAATTCAGTCGAGGTGCCCCGACCTGAACATAGTAGTGGCCGTGTTTGAAGAAATAACACAAGTGACTAAAATAAGTAAGCAGAGCTGAGGTGGCTTGAATATAGGAGTGGTCGAGCAGAATATATAACTAGTCATTAGCTTGTAATTGTTAGAAATCACTGTAGATAAAAAGTAACCATTGTACAACCGGAGAAAGAAGCCATTAGAGACGGAGAAAATCCTATGAAAAAAGTAACTTTGTAAATTTGTTTCTTAACTTAAATGAATTTTCAATTCTTTCCATTTCGACAAATCTTGTAACTACTAGCCAATGTTTTAGCTATGCGTTTGTCTTTTCCCTTTTGTGTCTGTCATGTTCTGTTAGAAATCAATACAAGAAGAAAAATTCTTGCATAATTTTTTTTACAGCATCACTAAGCGGCGAAACATGGTTGACATGTTCATGAGAGTCAATACAAATGAATCAAAACTGAGGAAGTAAAACCAAATTAATAACTTATTCTTCTGCAACTTTTGCTATTTGGTTCAATATTAAGCCAGCAGCATCAAGAACTGCATTTTATTATAAAATCAATGAATGTACAAGATCTGTTGAAGATCATGCAGTGTGTCAGGGAAGTAGCATGCCGAGGGCAGTATGCCAGGGCAGCAACATGCCAAGGACTAACAGCTTGCCAAGGCAGGAGCATGCCAAGGGCCAAGAGCGTGCCAAGGCAGGAACGTGCTAAGGGCCAATAGCGTGCCAAGGCAGGAGTATGCCAAGTTGGCAGCATGCCAGAAGACAATACACGTGCCAAGTGTATTGACGAAGGAAGGAAGAGTAATGAGTCAGAAGAAGTTATGAACAGTGAGGAACACGTGATCTTTGACAATAAGGTGATGGACAAAGCGCATCATGAAGGTGCAGTGGTGCAACTAGGTGCAGTTAGGTGCGAAGTTCAGCTAATTAAGTAATGAGGTGGTTATATGGGTGATTAGTCAAGAATGTCCTTATAAATAACATGTTAGTTAGGTGTAGTAGAGGTCCTTTCTTGTAAATACGCGTGTGGCGGTCATTTCTGTTGTATATATGAACAATGTAGCTGATTTGGATGAAGTATGAAAAATGTATTCGTCTTCCTGCAATCATATGAATTTTCTCTGAGCTCTGCATCTATTTCGCTTTAGCTAGTTCATTGCTTCGTGATTCTCTTAGCAAATGATATGTGTTATCAGTTTGATCATTTGTTTTTTTGACATGGTATCAGAGCCATGCTCTATTTGATTTCATATGATCAACGAATTCGTTTCAATTGATTGAATTCGTATCCTTCTCTGTTGTTTTTCCTTTCTCTTGATTGATTTAGTGTTGTCTACATCCAGTACTCAAATTGATCCTACGGAGGATCCTTTGTATGTTCATCCAAGTGATAGTCCATCACTTGTGTTAACGCAACCACTGTTGGACTCGCATAATTACCACAGTTGGTGCAGGAACATCAAGCGTACGCTGGAATCCAAGAACAAGACAGGTTTCTTAGATGGATCAGTGGTGAAACCAGCAGAAGGTGATCGTAAGTATTCTGCTTGGATCAAGGTGAATAACATGGTAGTTTCTTGGCTCATTAATTCTGTTGTACCCCCTATTGCTCAAAGTGTTATGTGGATTGACGATGCCGTTGATATCTGGAAGGATTTAAGGCTGAGGTATGGTAATATAGATGCATTTAGACTCTCAGATTTGCAGGAAGAGTTTTATGGAATCAAACAAGATAACTTGTCAGTAACTGAGTATTACACGAATGTAAAGGTAGTTTGGGAGGAGTTAACGGTGCTAACGGCCATTCCAAATTGTAAGTGTGGTGGATGTACATGTAACATTTCAATTCAGATCACAAAATTCGTTGAGAATGATTTTATAATCAAATTTCTGAAAGGATTAAATGGTGAATTTGAGCCTGTCAAATCTCAAGTTCTATTGATGTCACCCCTACCAGACATTAATAGCACTTTTGCAATGTCCGTTAAATTTGAAAGGAAGGTAACGTACTCAGGGAACCAGGCTAGTTTCAATAACAACCCTTCCAGTGTGATGAATGTGAATGGACCTTGTTTTGGAAATCAGGGCAGCAATTTTAATAACTCCAATTTCCAAGGAAATTCTAAGCCCAAAGGAGGATATAAGAAGGGAGGTGTGAACCCTCACAGATATGGTGTGGACAGCAACATACGTCCCATATGTACATATTATGGGTTGGTAGCACATACTATAGAGAAGTGTTATAAAAAGCATGGCTATCCACCTGGTTTTAAGCCAAAACCATAACTCAATTGTGTTGGAGCAGATGAGGGAATGGAGCAACAGAGAGAACTGACGTATGGTGATCAACACTCAGCAGTGCAGCAGCCTCAGATGGCTCAAGATCAAGCAGTTTTATCACAGGGCCAACCTACTATCACTCAAGAGCAGTACTCCCAGTTGATAAATATGCTGCAGGAGCACCAGAGCAGGGTGTCTCAGAAGAATGTAGGAGGTTCATTCAATGAGACCAATGAGAGGAGTCATGCTGTGATCTCAGCAATGCAACAGGGCACCAAAGGTAATGATGCAGGTAAAGTATCACATAAGTATATTTCAACATGGGTGATAGACTCAGGTGCGACTGATCACGTTTTTTGTAGCCTGTCTCTGTTTGATTCCTATATTCTGGTGAGTAACCTAAAAGTAAGATTACCAAATAATTCCTTTGTATATGTAACACACACTGGTACAATCACTCTATCAGCTTCCTTGACTCTCACTGTTGTGTTATTCGTACCATCTTTTTCCTTTAATTTCTTGTCCCTCAATAAAATCACCAAGAAAAATAACATTTTTGTCCTGTTTCATTCTAATTCCTGTGTGATCTTTGATCAGAGAACCATGATGACGATTGGTTCAGCTAAAGTCAATAAAGGATTGTATCAGCTTCTTGGCTTGGGAGAGCAAGCCTTGGTAGAAAAACAATGTAGCAGACCATATGTGAATAAATCACAAAACAAATCCTTGGGTCCCTTATTCAACTACAAAAACACCCTGTTCCATATGTCCTTTAGCCAAATAGAAAAGAAAGCCATTTCCTGTCTCTTCTTCATTGTCTCATTCTATTTTCTATTTAGTTCATAATGATATTTGGGGACCCTATAGGCATCCCAAAATGTTTCATCAATGTTATTTTTTAACAATTGTGGATGATTACAGTAGGTTTTGTTAGGTGTACTTGATGAAAATCAAAACTGAAGTGAAGAATATAATTCATTGTCTTTGTGCATACGTGTCTGTGCAATTCAACTCCAGTGTGAAAGTTATCAGAAGTGACAATGGATTGGAATTTAAGATGGATGAGTTTTATGCTTCTAAAGGTATAATCCATCAGACCAGTTGTGTGTATACTCCCCAACAAAATGGCATAGTTGAAAGGAAGCAACAACACTTGTTGAATGTGGCTAGAACATTGAGATTTCATACTGAATTACCTATATTATACTGGAGATTTTGTATTCAACATGCTGCGTATTTATCAATATCACTCCTTCTCAAGTTATCTCCCAAAATACTCCATATGAGATGCTTTACAATAAATCACCATCATACCAGGACCTTAAAATTTTTGGTTGTCTTGCCTACTCTACAGATACCAGACCTAATAAAGGGAAGTTTGATCCTAGGGCCAGAAAGTGCGTGTTCCTTGGCATATCACATACCACCAAGGGATATGTACTTCAAGACATTGAGTCCAAAGACATCTTAATATCGAGGGATGTACACTTTGAAGAAAGCATTTTTCCTATGTGAACCTCAGGTACCACAATTCCTTCACAAACTATCAAGCATATTCCTAATTCTAAGCCTAACTATAATCCAGCCGTGTTTAGCCCTGAACCTTTGACTCCTAGTCATGTCCAACCATCATTCACATCCAACAATCTTCCTCCCTCACCTGACACAACACAAAGTGATCCCATTGAACAATCACCCTCAAGTTCATCCAATCATGTTGGTGAGACCTTGCCAACATCTGATGAACACCCCTTTACTGGCATTGATATCTGCTTGCCACTTGCATGTCCCTCTAGACCTACTCGAGAAAAACATGTTCCAGCCTATCTGAGGGATTATTGTTGTAATCATCTGACTCTTCCTATGCATAATCCCAATCATTCAAACACAAGTAGCCCACATCACCTTCACAAAGTCTTTTACCTTGCTCATCTGGCACTTAAGTATAGATCTTATGTTTTAAATGCTAATGTGTTTACTGAGCCTAAGCCTTAGTCAGAGGCAGCCAGTTTTATTGATTGGCAGCAAGCTATGCAGGTGGAGCTTAAAGCCTTGGAGGAAAATAATACATGGACGTTAGTCCCTTTGCCTAAGGATAAACAACCTATTGGTTGTAGATGGGTTTATAAGATCAAATACAAGCAAGATGGTACAGTGTACAGATATAAGGCTAGATTGGTAGCAAAGGGGTACACTCAACAATACAGGCTCGATTATCAGGACACATTTGCACCACTAGCCAAGATGACCACTGTAAGGTGTGTGTTGGCACTTGCAGCTAGTAAGGGGTGGCATTTACAACAGTTAGATGTGAATAATGCATTCCTTCATAGAGATCTCCATGAAGAGATATACATGACTCCACCTCCAGGACCGTCATTACCCAATAAGAATCTGGTTTATAGGCTACAAAAGTCTCTATGTGGGCTCAAACAGGCAAGCAGAGAATGGAACTTTAAGTTGACAAAATACTTGATTTCAATTGGTTTTGTTCAGTCAAATACAGACTACACATTGTTTTTGAAATCAACACCTGAGTACCTCTTGATATTGTTGGTTTATGTGGATGACATAATTTTGGCTTGTCCTACTATGGATCCAATTCAACGAAATAAATCTCTGTTGCATGATACCTTTAAGATCAAGGAGCTTGGTGACCTTAGAAACTTCCTGGGGATTGAAGTAGCTAGGTCACAGGGGGGGTTAGTGCTAAACCAAAGGAAGTATACATTGGAGTTACTTGAACATACAGGTTTCTTGGGAACCAAGCCTGTAAGAACACCTATGAAGGTCAACCTAAAACTAACACACAATGATTCAGATCAATGATGTATCATCCTACAGAAGTCTAATAGGGAAACTGATTTATTTGACAATTACAAGACTAGGTATTTCATCTCCAGTCCAACAGTTGAGTCAGTTTCTTGATTGTCCCACAGTTAACCACTTGAAGGCTGCACACACAGATTGCTCAGATACTTGAAAGGGAGTGTAGGACAAAGGCTCTTGTATCCTAGGAATACCAGTTTGAAGTTTAAGGCATATGTGGATTCGGACTGGGCTGGATGTTCAGAGACTAGGAGGTCCACTACAGGCTTTTGTGTGTTTCTGGGGGAATTATTGTTGTCTTGGAAGGCAAAGAAGCAAACCACAGTCTCCAAGTCTTCAGCTGAGGCAGAATATAGAGCAAAGGCAAGCTTGGTGTGTGACGTTCTGTAGTTGTTGTGCTTAGCCGATGATTTGAAGTTGGGAGAGCAGAGACCAGTGGAAGTTTTCTGTGATAGTAAGAGTGCTATACATATAGCTGAGAATCCTTTGTTCCATGAAAGGACTAAGCCTATTGAAATAGATTGCCACATCACAAGGGACAAGGTGCAGGAGGGAACAGTCAAGTTGATGCCTGTGCGCACAGACATACAGCTCGCAGATATGCTTACTAAGGCCATGGATCACAAGAGACAAGTGGAGTTATTGAATGCATTGGGTGTGATTAATATTTACTCCAAGCATAGCTTGAGGAGGGGTGTTGAAGATCATGCAGTTTGTCAGGGAAGTAGCATGCCGAGGGAAGTATGCCAGGGCAGCAACATGCCAAGGACTAACAGCGTGCCAAGGGTCAATAGCGTGCTAAGGCAGGAGTGTGCCAAGGGCCAACATCGTGCCCAGGCAGGAGCGTGCCAAGGGCCAACAGCGTGCCAAGGCAGGAACGTGTCAAGGGCCAATAGCGTGCCAAGGCAGGAGTATGCCAAGTTGGCAGCGTGCAAGAAGACCATACACGTG
Source organism: Eustoma russellianum (assembly GCA_036186865.1). Taxonomy (NCBI): domain Eukaryota; kingdom Viridiplantae; phylum Streptophyta; class Magnoliopsida; order Gentianales; family Gentianaceae; genus Eustoma; species Eustoma russellianum. The sequence continues at coordinate 10,440,472 of AP025058.1, forward strand.
CCACGTGTATTGACGAAAGAAGACCATACACGTGCCACGTGTATTGACGAAACAGTAATGAGTCAGAAGCAGTTATGAACAGTGAAGAACACGTGATCTTTGACAATAAGGTGATGGACAAAGCGCGTCAGGAAGATGCAGTGGTGCAACTAGGTGCAGTTACGTGCGAAGTTCAGCTAAGGAAGGAATGAGGCGGTTATATGGGTGATTAGTCAAGAATATCCTTATGAATAACATGTTAGTTAGGTGTAGTAGAGGTCAGTTCTTGTAAATACGCGTGTGGCGGTTATTTCTGTTGTATATATGAACAATGTAGCTGATTTGGATGAAGTATGAAAAATGTATTCGTCTTCCTGCAATCATACGAATTTTCTCTGAGCTCTGCATCTATTTCGTTTTAGCTAGTTTATTGCTTCGTGATTCTCTTAGCAAATGATATGTGTTATCATTTTGATCATTTGTTTTTTTTTGACAAGATCGACTTACTAAACCACTGTCCACCAAAGGGCGAACAAAACTGTCTAAATCGCATCTGTCTGGCAGAATATTTTGAAATCTCCTAGTCAACAAGGTTAGATAATTTATTTTAAATAGTTTGGCCACTAGCACTTTGGTGGTATTGTGACTGCGAATTAGTAATCTGCCATGTGTTTAATTTGTTCAGTGGGTGACCTCATCAACATTGACCAATAAAAGATAATGTAAAGTGCAGTTTTATTTTCAATGACTAATGTAAAATACAAAGCATACGATAGTCCACGAGGAATCTATGACCAGTTTTTATTTTCAATGTGTTATAAGAACTGAAATCAATTTTACTGCGGAAATGACTTGTACAACTGCAAGGCTTTTGACATTTTTTCTGAAATGATCAAAGACACCCAAAAAAAAGGGCTGAAGGAATTGGTTCTTCAACGCATAAAAGAAATAAAAGGTATATATAGGGGTACATTTCGCTACCAAATTTGCTGTAACCAAAAATACACGTTACGTATAGTCCTAAAATATAAACTGAAATGTGTGACATAAAATATTACAGAAGTAACGAACCTTAAGAAGATGGTGCACGTTGGAACCTTTTACTGTCCTCTTGGAAAAAGAATGTCTTTTGTTTTTAATTTCACTTTTCAACTAAAGTTTACATTTTTTTTGCTGTGATGGTCAAAGCACTTTTATTAATTTTGCCGATAACGCAACTCATAAGAAAGATTCGGCCGAAAATTATCCGCTTTGACTGGTTTTAGCAATATTTGTACAAGATAACACTAACAAAGTAGTTGATCTAACAATTTCTGATTTGAAAAAACGACCCGTTTGGTTTTTACGTAGCACTCTCGTTCTGGGAATATATTGAAAGTAGAGGTCAAGATGTTTGAAGCAAAATTTTAAATCAAGCGTAGGACAATGCAAATTAAAGAAATGATAATTGTGATGGAGAACAATTCAAACCCAGCGATCAATGCAAAGTTCTATTTTTTTTTATATTTTTTTTGCCACAAGCCACAGGTCGGGCGTGGACTCAATACCTTAAGTCATCCTTCCAAGTTCTGCCAGAGACAAGTATCTTATCCATGCAACTGGACATGTCGTAACACGTGGCGTCAAAGTACAAGTAGGACAGACCACTTGAGACTTTTTCATAACTCCTAGACATGCGTTGGTTTTTTAACCATACAAAAGAGAAAAACAACGTGGACCATGTTTTGTTTGAACAAAAGAATACAACATTCAAATTTCGCAGTGACAGGTTTGCCTAAAACCTAAATATTTGTACTAACAGAAACACTCTTAACTGACTTGACCATTGGAGAATGTTTACTACAGAAAAACTTTTGGACCTCTAACTTCGTTTCTTGCATATGTTTTCTCCAGCAACTACTATTAGTTTCATTATTTGGATCATCTGGTGATCCTAGTTAGGTAAAGATTTGATTTCACTAGCCGATATTCTAGATTTCATTCCATTATAATCGTTGATATTTCCATATGTATAATAGTGCATATAGTCACCAAATAGTTTAAAAGTATGCATACATGGCTTTCAAAAAGTATGAATGTGGATATAAAATTATGTATTCATCCGAATGTTCCACTATAGAGAAAGACTTTTATGTATAACCCAAATATGTGCACAGATAATGCTTAGACCCAAATATATGCACAGATAATGTTCTTCATACGGAACATTTCACACTTCTCAGGACCAATAGTTTTTTTTTTTGGCAATTTTCACTTGCTTGGTTCCTTCATTGATAATGTCTAACCTTTTCATGCTTTCTGAGCCCTTTCAAGAGATTGAAGTATATAAAACTCAGTAGTAGATATAGCACTTTAAAGAATATCAATTGCCGTCCAACGCATAGCAAGCTTGACCTTTTCTTCATCGGTATAGTCGTCATAATTTTTGCCTATGGTTTCACCCTTCGAGTTTGTAATCATAGGAACTTGGATTCCTTTCACAGCTCTCCATGTATCAAAACCAAACCTTGTCAAAATCATTATCCTAAACTTTTACAAAGAATAGTTTTAAACATCAAACATTGAAATTTTGCTGTTTTATGCTGTGAATGCAACTGATGGTTTGGGAGTTTAGAAAGTAGAAATGGAGACTGCCACATACATACTTTTTTAATAATCTTGAACCTTGCTACTTGCAAACATCGGACAAGCAATCAAGTCTAAGCTCTTAAACCAAAAGTAAGGCCCATAATAAATAATGTAAAGGAAAAGGTGAATAGAGTGTTGGATAATTTTCGGATCTTTCTTGATTTAGCTCACATAAGGACTCAATGTTCACCAAAATAAGAAAGAGGAGGATGAGAAATGAGGAATTAGAGACACACAGTTTAGAGTAGTTTGAATCTCGTTGATTCTACTCTCATACCACTTTGTTTCCACAGAGGATTTTCCACAACTTCCCTATTACCTTCAAAAAGAAAAAAATAACAACAACAATAACTACCACAAAACTATTGCAGCAGATGGTACAATATCAACTACTACAATAGCTGCTATAACAACGACATATAAGAGCCTTAGATCTTCTCTACTTGCTTCTTCATAACTTCAATAAAGTTTTACCTTAGAACTTTCACCAAATGAGTTTTCTGAAAAGAGGTGAATGACATTTTCAAAACAAGCCTAAATAAGAAAAAGAAATCAAATATGTATAGTTTATCATTTGGTAGTTTTCAATATTCTCACAATACAGCAATACAAAAAAGCAACAAGAGCTTAATGAACTTTAAAAGCTTTTGCACTTTGAGAGCTTTTTGATATCGAAAGAGGATGGAGCTTGAAGAGGATTAAATTGTATAATTACCTCATCTATGCTTTTTAATGTACAGAGGAGATGAATCTCTTTTTTCAGACTTTCCTATTGTTTGAAACTTCATTAATTGCTTTGGAGAAGTCCAACTTATCTTCAACCACCTTACTCTTTAATTTGCCGAATCATGACCACTCTAAAAGAGCTCAGATAGGAGTACACAAGTCCGAATAGTAGAGACGTTGGTAAATATTTGAACAATCATTTTAGGAAAGATTGTAGAAAGAAAACACTTGAAATTTGCAGCAGATCTGTTTGTCATGGTGTTGAAAATTTGAATTCATGATGATGTCGCCCGATCAATGTCCATAAGTTTGGAGAGTGATGCACACATCAATCAATCGATTTAATGAGTTTAAAGATTGATGTCACTTTTTCTATTTTGTTACACTTTTAATTTAATGAAATTGATCTCTCCACTTAATTGATCGATGCTGGAAATTGTAGAAAAGATTGATCGATACACTGTCATATATAGATCGACTGACGTCTGTATTATAGAGATCGATTTATACGTCAATCGATCAACATTACCGGTTAAAGATCGATGTTTCATCTTTACTCGAAACATAGATCGATTGATGTAGGCATCGAAGTTGGACATTGTGCTCCTAAGTTTGACCAAACCTAACATAAATTAATTGATGCCTACTTTTAGAGATCGATGTATGCATAGATCTAGCTATGTAGAGAATTATGTATACATTGATCTCAGTTTCAGATATGTATGTGGAGATTGACGCCACTATCTTTATTATTCAAGTGTTTGTTATTTTCCAAGTATAAATTAATCTTTTGTAAACTTTTTCAAACATCTTTTAAATTCATCAAATCATTCATGCTCTTAATAGTGTTAGCGTGTGTATCATGTATATCAAAGATTTTATTTGAATCATGTACTAGCCAATGGTTTAGGTATGCTTTTGTCTATTTCATTATATTTCTGTCATATTCTGTGAGACATCAATACAAGTAGGAAAATTTCCGCCATAATTTTTTTTACATCATCCCTAAGCGACGAAACATGGTTGACAGGTTCATGAGAGTTGATGCAAATCAATCAAAAATGTGGAAATAAAACAAGATTAATAGCATATTCTGTTAACGACATCTTCCAAGATCTCGTCTTATCACAAAATATATCCTTTTATGTGTAATTCATTTATGTCTATAAATTGTAGATTTGTGTATATCTATATTGATACACATTACCTATAATTTAGACAACCTCTTAGCAACAGATGTCAATTGTAATCACTATAAATTTGCTTGACTTAGTGTAGAAACATGAATTTCGATTGCCAAATATTTCTTTACATTTTATTAGAGCCACTCTGCTCCACAACTCCTCTTACACCGCCCTGCGCTTGACCCACCACATGTAGCGCCCCACTCCCGAGCCCTAGCCTCGGTAGCAGTGCACCCGCCGTATCTCACTAAGGAGAATACAAAGCGTCACATCAACTTCTTTTCACGTCGGTGTTGACATAGAAATTTTTTCTTTTTGCGGAAACGACTAAACTCAACACTAACTAGAATTTAATGAACCTCAATAAAATAAAAACATCATTATTAGGCTGACCAGGCCCTATAAGTCAAAGTCAAATGTATGAATCAAAAGTCTAAAAGAAATGTCTCAACGTACTAATGAAAAATAAAAATGTCAATGTCACCCCAAGAATATCATAACCAGTCCGTCTATGCCCTCGCTGCAAACGTATCTACTGGTCACTCAGCCCACTCCACGACATCGGCACCATTCTCGAGGAAAATATAATCATACTCCGTCTCGGCTACATATGGAATAGTAGGGGGTGAGTGATGGTAATCACCCAGTAGGTGCCTCTCAAAACATTACAAAGAGTACATACCCAAAAAGATATCAACACATAGCACATAAAACAGGATAACAATGATTAAGATAAACTTTGGAAAGTAAGTCACTCCACATAAAAATGCGCAAGTACGTGATGCATGCTCAATCAACGTGTCACACGCAACGAGAATCATGTCATGCAATATGCCTCTAGACCTATATGCAATGCATGCTCCCGGGTCCTAAATCCAGCGTCGTGGTCTCTAGCCACCACCTGCCGTTTGGACACCCACGCCCTATAGACGCAGTATGTCTCATGACCCCGGTGCCCTATAGACACGGTAAGTCATCCCGATACCCACGCCCTATAGACGCAGTATACCTCATGCAATGCACGTGCCATGAATGCAGGAACACCACACAGCTGCCCCATTACTTCCCTCTGTACCACGTCCGTCTCCCATCACTTAGTTTACTTATTTTATTATTTTACCTTATTTACCTTTTTTTTAATTAAATTGGGTTCAGCCGAACTGGCCAAACCCTTCGCCCTTTTTTTATTATTATTATTATTTTATTTAAATTGGGTTCGGCCGAAACTGGCCAAACCCCCTTTTGTTATTATTTTTCTTTTTCTTTTTTTTTGTATATACCTCACGGAATCCGCCTAAGTGGCCCAACCCATTTTTGTTTTTTTTACGTAATATGCTAAACAAAAGTAAACAAAGCAAATTAATATATATATATATATAAAAATGGTAGATTCGGCCCCCCTTGTAAATCAAAACTTTGGATTATTTTATTATTATTTTCCCCCTGGGTTCAGCGAAACCCTTGTCCTTTTACTTTTTTTTCTTTTTATTTTATTTAGTATATGTTGCATGCCAAAAACAAAGAAACCTAAAACATCTATACACACTAAAATCAACACAACCAATTTAACACACAATTCAAACAACAATCGGCCAACACCATATCCCACACATATACTTTCACCCACATATAGGCTTCATGTTATCACAAAGAGAATACATCAAATAGATCATGATTGAATTTAAAAGAACAACAATGAACAAATAAAATACTGTTTTGAGCATGCAATCTTTGTACCATTCTGAGGGAATAAATAGTATGCACCTACCTTTTTGACGAATTAACTTCCTACGCGGAAATCTCTTCTTCCCAAACCCGCTGACCTCTATGCTTGGTGTTGGATAAATCCTTCTTTTCTTCTTAAAGGCTTCGGATAGTTGCTTTGGAAAAGGACAAAAACTTTAAGTTTCACACTTAATCTAGGAAGTTGACAAGTACAACTTTAAATACCTTTTTATTTATTGTTATACTTATTCGTTTACCATTTTATTACGGTGTCAATTTCAACTTATGTCCTATGTATAAGTATACCCACATATATGCCCGCGCCCATACACGCACATATATGCGTTTATACTTGCACAATATAATTTACTAATCACATAAGCAACAATTAAAGAGAAAGAAAATATGTAAAATAAAATAACCATACATGCACACAGTTAACGAAAAAAAAGTAAAAACCAATAAGATATACATACACACACCTTAATCTTCTCAGCATAAAAGAAAATCAATTTCCACACATAATTAAAGCAACATACGGCATCAACAATAAACAAATGATTTTCACTTCTGTATTTGTATATTAATATGCATTTATCACTTTTCTTTTGAACCATGAATTCGGTTAGTGACAGTACGTACAACATTTATATATACCCATCTCTCTACCAAAGTCCATATGCATAATCATCATCAAGATTATCTTATCATTGTACGTATACACATATTCGATACATAAATACAACAATTACATATGTATAACCAACAATCTATGCAAATTACAATTACGAATGCATGACCCGATTCGATATGAAAATAGCATAATAACTTTATAAAAGCATAGAAAATATAGCAAGGATACTTGCCTCGTATCTCGATTTAACGTACTACGCGACGAAAACGGGGCTGAATGAACCAAAAATTATTATTTTTGGCTTTCTAACTGCTGGCGGCATAATTGAGACTTTGGATGTGCTGCTGCCGTTTGGTTAAAATATGATGGTGGAGGAAGAAATTGGCTTTTGGAAGAATAAAGGGTGGCTGCCGTTTGTAAACTTACGGAGATTGGAGAATTGGAGTTTGTAAAATAAATGCTGCCTAGAATTTGCATCTTATCTTCCTTTACTTGCTGCTGGCATCCACAAACTTGGGGAAAGAGGGCAGCCTAGTTGCGTTGGGAGCTTGGGAAATTTCCTGGCGAGGGCTGGCTGCCGATGGGAATGGAAGATTTGGGGGAGAATTTATGCTATGTGTGTATAGATATAGATGGTTTATTAGGTAAAAATCCTAGCTTAATTAGATTATCTTCTCTTAGTTTAATTTGAATTTGTATTTTGATTTAAACTTATCTATTATTCACTTCCTAATCATATCAGGATCCTAAGTTTATATTTATCTATTTTATTTTCTTTTTTCCTAATTTTTTTGCCGTATGTGTGTAATGTAATATGTATTGTTGTTTTCTTTTTCTTTTGATGTCATGTTGTGTATGTGTGATGTATATATAGTTATTTTGTTGTTGTGTTAACGTGTGCATGGTATCCATTACATGCATTTTCACGTAAACAATTTAACGGGCTATAACAGACCTCCCCCCTTACAATAAGTTTCGTCCTCGAAACTTGTGTACGTGTAATCAATGACTTAGTATGGTTCTACTTAATCATTCAGTTAGATAATGATCGTACTAAATATCCATTGTGTGTTCCGATACGTTAACAATTTCACCCTTTTTTTTATAGGCTAATGCTTCAAAACCATTCCTGGTATACTAGCAAAGTAGTTTCTAAGTCCATTATTCTCTGCTTATTTAATAACATAACCTACTCTTCTTATAATTCTAAGATCAAACTTTGAGGTATTGTCATCATACCGGGGTTCTATAACCCAATCGTTAGTCGACATCATACTTATATCTGCAAACTAGCTCTATGATCATGTCTTTACTTTACTCAGATATATCATTAACAGCCTAATATACGAAGTATGTGCTTGGACATATTTTTCTTCAAATTCAAAGTAGTTTACGTAACTATAATTTGGGAATATAGCTGTAACTGTTTAAAATAATATCCATCCTAATTTCGTAAACACAATAACTGAAGTGTTATGTATGCTTTTGCAAAAAAAAAGTGTCTCATATGACGATTCATAAAACAAGGATATAATTGGTTCACAAAAGTATTACGGTTAAAACCACTTTAAAACAATTGAGCACAATATTCGTAAAATTCTTCCCTTTTAACAAAACGACTTGAACATGGTGTCTTTTCATCCAAAGAAATATAAGTTTCGAAAGCTATGTTTTGTTTCGCAAACTACCACAATTGAAAAGTCAGCAAATATAAAGTTTTATAAAACCATATGGATAAAGTACCTCTCTTTTTTTTTTAAAAAAAAAAGAAATATATATATATATTTTGAAACTATTTCTGGTTCACAAAATTAAATAAGTTCATCGCAAGCACATAAGCAACTTTAAAAGCATGTAATGGGCAAAATGCTTGCGATATCGATAGTTGACAAATAAAATTATTTTACAAAAATAAAATATAGCTAAACAAAAGTTTAAAAATATAAAAAAAACCATATAGACCTATCATTCTTCAAAAATGTCTATGTTTAAAAATATATCTATTTTTCAGAGTTGCCGAAATAGTTAAAATTTCATTATGTTGATATACAAATTCGGAGATGAATATAGCATTGTAAAGTAATATACAAACAAATTAGAACCAGTTGAAATGTTTAGTAACAAACATTTTTGAAGTACTTTTGAAATATAGAATGTATTTTGGTGTACGTGCTTATATGAAAATAGTTAGCTACTTGAAAAATAATATTCCAATACTTCGTATAAATTTTCTAAGTCACCCCTCAATGTCAATGAAAAATCTGCCTATGCACCGTTTCTTATAAATATTTAACTTAAGGTGTCTAATCCTAGCATGTCATACTAAATATTAATCGACTTAGCATATTCTAATTCGTCATGCTTCTGCGCGCCACACTGATCCACTCTACTTATTCACTTGGTTATTTCAACCGCTAATTTCCCTTGGTTAGATTCCACATGGAAAGCAACCAGTACTTGTTCATACTTACTATATTTAAATTCACCTACTCAATACATCAGTACTTATGTGTTCCTATGAATCAAACTTAACCCAAATTGGTAATAAATTTGTCATTCTACTGTACTCATTTTAGTAATGCTTCCTTATCATTAACAATTAATATTCTTAATAAGACTAATATCTTCGACTTATAAGATACTCTACAATTCAACATCTTAATCATAACTATAATCCCTTTGTACAAAGTTCTTTGCTAAACTCCACATATCATAACACTAATAAATCATTACTTAGTCATTATCATTTTACCACGAATCATCTCTTAAGAACTACAATCCCCACTTAGACCTAGTCGTGTTCTGTCACTACTGTCGAGATAGATGCATGAACATGCTTTATTTATTACGGTACCGGTTACAGGGGTCAGATCTAAGGAATCGTACGAATAGCTATAATCAGCACTAAGGTGAGACAAATAATTCAGAGTCGTATGGACTATCCTGGGTGTACGTGGGTATATCCCTTATCCGATCATCACTTAGGTCTAATGTCATGCCTTATTTCTAGAATCGATACTTGGTATCCTTATTCCTTACGTCTAAAATCATTACTTATTTCTAAGTTCAATGCTTAGAATATAATCACCGCTTATGACTAAGATCAGTACTTAAGTTCAATTCATCACCTGATGTTCAGATCACCGCTTAATTTCTAGAGCCGATATTTCATATCGTCATTCCTTAAGTCTAAAGTCGTAACTTATGGGCAAATTCATCACTTAACTTCTAAATTCACGTTTCATTTCCAAATCATACTTAGTACACAATCAGTGTTTATGTCTAAAATTAATACTTAAGACAAAAATCGGCTCTTAATCAAGATCGTCGCTTATGTCTAAAATCGTGACTTACGAGCAAGATCATCCCTTAACTTCTGAGGTCACGTCTTATTTCCAATAACATGCTTAATATATAATCTTTGCTTACAAATAAAAATCGATACTTAGGTCTAAGATCGTGACTTAGGGACAAAATCGTAACTTAATTTCTAAGATCATAACCTAAATCTATGCTTCCGCCATGGATCTAGAGCCATGCTCTGATACCACCTGTAGCGCCCCACTCCCGAGCCCTAGCCTCGGTAGCAGTGCACCCGCCGTATCTCACTAAGGAGAATACAAAGCGTCACATCAACTTCTTTTCACGTCGGTGTTGACATAGAAATTTTTTTCTTTTTGCGGAAACGACTAAACTCAACACTAACTAGAATTTAATGAACCTCAATAAAATAAAAACATCATTATTAGGCTGACCAGGCCCTACAAGTCAAAGTCAAATGTATGAATCAAAAGTCTAAAAGAAATGTCTCAACGTACTAATGAAAAATAAAAATGTCAATGTCACCCCAAGAATATCATAACCAGTCCGTCTATGCCCTCGCTGCAAACGTATCTACTGGTCACTCAGCCCACTCCACGACATCGGCACCATTCTCGAGGAAAATATAATCATACTCCGTCTCGGCTACATATGGAATAGTAGGGGGTGAGTGATGGTAATCACCCAGTAGGTGCCTCTCAAAACATTACAAAGAGTACATACCCAAAAAGATATCAACACATAGCACATAAAACAGGATAACAATGATTAAGATAAACTTTGGAAAGTAAGTCACTCCACATAAAAATGCGCAAGTACGTGATGCATGCTCAATCAACGTGTCACACGCAACGAGAATCATGTCATGCAATATGCCTCTAGACCTATATGCAATGCATGCTCCCGGGTCCTAAATCCAGCGTCGTGGTCTCTAGCCACCACCTGCCGTTTGGACACCCACGTCCTATAGACGCAGTATGTCTCATGACCCCGGTGCCCTATAGACACGGTAAGTCATCCCGATACCCACGCCCTATAGACGCAGTATACCTCATGCAATGCACGTGCCATGAATGCAGGAACACCACACAGCTGCCCCATTACTTCCCGCTGTACCACGTCCGTCTCCCATCACTTAGTTTACTTATTTTATTATTTTACCTTATTTACCTTTTTTTAATTAAATTGGGTTCAGCCGAACTGGCCAAACCCTTCGCCTTTTTTTTATTATTATTATTTTATTTAAATTGGGTTCGGCCGAAACTGGCCAAACCCCCTTTTGTTATTATTTTTCTTTTTTTTTTTGTATATACCTCACGGAATCCGCCTAAGTGGCCCAACCCATTTTTGTTTTTTTTTACGTAATATGCTAAACAAAAGTAAACAAAGCAAATTAATATATATATATATATATATAAAATGGTAGATTCGGCCCCCCTTGTAAATCAAAACTTTGGATTATTTTATTATTATTTTTCCCCCTGGGTTCAGCGAAACCCTTGTCCTTTTACTTTTTTTTCCTTTTTATTTTATTTAGTATATGCTGCATGCCAAAAACAAAGAAATCTAAAACATCTATACACACTAAAATCAACACAACCAATTTAACACACAATTCAAACAACAATCGGCCAACACCATATCCCACACATATACTTTCACCCACATATAGGCTTCATGTTATCACAAAGAGAATACATCAAATAGATCATGATTGAATTTAAAAGAACAACAATGAACAAATAAAATACCGTTTTGAGCATGCAATCTTTGTACCATTCTGAGGGAATAAATAGTATGCACCTACCTTTTTGACGAATTAACTTCCTACGCGGAAATCTCTTCTTCCCAAACCCGCTGACCTCTATGCTTGGTATTGGGTAAATCCTTCTTTTCTTCTTAAAGGCTTCGGATAGTTGCTTTGGAAAAGGACAAAAACTTTAAGTTTCACACTTAATCTAGGAAGTTGACAAGTACAACTTTAAATACCTTTTTATTTATTGTTATACTTATTCGTTTACCATTTTATTACGGTGTCAATTTCAACTTATGTCCTATGTATAAGTATACCCACATATATGCCCGCGCCCATACACGCACATATATGCGTTTATACTTGCACAATATAATTTACTAATCACATAAGCAACAATTAAAGAGAAAGAAAATATGTAAAATAAAATAACCATACATGCACACAGTTAACGAAAAAAAAGTAAAAACCAATAAGATATACATACACACACCTTAATCTTCTCAGCATAAAAGAAAATCAATTTCCACACATAATTAAAGCAACATACGGCATCAACAATAAACAAATGATTTTCACTTCTGTATTTGTATATTAATATGCATTTATCACTTTTCTTTTGAACCATGAATTCGGTTAGTGACAGTACGTACAACATTTATATATACCCATCTCTCTACCAAAGTCCATATGCATAATCATCATCAAGATTATCTTATCATTGTACGTATACACATATTCGATACATAAATACAACAATTACATATGTATAACCAACAATCTATGCAAATTACAATTACGAATGCATGACCCGATTCGATATGAAAATAGCATAATAACTTTATAAAAGCATAGAAAATATAGCAAGGATACTTGCCTCGTATCTCGATTTAACGTACTACGCGACGAAAACGGGGCTGAATGAACCAAAAATTATTATTTTTGGCTTTCTAACTGCTGGCGGCATAATTGAGACTTTGGATGTGCTGCTGCCGTTTGGTTAAAATATGATGGTGGAGGAAGAAATTGGCTTTTGGAAGAATAAAGGGTGGCTGCCGTTTGTAAACTTACGGAGATTGGAGAATTGGAGTTTGTAAAATAAATGCTGCCTAGAATTTGCATCTTATCTTCCTTTACTTGCTGCTGGCATCCACAAACTTGGGGAAAGAGGGCAGCCTAGTTGCGTTGGGAGCTTGGGAAATTTCCTGGCGAGGGCTGGCTGCCGATGGGAATGGAAGATTTGGGGGAGAATTTATGCTATGTGTGTATAGATATAGATGGTTTATTAGGTAAAAATCCTAGCTTAATTAGATTATCTTCTCTTAGTTTAATTTGAATTTGTATTTTGATTTAAACTTATCTATTATTCACTTCCTAATCATATCAGGATCCTAAGTTTATATTTATCTATTTTATTTTCTTTTTTCCTAATTTTTTTGCCGTATGTGTGTAATGTAATATGTATTGTTGTTTTCTTTTTCTTTTGATGTCATGTTGTGTATGTGTGATGTATATATAGTTATTTTGTTGTTGTGTTAACGTGTGCATGGTATCCATTACATGCATTTTCACGTAAACAATTTAACGGGCTATAACACCACATTCAAACCTTCAGCCTCAGCATACGCTGTGGCACCTAAAACATCTCATACCTCTCTTACCCTTCTCTTCAAAGATGAAGAAAATTATTTCACCCTATGATCTGCTCTTTGGTGATTACCCTGGATTGCTTATCACTACTGTACAATTGACGGGACGAAATTATTAAGAATGGGCTTGGGCGATATGCGCATCTCTTCTAGCCTGGCGGGGGTTGACTTTCTAGATGGCATCATAGAACGGCCGCTTGTTGGCTCTCCAGACTTGGTGGATTGAGGGCCAGTCAACTCTAGCGTGAATTTTCAACACCATTGAACCTAGACTTTGTTCCACCATTTCCTATGCAGAGAACGGCAAGGGCTTGTAAGGTGAGATCATGCAGCATTTTGCTGTGATGAATGCTCCTTGGATGCAATAGTTGAAGAAGGCACTTTAAAATTGTAAACAAAACGGTGACTCCATTATAGGTTACTATGGAAAATTGAAGAAACTGTAGTATGAGTTGAAGGATTATAAAGACAACCCAATGTGTCCATGTACCGGGTGCACATGTGATTTACAAAAAATACTTGCTCGACGCAAGGAGGTGGACATGGTCCTTCAGTTTTTTATGGGGCTTGACAACTATACATACAGAATGATATGTTCTTATATCCTTAATCAGGAACCTCTCACAACCTTGAACCGTGTTTATCACATGGATGTTTGAGAAGAAAGCCTCAGCTCTATTGCGGTGATAGACGAGCAATGTCAACACGCGGGGTTTCCTATGGCAGTGACGGCGAAACAAGGCAGAGACCGAAGGGTTGCTAAAGCCAGGGTGATATGCTCACACTGTTATCATAAGGGACACGAGGTAAGTACGTGTTTTCAAATTGTGGGTCATCCAGACTGGTGGGGTTATCGTCTTAAGGGACCCGCCCATCCCAAAGGACCAATGACAAGGACTCCCTCTTTGTCCATGCACACGGGCGTCACAGCCTACATGGCGTTCGTCCTTAAGAAGCTCCTTACCAGAGCTGCCAATGCCGTGGAAGCCTTGGCCGGGTTATCCGAAGATGATTTGAGCATGGTACTGAAGCACTAAATGCTCGTAATCACACCCCGGCCGAATGCTTGAGTGGTAAGTATCATGACTCTTCTTGGATTATCGACTCTAGAGTCTCCCATCACATGATGGTTAATTTAAGTCTCTTGCATAATTGTGTACCCACAATGCAATAAAATGCACTATTTGGCTTCCTAATAAGGCAAAAATTCAGGCATTTCAATGACCAACTTGTCCTTGACAAAGTGCTATTTGTGCAACATTTGACTTGCAACTTGTTGTGAGTGTCTCAATTGTTGAATAGCGGTGATCATATTGCTGTACTTACTGTTGAAAGTTGTTTGATAAAAGACCGCAGTATAAGGACTTGGATTGGAGAGGATGAGCCGACTGACGAGCTATACTTGCTGAAGGCCTCTCCCATCATTCGGACCTGTGCTCTTGGGGCAGCGGCAGATGCAGGCTTGTGGCAGAATCGACTAGGACATCCTTCTAGTAGTGTGTTGCGCATGATATGTAATTTGTTTCTCCTTTCAGTAAATATTGTGATGCTCCTTGTGAAGTGTGTTGTCGTGCGAAACAAACAAAATGGCCCTTTGATTTGATCAATGCGATGGATGAACAATGTTTTGATTTGATTTGTGACTTATGGTGATCCTATCAGGAGAAAACTTCATGCAGTGCTTCTTATTTATTAACTTTTGTGGATGATCTGTCTCAGGCTATTTTGGTAATTTATTAAAAACAAATGATCGTGTACCCTCTGTGGTGCGCCAATTCTTTGCGATGGTGCATACTCAATTCAATTGGACTATCAAAACCTTCTGTATTGATAACGGCTCAGAATTCTATCCTCTATGACCATTTTTTTGCTGAACATGGCATATTCGATCACACATCCATTCGCCACACTCCCCATCAAAATGGGAGAGTAGAACGCAAACATCGTCACATTCCCAACATAGACCGAGCATTGCGTTTCCAAGCAAGCTTACCTCTACATTTTTGGGGTGAATACACATTAACCGCAGCCTACCTGATTAATCGCATCTCTACTGTCCTCCTTGATGGCAAACACCCTATGAAATGCTGTTTCAAGAACTTCTCCAATATTCCCTTCTCTGACTTTTTGGGATTCTTTGCTATGTTCTTAATGATCAATAGCATGATGATAAGTTCTAAATCCACAGTAACAAGTGTATATTTTTGGGATATCCTATCGAGACAAAAGGTTGGAATGTTGATGATCTTGAATGTGAATTTTTCACCTCCTGAAATATTACTTTTGTCAAAACAGTTTTCTCTTTTGCGTCACCCAATCCTGCTCCTCCTCCATCCATACCACATGTCCCTCTCCTTTCACCCACTGCTGCGACCGAACCCGATGATGATGGTGACTCTACCCTTCTTGACCAAATGGCTAGACCCTCTGTAACTAATGATCTGCCACACCATATGGTACTGTGCAAGAGGACCCACAACCCACTCTCATTGTTGTCCCTCGGCTGCAGAAATTGGGTCAAGAAACTTCCTGTAAAATTTACAGATTTCAAAACGAACATCATGTAGTGTGGCCCCTCGATCAACTCCACCTAGAAATCTGCTTCTTCAGGTATTCAATGCTCTATCACCATTTTTTTTAGTACTCAAAAATTTTCTTTGGCACATCGTCCTTTCTTGCCGCTGTTACTTTGAGTGCAGAATCTCAATCGTAATCTTAAGACATCAAGGACCCTCGGTGCGGGTTACCATGCAGAAGGAACTCTAGGTTCTCGAAGATAATCATACTTGGACGTCTGAGGAATTACCAACTGGCAAGCATGTCATTGGATGTAAGTGGATTTACAAATTAAATGCAACTCTGGTGGTTAGTTGTACATGGTAACCATGAGGTCGAGAGCCCGGACTATACATAAACATTTGCTCTTATGGTCAAAATGGTTGCAGTTCAGGTTCTATTAGCCCTTGATGCCACTCTCAATTTGTCTATGTGTCTAATGGATGTCCGGAATGCATTTCTTTATGGCGATATTGATAAAGAAGTCTATATGAAAATCCCTCCTGGCTCACGCCCTCTTCAAATAAAATTTGTCGACATCGTAAATCTTTGTATGGACTCAAGCAAGCCCCTTGGTGTTGGTTTGCCAAGTACACCTTGCGTGCCTACTTCTTTGTTCAGTCCTACTTTGACTATTCCCTTTTGCTATATGCATGATCATGTCTAGCTTTACATCTTAGTTTATCTTGACGACCTTCTTCTCGTGGGCAATGATCCGCGTCCCATGGAGGTGTTAAAGGATTATCTCAGCTGATGCTTCCACATCGAAGACTCTAGGTCTTTTGAAATATTTTCTTGGACTGGACGTTACTCGTAGCAGGGGTTGGCCTCTTTATGTCTCAGCGCAAATACACTCTTGAAATTATCTCCGACTGGGGGTTTTGCTGGCCTCCAAGACCACGGCCACACCACTTGAACAACAACATCGCTTGCCTCACTCCGACAACCCTTTATTGGGGGATCCTTTACCCTACAATCGGCTCGTCGGATGCCTAGTTTATCTATCTGTCACACATCCCGAACTTTTCTATGTTTTGCATACTCTTGCTCAGTTTATGCAATATCCCTCACTTGATAATTGCCGTGTTGCTTTAAAGGTCGTCCGATATCTCAAGGGCAGCCTGGGTCAAGTATTCTTCTTCCCTCGACCGATGATTTTCGCTTAACTACTTGCTATGACTCAGATTGGGCTAGTTGTCCTATTATACGCCGATCCCTTAAAGCTTATTTTATTAAACTTAGGGCTGCCCCTATTTTCTGGAAATGAAGAAACAAACTAATGTCTCAGGCTCCTCTGCTGAAGATGAATATCGCAACATGGATTACACTACCTGTGAGATAAAATGGCTCCTTGGCCTTCTTTGTCTTTTAGGTCGCCACATGATGACTCGGTCACCGTCTTCACTGATACTCAGTCTGCATTACTTGGCTCATAGTCCAGTTTTCCACGAATGCACGAAGCATATCGAAGTTGATTATCATTTTCTGTGTGATGCAATCTCGGATGGAGAAATTTGCGCTTTGCATGTCTCTACTTCTCATCATCTTGTAGATATTCTCACCAAATCCCTTGGCACATGCGATTTCCAGTTTCTCATGTCCAAGTTGGGGGTTTCGAATTTGCACGCGCCAACTTGAGGGGGATGTTAACGAGATCTTCCAAGATCTCATCTTATCACAAAATATTTCTTTTTTGTGTAATTCAATTATGTCCATAAATTGTACATTTGTGTACATCCTAATTGATAGACATTAGCTATAATTTAGACAACATCTTAGCAAAACATGACAATTGTAATCACTTCATATTTACGTGATTAAATGGAGAAATGTAAATTTTGATTGGAATTTGCATATTCTTCTTTCAACTTTTTCTATTTGGTTTACTATTGAGCCTGCAGCTTTAAGAACTGCATTTTGTTATAAAATTATTGAATGAACAAGATCGACTTACTAAACCACTGTCCACCAAAGGTCGAACAACAATAACAACATTACTCCGTTGTCTTAGAGGCTCCCACCTATGGTAGGTTATAGAAGGTTGGATGCACGCAACCGTACGTATGTGTTAGAAAATAAAGGTTGTATCCCGATGACTCATAATGATGCGTCAAGCTGTGCGACCGAAGGGCGAACGAAACTGTCTAAATCGCATCTGTCTGGCAGAATATTTTAAAATCTTCTATCCGACTAGGTTTAGCTAATTTGTTTTAAATAGTTTTGGCCACTAGAACTTCGGCGGTATTTTGACAGCGAATTAGTAATCTGCCTTATGTTTTATTTGTTCAGTGGGTGACCTCATCAACATAGACCAATAAAAGATAATGTAAAGTCCAGTTTTATTTTCAATGGTTAATGTAAAATACAAAGCATACGATAGTCCACGAGGAATCTAAGACCAGTTTTTATTTTCAACGTGTTATAAGAATTAAAGTCAATTTTACTGCGGAATAACTTGTACAATTGCAAATCTTTTGGCATTTCTTCTGAAATGATCAAAGACACCTCAAAAAAGGGCTGAATGAATTGGTTTAAAAGAAATAAAAGGCATATATAGTGGTACATTTCGCTACCAAAATGGCACAAATTTGCAGTAACCAAAAATACACGTTACATATATTATAGTCATAAAACATAAACTGAAATGTGTCACATAAAATATTACAGAAATAACGAATCTTAAGAAGATAGTCCACGTTGGAACTTTTTACTATCCTTTTGAAAAAAGAATGTTTTTTGTTTTTAATTTCAGTTTTCAACTAAATTTTAGATTTTTTTTTGTTGTGATGATCAAAGCACTTTTATTAATTTTGCCGATAACGCCTCTCATAAGAAAGATTCGGCCGAAAATTATCCGCTTTGACTAATTTTAGCACTACTTGTACAAGATAATACGAACAAAGTAGTTGATCTAAGAATTTCTGATTGGACAAAACGACCCGCTTGGTTTTTACGTAGCACTCTCGTTCTGGGAATATATTGAAAGCAGAGGTCAAGATGTTTGAGGCAAAAAGTTTACATTAAGCTTAGGACAATTCAAACCCTCGCAATCAATTGAAAGCTCAATATTTTTAGGTATTGGGTCGGCCGTGGACCCAATACCTAAAGTCATCCTGGCAAGTTCGTACCAGATGTTCAGTGGGTGATCTGCCCTGTGCTTTATTCGTTCAGTGGGTGACCTCATCAACATAGACCACTAAAAGATAATGTAAACTGCAGTTTTATTTTCAATGATTAATGGTTAAAGTAAAATACAAAGCATACGACAGTCCAAGAGGAATCTATGACCAGTTTTTCTTTTCAATGTGTCAGATTAATTAAAATCAATTTTACTGTGGAATGACTTGTACAACTGCAAGGCTTTTGACATTTCTTCTGAAATGATCAAAGACACCCAAAGAATGGGCTGCATGAATTGGTTCTTCAACGGAAAAAATAAATAAAAGGAATATATAGTGGTACATTTCGCTACCAAAATAACCAAAAGTACACGTTGCATATATAGTCATATACAGTGGTATACAGTCCTACTGAACACATCCCATTAACTATTTTAGCCATAGTAAGATAGAGTAGCTGAAATATAGTATGCTACACAAACATTATCATGTGATTATACCAAAATTCCATCCCACAGTCGGTCCTCATCTTAACGTACAAATATGAATTAGGTAGACATAAGTAAAAAAGAAAAAAAGTAAGACTAAATAAAAATTTTGAGCATAAAAAATATGTAGATAATAACATTAAAAATTTACCAGTTTGGAGTTCCCCCAATTATTTCATGCAAATTTAATAAATGTTACTCCAAAGGCTGTCGAGCCGCCTGTAGAGCCCCATTCTGATTCCTAGCACTCCAAATGGTTCACATGCCGTATTCTACTAAGACAAATACAAGGTGTCGAAACAAATCGCGTACATGTCAGTAAAGTGACGAAGGTTGATAAAACTAAAACAATCGAAATAATCCTCAGAACGTAAGTCATGCAAGTCTAGAGAATATCTAAATCCAAAAAAAAACATAAATCGTAAATGGAACAAGGTATCTCTAAGTCTAATAAATCAAATCCTATATATACATAATAAATGTCTCAAAATAAGTCATGTAAATGAATCATCTGGCAAGATCTCCTAACTCATCAGTATCCGCACTCTGCCTCATCCTCAATGAACACCAGATCAAACTCCTGGTTTTTTGCAAAATATTAGCAAATGCAATATTAGCAACAAAACATCACCTAGTAACTCTTCAAGCAGAACTCACACTTGCTGAATTTAGCATACAACTTCTTCTTTCTCACAATCCCTAGCACTTCTCTCAAGTGCTCAGCGTGTGTCTGTTCATCAAGTGAGAACACCAGAATGTCATCGATGAACACCACTAAGAACTTGTCCAATGTCTCCCTGAACGCGGTATTCATCAAGTCTATGAATGCTGCTGGGGCGTTCATTAGTCCACATTACCAAGAACTCATAATACCCGTATCTCATGCAAAAAGCTGTCTGAGCTGATACCAAATGTTGGACCGTGCACCTGCGATAAACACCACTAGAGGGGGGGTGAATAGTGGTTAGCGGAAATTACACTACAACCCTTTGTTAAAATCCCCTTTGAAAACAAAATCTGAAACCACCTCAGATTCAGAACCCGTTTTTCAAAAATTCACAAATAATTGTACACAACTCCAAAAATTATGAAACTTTCCCGAATTTAACTTCAATGAGCTAACAAGACTCTATCCAAAAATCAGACAAAAATAAGATCGTTTGACCCTTCAAATAAATAAAAAGATTCAGATGATCAATCTGGACAGAATTGGACAGAATGTTGCTGATTTTGCAAAACTTGTTTCTCTTTGAATACTCAACCAAAAAGGTTGATCTTTATATCAAAACACTCTTTAGGATGTGTAGATGAAGTTTCCAAAAGGCCCTGACCTTAACCAACTCTTGAAAAATACAGAATTTAAGTTTTCTCAAAACTGGTCAGATTGCATCCAGATTGGAGCAGTTATCTTTCAAAGACTGAAAGACTAACTTTCCCTTGCTCAAATCAAGTGATTCTTGTTGCAAATGAAAGTTAACAGTCTGAAGTATAACTCCACCAAAAATCACGAATTTTGAAAGTGTTTAGATATTTTTTCAAATTGTGAGAAGTTGTGTGAAAACTGCAGTCAAAAACGGGCAGAAAACAGAAATAAAGAAACAAGAGAAGAACACCGAGAATTTATCCTGGTTCAGTCAATGTGACCTACTCCAGTCCCAAGGAACACCTTTTCTTGGATTTCACTATCAAATAAACACCTTACAACAAGAGCCAAGCTTGATCCTTGAGTTATACACCAACCCTATTCAAGACTTGGATAATCACCTCTATGCAACTCTTGATTACAACACCTCTACCACCTATTGATGTAGCCTTATACATTTGGTTAATCAATCATACAAATCCAACTCAAGAAGGTGTGTATAGTGTAGCTGGACAACAAAGAAAATTGGAACACCTTACCTATACAAAGTATGAACGAAAATATGAGAAGAGAATAGCAAGACAACAATCTTCAATTTTGCTTTCAAGTGTGTGTCTTCTCTTCTTCACATTGCCTTCTATTTATAGAGTGAATTGATGGCATATTCCCTCCAACTTTTAGACCATGTGATAGCTGAGAATTTTGAATTAAAACACCTCCATAATCATCTCCAACAATCTTGTCTCCATTACATTCAAATTTGAAATTTCAAGTTGACAACTTTTGCCAATTAGCTTGCTTTTGGTTTGTCTTCTTGTCTCCAACTCATAAAATGAGAAAAACATCATCTCCACCTGTATAATCACGTTTTGGAGGCTGTGTATATGTATACCAACTCAGATTTTTGAGGAGAAATCAACAAATAATAGTTGACAAGGTTATGTCAACATACAATATCAAAATTCCCATTTCTCCTTGACATATTGTGATGAATCTTGCACCAAGGACACCTTGTAATCTATGAAAGATGATGATTAAGAACCTCCAATAACATATATATAAGAGTCTTCAAGAGAAAATAGAACGTGACATCGAATACCGTCACATATCCCGCTACCTCGATTAAATCATCAAATGAGAGAATAACATAGAAAACCACCAAATAATCTTCAAGGATATACTAAATAAACTCCAGAATGAATATAATAAGATACTCAAGAGATTCCTTGAGTGAAAATACCAAAAATACCCTTGAGGGTAAAATGACCAAAATACCCCTGGTGTGAGAAAACTCCAGAAATGCCCCCGATGGTCAGAAATAATCACAATACCACCTTTGTCATGATAACCAAGATAATAATATGCACTTGAAATATTTTTCACCATATGATGTTTCTACAAAACTTAAACTACCAATTTTGCCCTTTTTGGTAAGTTGTAGAAACTTCAAAGGCACGTTAGTCATAAGACAATAATAATCACCAAAAACACATAATAAGCACATAATGAGCATGTATAAATCATGTACGAATGAAAACAACCATTTTATCACATTTTAGAAAATTATTTCTAAAAACTCGATCGATCGAAGTACCTCAGCTTCATAGATCCATGTCTCACATAGAGGTTCAGGTTTTGTCTCTGACCTACATCGATCGATCGAAGTGAAAGTTCGATGTACATTGATCGATCGATGTGTCTCAGGTTTAGAGATTGATGTCTCACAGAAAGGTCTTAAACTTTTCTGCCTTACATTGATCGATCGATGTGAGAGATCTATGTACATAGATCGATCGATGTGCAACAACCTGAGAGATCGATGTCAACTTGTTCAACTTATTCAACTTTTAATCATATATAACACCATGTGTGACATTTTTAAATATTCATCACTTAAAACCATGACTTTGAAAATTATCCAAACATATTTCTCAACACGATATCCTCAGCCTTAATCCTCAATTGATGATAGCCTGACCTAAGGTCAATTTTAGTGAACACCTTCGCACCCTTTCGTTGGTCGAACAAGTCGTTGATCATTGGTAGGTGATAATTGTTCTTGATCGTGATTTTATTAAGTTCCTAGTAGTAAATGCACAACCTTATGGTTCCATTTTGCTTCTTTACAAACAGTACGGATGCTCCCTAAGGTGAAACACTGGGTCATATAAACTTCTGGCCTAGCAGCTTCTGTAACTGCTCTTTCAGCTCTGCTGGTGCCATCTTGTACGGTGCTTTATATATTGGCTCAGCTCCTGGTATTAGGTTAATCTGAAATTCAACTTCCCTACTGGGTTGTACTCCTGGTAATTTATCGGGAAATACATCCTTAAACTCATTCACTACTGGGATATCATCAATGGAGGGTATCTCTTGTTCATCATCCATTGCATACATAAGAAATCCCTAATTCCCTTTTCTTAGCTCTTTATAAGCATGTGGTGCTGTGAGGAAGATGTTTCGGGGCAACTTCTTCTTTTTATTGTTCCCTTCAAAGGTGAACTCTTCCTTAGTGGGGTCTTGAAACACCACTTGCTTTTGATGGTAGTCAATGTGTGCATGGTATCTGGCTAACCAATCCATTCCAGTATGATGTCGAAGTCACTCATCTTGATCGATATAAGCACAGCATCGAAAGTACTGCCCTCCATCTCTAACTTGTATCCTTGTACTTATGGTGTGAGATAATAACTTGGTCTCCTGCTGCTAGAACACGATAAGGGGGGTTGAGCCATTTAGGGCAGCTCCTAAGGTTCTTATCAAACCACTTGACAACAAATAAGTGGCTCGCGCCACTATCGAGCAACACATCGGTCGGGACTTTATTCTCTAGTACTGCATCAAAAAGGTTTAGGTGTTCAAATATAGGGTCACACATAAAGATATCATCGTTAAAACTCAAAACCAAAAGTACTTGTCGCAAGTACTTGTCACCACATCATTCGACCCCTGAACATTTGTGTATGTCATCACATGAACTTTTACATTGGTCTGCAGTACACATTTCTACTGTGGGGTATGTCTCTGAGGCAATGTTCTCTACTCTGGGCAATCCCCGACCAAGTGTTCTATCTTTCTAGAATTGAAGCATGCTCTCGTCTTCTTCCAGCAATCACTTGTGTGCTATCTGTTGCATGCTGAGCATGTAGGAATAACAGTATTTGGGTTGCCTCTAGTTGTTGCTGCTGCTGTCCTGTAAGACCCCTCCGTGGTATCTTGACCCATCTTCTGGGTCTACAACTGCTCGCCTCTCTGTGTGTCTTGTCCTTGTTCTCCTCATCACGATGCTGGAAGTCGCTCTCTAGTCTGTAGCATGCATCAAGTAGCTCTCCCAAATTCCTTGCATTGGCATTCATTACTCCTGTGTGAATGAGAATATTCAGACCTTTTTCAAATTTACCATATTTAGGCGCATATCACCCATAGTAGGAGGCACAAATCTTCCCAAAGAGTTAAACTAATTGGTATACTCTGTCGTTGACATGCCGACCGCTGTCTCAATGACTCAGAAGCCCCTATATTCTGCAATGCCACTGATGGCGGGCCATAGAACTTCTTAAACTCTCCCCGGAATTGGGCCAACTGGCTGACTGCGGCAAATCAATCATTGTGGTAGTCCACTAATTGTGAGCTTCACCAATAAGGAAAGGTCAAATCACCATATTTTTCATCTTATCGAGCAGTTGCAGTAACACAAAGTTGTTCTCTATCTCACTTAGCCACTTATCTGCATCATCTGGGTCAACACCCCGTCAACAGGTAGAAACATGCACCTATTTCATCTCTCCCTAGTAGTACCATGTCCTATGTCGATGCAATGGTGTAGCTCGATTAACTGCTTGACAAATCTGTATAAGGGTAGCCACTAGTGCTTGTGGAAGGACACCCTAATTATAATTCTAGTTATTATTTCTGTTACAGTTAGGGTCTCTTTGAGGAGGCATCTTGTTGTGAACATAGCAAATTTATTTAACTCAATAAGATATTGTAAAACTAAGGGCTACTATGACCGTGCTTAAGAGGACATGCAAAAGCTCATGATCAAAACTTAAATAATTCATGTTATTAAAATCACATATGCATAATTTTGTCTTAGATATGCGTACCCCTCAACCAATCGTCCTTTAAGTCAAAGGTCATTACTTATTTTTAAGATCATTTCCTAGGTTTGTGATAATCAACTATGTCTAAGATCGTTAGTAAGTCTAAGATCATTGATTAAGTCTAAGTTTCTTTTGTGGACCTAGAGCCATGCTCTGATACCACCTGTAGGGCCACGTCCCGAGCCCTAGCACTCGGAACGATTCACCCGCCGTGTTCTGCTAAGAGAAATAAAATACGTCAAAATAAATCGCATACACGTAAGCAAAGTGACGCAGGCTGATAATGCGGAAATGTCGTAAAACTTAAACAGTTGAAATAATCCTCAGAACATAAGTCATATAAGTCTAGAAATACCTAAATCCAAAAAAAACAAAAATCGTGAAAATAACAAGGTATCTCTAATCCTTATAAATCAAATCCCAAATCCACATAATAAATGTTTGAAAAATAAATCACACAAATGAATCCTCTGGCAAGATCCTCTAACTCATCCGTATCCCCACTGTGCCTCATCTTCAGCGATTAAGAGATCATACCCCTAAATCTCTACAAAATATTAGCAAATGTACTATGAGCTAAAGACATCGCCCTAGTAAATAGCATGTATGTACTCACTATAGAATCATACTTGGTGAAGCAAGTGTGAGAACATAATTAAATCATTAATGAAAGTAACGAGTTTCCAATTTGCAGACAAGTTGATTATAATACTCTTACAATCAAACAAACACCAAAGTCAACAAAGTCAAACATACACAACATCCACTGAAATACCCAATCAAATGCCAGACAAAGTCTTGATGGTGCAAAGTTCCAAAATCGATGTAATGCAAAGTTCAAATGCCCAAGGTCAAGGTCAAAGTCAAAAGTCCAAATCAGATTCAAAATTGGCCCATTGTTCCAAAACAAAGTTCAACGGAATGGTTATAACACTTTCTTTTTAAGAGACTTATACTGTAAGACCTACAAATTGTTCACCCCAACAGTCAATATGTCTAGGCGCCCTATCAAAATAGTCAACATGGCTGGACGCCCTACAGGCGGTCAATATGTGGAGCACACTCTCCAATGGTCAAAACGCTCACACGCCCCATTATTTGAGATCAATTCCACTTAACGATACATTTCACCACGCAAGTGTGATTTTGCAACATGCATCATGCATAAGTGAAAATGATCTAAATACCAAGAATACCCCTAAATCCCCTGCATCCATATACATATATATATGACCACGCCATATATGTGCATATACACGTACATCCCTTGCATATATCCCCTAATTTACCTAACCTCCCTCAGCCTGACAGCCCACTCCACCTTCCCCAGTCCAAACCCACGGCCCCCCTCTCTCTCCCCTTTCTTTCTTCCCTTCTCCCATCTTGGACCAGTGGCCCAAAACCCTTTTCTTCCTCTTTTTTATTTTATTCCTTTACTTTCTTTCCTTTTACACGGCCCGAGACTCACTTCCCTCACTTCATTTTCTCCTCCTCAACCGAATTCCCCCAAGCCCAATCCCTAAACCTATATCCTCTCCCTAACCCACTGTACCCCTAACACAGCCCCCCAGACCCAGCCCAACCCCAGAATCGCTGCCCCCTCCACTCACTAAGCCCAACCCCAAACCCTCATTCCCCACCAGTCCCTCAACCCCTCGGCCCACACCAACAAACACACTCCATTCACACTCACACACACACACCGAATACACAGTTCATGCACAACACACAACACACAGTGCACACGCACACTATCACAGTCCATGCACCACTAGTTTGCTAGCATGTGAGGCACGCGCGACACCCACGACACCCCCCCTTTATCACCAAACACCACCTCCAATCCAATTTATAACCATATCTGACCTCAGTTCATACAAAATTATAATTCTCATCCACTATAAGAAATTATACCTGTATCACATTCATGCATATATTCATACAGAATTCACACAAAACTAACACACACACACATATATATATACACAAATGGTATAAATTGCATACTTATATATGTGTATATATATACATATATATTCATCATGATATCCAACGAAATTCAATGGAAGATAGCTCACTTTTCCAACACAGGAAGCAGATGGTTGATGATGCAGAAAACTTCAATAAACTTCTATCCTCACGACCATCAAGTACAAATGATGAGGATATCTTGCATGATTGGTTAACAAATACTAATTCAGACCATGAGGGGTTTATTCCAGCACCAACTAGACGCAAATGCAGACTACGTAGAGAATTGCCTCCCCGACCACCATCAACTGTGGTAACTAGAAGTGCAATCCGTATGGGCTCTACACCACCCCAACATTCCTTATGAATGCCATTACATGGAATACGGGAGGTATACGAACACCCCTCAATAGACTGACGTCTCTAGTACGTGACATACACTTGGATATTCTAGTAATCATTGAACCTAAACAGCGACCAACAAAGCTTACCTCCTACAGATTAAAACTGGGATTCTCCAATGTTTTGTCAACTTGTCAGGAAAATATATGGGTCTTTTGGAAAGCGACTTCATTACTCTTGTTGGACGTTCGTCACGGTGAGCAAACCTCCCTTTTCTCTCTTCACTTTCTACCTACTCAACAAGATTTTGCATGGTCGATGGTTTATGGTAGACATACAATAGCTGAAAGGCGACCTTTATGGGACTCTTTAATTGAGGTTTCTCGTTCCATCATTATGCCATGGATAGTTGGCGGAGATTTTAATACATTTCTATTGAGAAAAAGGGGTTTGAGTGATTTCAAAATGCATGATTTAAATAACTTGTTACAAAGAAATGCATGACATATTTTATGACATAACACGTTGTTGCATGAAAGTTGCCTTATATAGTTCATATAAAATGTTGTCGTACTAATGAGTCATGAAGCTTCAAAGCTTACATCAAATGGCAACATTTGTTGTGTTTGAACTATTTTCAGGTGCTACTATTAATGAACTAAACTAGTTCATTAAGTGAAGTACTTAGTTAATTAAACTAAGTAGTTCATTAAAAGAAGCAACATTTGGACAAGGCACAAAGGCAACAAGATTAAGAAAGGAAAGTCTCCTCCTCCTCCTCTCACATAAATATACACGCCTATATATATTCATATATATATATATTTTCAAATTTTTTGAAAAAGGCATGCACACATTTATTCCAACGTACTACCGACACGTTATATATTTTACGTACGTACGTTAACATCACACCACCATACTTAACTCATATTTATGAGTATATTCAGGTCTTATATCATATGATATAAGTCATGGTGATGACAAATTAAATACGACACGTTAAAAGGTTCTAAACCGAAAATTGTCATATCGGACGAATACCAAAACTTCGCCAACGTGTCACGTACTTTCCATAAATAGATGGCCAGCCCCTGCACTTCAAAAATACTCAAAACTTTCGTGGGTATGATTCTATGTGCAGACATAAAATCATTCCGTGTTGGCACACACAAATCACCCCACATTAAGGCAAAATTGGGAAGATTCCAATTTCAATTTTGTCACATGTTAATGGCGCCACTTTAGACCAGCCAATTTCTGAAAATTAAAGTTTATATTATATATATTATGTGTAACATAATATATATAACATGTGCAAAAAGTTGGAATTTAAATTAGAGAAAAATCGGGTAATCGATAAACGTCGAAAATTCGGTTTTCTACATACACAACACATGGAACGTTTTTGGCACATCATACGACATGTATCTAGACACTTTTTACACATGTCATACATCTTAAAGTGTTCTAGAAAATTAAATTAAGGGCTGATTGGAATATAACATGTGTGTATTATTAAATGTGAACTATTTTACGAAATTTGCAAAAATAAAATTCAGCACATGCATATACATGTTGGACAAGCCTATACAGCTGAGATGGAGCATATTTGGAGTCTTGTTGGCATATTGATTGGTCAAGAATCAATCATACAATGTTGGTGATTTAAAGAAAGAAGCTACAAAAGGTAATGTTTCAAATTTCATCTCATTTGAAACACATGCTGAAAATTTCAGCATGTGTAGTTTGAGTGGCCGATTTTATCACTAAGAAATGCCATATTTTACTATCTTGAATCATGAGGATTAATTGAGGATGTTATGTAAATGTTTTGAATTAAATATGAAATTAAAATGGTGATATTTTTAATATCACACATGCTGAAAATTTCAGCATGTGTAGTAATGTATCTTGGCCGAATTCTTGGCCATATTGGTGTCCAAATTCATTTCCAAAAATGATGAGATTATTTTCTACTAATTGGTGATTTATTTCAAAGAGAAAAATCAAAGAAAATTGGAAATAATTTGAATAAAAGCACCATGTATCACATGTTGAAATTTCAGCATGTCAAGTTCATTCATGGCCGATTTCTTGCTTGTTTTTGTGGAGAAATTATCTTACTTAATTTATGTGATAATCTTATGAGTTATGGCAACTATTCTATGTTGATTTTGGCACATATTTTTAGTGGAATTCTTAGATTTTCCAAGTCATCAAATGATGACAACATTCAACCTATCAATGAGTGCCAAGTAAGCAAAAGTTAAATGATCATCCAATGAGAACATGCCAAGTAAGCAAGATCATGTCACAATGATGCCACACATTCTCCCAAGGACTTAGAAGATAATTTTCAAGAGGAGAAGGACTCTAAAGAGGCGGCCAACACATGTAAAAAAGAAGGAAGAAGAGCAAAACATGAACAAGAACAAGAGTTGCAAATTCAAAGATCAAAAGTGTTCTAGCCTTCTTCTTCTACACTCTCTTTCTTTCTTTCTTTAAAAAGCCTATTGTACTTATATTCACATTCTTGAATAGGCTTATCTTAGACCACCACATATTCTATATCTTTGTAAAAGATTGATCGATGTGTGATCAATCTTCATTCTTGCAAGGTGGTGGTGTTCGTGCGAATTGTATTCATCGTACAAAGTTTGTAAAGGGTTGGAGTTAATGTGTAACTCCATCAACCCGGTGGTAAGGTGTATTTGCATTGTGTGACTAGTGTGAACCGAGGAAGGTGTTCCTCGAAGACTGGAGTAGGTTGTTTATAACCGAGCCAGTATAAAATTCTTGGTGTCATTTACTTTCAGCACTTATATTCTGTTTCAGCACTGTTTACTCTTTTTGTTTAAGTTCGTAAAAATAGTAAACGATTTTCAAAAATTACGAAAATTTCCAGAAACATAGCTACACGTCTTAGGGTTAAGTTGGCACAAGTTTCAACTCCTTTGGACAAGTATAAGTCGATCAAACATCCAAAGTTCTGAGACTAGTGCAGTCTGATTTTCAGGCTTCCAAAGGTTGAGACTTTGAGTGTATTTGACTAACTTCCCGAAAGAAGTTTTCAAAACTGTTTCAACCCATTTAAATAAATTATATAAGGGGTTAGTGGTTAAAGTTTCAGAGCATTTGGAGTTGTGTACAAATAGGAATTAATTTTTCAAATCAGTGTATTGTTTCTAGCAGATTTGCGCAATCTGACCACCAACAATTTTTCAATGGGTTAGAGGTTGAATTTTAATCTGAAAGTTTTTGGAGATACTCATAACATCTGATTCTAAGTTCTCTCTAAAGTTCAGAATTTTTGAATACCTGCAACCTAGTTTTAAAAACGTTTTAAAACTGGTCCTGAAAACAGAAACTGTTTTCAGAAGTTGGGTTTTTGGATTAAAACTATGAGATAATTACCTTTACCTCCCATGTGGTTTGGATAATTCGCCAAAAATTTCCATGTGTTTTGAAAATAGACCTTTACCTCCCCTCTAGTTTGGGTTAAAGTGATTTCCGGCCAACTCCGTTCAAGCCATAGGGGTCTGTGTTGACCGGAAACCACTTTAGCCCAAACTAAAGGGGAGGTAAAGGTCTATTTAGCCAAAACATAGGAAAATTTTTGGCGAATTAGCCAAACCACAGGGGAGGTAAGGGTAATTATCTCGAATTATTAACTTTTAAAACTACTGCTCAAAAGCTCCTCCACTTTAGAGGGTACTTTTCATCGACTTTTGTTTTGTTCTTAGCCTAGCTACCCTCCATTGGTTAAACCTACGCTTGTGACATTGAGGTCACGGATTCGAGCCGCGCAAATAGCCTCTTGCATAAAGTATAGAGTAAGACTGCATACATCAGATCGCGAAACGATCCGGTCCTTCTCCAGACACTGTGCAAATGCAGAAGACTGGTGCAGCGAGAACGACGTTTTATAGACCAATTATCAGCCACTTTTTTGGAGAATGCCCAGTCAATGTCCCATTATCCTTGTTCACTTTCATGTCTGATAAACTATTGACAACATATCTATTATTCTGTTCACTTTAACTTTTTTGTTATATATGTAATATTTACATGTTAAATTATTAACATGTATTTCTGAAATTCATGGAGTATGTAGTAAGATTTGTGCTCAACTCAACACGAAGTAATCAAACAAAGCTAATGTGATGGCCACGTGAAAAGAATAGCAACATTGTTGTATATGTATCATCGTACATCTTCCTGTCCAGAATATTTGCTTCCTTCCAATGGGTGCATGCCACCACATCATGAGTTGGCAACCCATTTATGAGCTTTTTGCATGGGTTGTGGACCTATGGATTTTTGTTACATAATGTTTTACAATGTGCGTGCTGAATTTGACTACATTCTTAGCTTTTTTTTATTTAAGAGTCATCAAATCGTAGTAGTAAAATTTGTCGTGGTACACATTGATATTGATGGAAAGAAAATAAGAGTCGTAGCATTTGTATATTGGTATTATAATGCATGTTTTATTATTTTTATTTTATTTTATAAAATAATATAATACGATATATTGAAAAATCAACTGTGGCAATATTTTTAAGAGATAATTACCTTTACCTCCCCTGTGGTTTGGCTAAATAGACTTTTACCTCCCCTCTAGTTTAGGTTAAAGTAGTTTCCGGCAAACACAACCCCCTATGGTTTGGACGGATTTCGCCGAAAACCACTTTAACCCAAACTAGATGTGAGGTAAAGGTCTATTTTCAAAACACAGGGAAATGTTTGGCGAATTAGCCAAACCACAGGGGAGGTAAAGGTAATTTTCCCTAAAACTATTTTAAAACCCATATTTTCTGCACCCACTATTCAAACCCCCCTTCTAGTGGTGCCTTGCAGATCCTACAATTGGTATCAGAGCGCAGGAACACTCACATCAAAAGGATCCAACGATCCGTGTGATATGGCAACCACTAGCCATGAAACCGAGGAAAAAGATATGTCAAACCAAATGCCTCCACTATTTGAAAATGAGGTAAATTCTGATTCCGACTCAGATTCTGAACTATCTTATGATGATTTATATGTTGAATATCTTGAATTACATAAGTTTGCTAGAACTCTTGCAAAACAAAAGAAACGGTTAATTGAAGACAAGAAATTGTTAGAATCTTCTAACGAGAATCTTGTCGCTCAATTAAACGATTCAAAAGAAGAGTCATCATGCATCATTACTGCATTAAAGACAGAAATCTCATCATTGACCATGCAAAATAATGAAATGAAATCCGAGATTTCAAACTTGAAATCAAGGAATACGAATTTAGAGAAAATGGTGAAGAAATTTGATACGGGAACAAGCATGCTAGATCACATTATTTCTTCACAAAAGCATGATAATGATAAAACGGGTTTAGGATACATTGAATCAAATGAAGTATCCATCAAACCATCCAAGTTTGTTTTGTCTAAGAAAGTAGACACATCAACGTCATACGTAAAAGAGACGCAAAGACCCCCTCTCCCCTCATCTCGTCATACTTCTTCATATCATGCGAAGTATAATTATGTGACGTATAAATATAAGAAGAAGACTAGTACACCACTCATCTCATCTCATCGTGCTTCTTATTCTTCATATCATACAAAGAGTAATCATGTGCCATATAGAAGCCACTGATGCATGTGAGACATTCATATCATACTAATGCGTCTAGAGCACGCCCCGTGCATGTAAACCGAAATACATATCAAAAACAAAAATCACACTATACGCATGATGGGATTCTTGGCCAAAGGCCAAACGCATCTGCACCTAAAGTATATTATGTTGTGCTTGCATCACCTTTCTCACCTTTTGGAAGACCTAGAAGGGTCACCCAAATTTGGGTATTAAAAGGGACATTTTCAAAGGGTTGAATAAATAACCCTTACAAACGCACGTTTGATATTATAAAATGCATGATTTCTTTTTCATCTCTACATGCGCTTTTGATTGTCTTTCCAAAATAAAGGGGGAGAGAATGCATGATTTAAGGGGGAGAGAGAAAGATTAATTGCATAAATCAAGGGGGAGCGAATTTGAAAATTGAAATTCAAAAGTTTAATTTATGCACAATTGGAGGGGGAGCGATAAGATTTAAATCATGTATGTAGGTTATTTTGAAAATCATCAAAAGGGGGAGATTGTTGAGAAAAAGGGGTTTGAGTGATTTCAAAATGCATGATTTAAATAACGTGTTACAAAGAAATGCATGACATATTTTATGACATAACACGTTGTTGCATGAAAGTTGCCTTATATAGTTCGTATATAATGTTGTCGTACTAAAGAGCCATGAAGCTTCAAAGCTTACATCAAATGGCAACATTTGTTGTGTTTGAACTATTTTCAGGTTCCACCATTAATGAACTAAACTAGTTCATTAGGTGAAGTACTTAGTTAATTAAACTAAGTAGTTCATTAAAGGAAGCAGCATTTGGACAAGGCACAAAGGCAACAAGATTAAGAAAGAAAAGTCTCCTCCTCCTCCTCTCAGATAAATATACATGCCTATATATATTCATATATATATATTTTCAAATTTTTTGATAAAGGCACGCACACATTTATTCCAACGTACTACCGACAGGTTATATATTTTACGTACGTACGTTAACGTCACACCACCATACTTAACTCATATTTATGAGTATATTCAGGTCTTATATCATATGATATAAGTCATGGTGATGACAAATTAAATATGACACGTTAAAAGGTTCTAAACCGAAAATTATCGTATCGGGCGAATACCAAAACTTCGCCAACGTGTCACGTACTTGCCATAAATAGATGGCTAGCCCCTACACTTCAAAAATACTCAAAAATTTCGTGGGTATGATGCTATGTGCAGCCATAAAATCATTCCATGTTGGCACACACAAATCACTCCACATTAAGGCCAAATTGTGGAGATTCCAATTTCAATTTTGTCACATGTTAATGGCGCCACTTTAGACCAGCCAAGTTCTAAAAATTAAAGTTTATATTATATATTATGTGTAACATAATATATATAACATGTGCAAAAAGTTGGAATTTAAATTGGAGAAAAATCGGGTAATCGATAAACGTCGAAAATTCGGTTTTCTACGTACACAACACATGGAACGTTTTTGGCACATCATACGACATGTATCTAGACACTTTTTACATATGTCATACATCTTAAAGTGTTCTAGAAAATTAAATTAAGGGCTGATTGGAATATAACATGTGTGTATTATTAAATGTGAACTATTTTACGAAATTTGCAAAAATAAAATTCAGCACATGCATATACATGTTGGACAAGCCTATACAGCTGAGATGGAGCATATTTGGAGTCTTGTTGGCATATTGATTGGTCAAGAATCAATCATACAATGTTGGTGATTTAAAGAAAGAAGCTACAAAAGGTAATGTTTCAAATTTCATCTCATTTGAAACACATGCTGAAAATTTCAGCATGTGTAGTTTGAGTGGCCGATTTTATCACTAAGAAATGCCATATTTTACTATCTTGAATCATGAGGATTAATTGAGGATGTTATGTAAATGTTTTGAATTAAATATGAAATTAAAATGGTGATATTTTTAATATCACACATGCTGAAAATTTCAGCATGTGTAGTAATGTATCTTGGCCGAATTCTTGGCCATATTGGTGTCCAAATTCATTTCCAAAAATGATGAGATTATTTTCTACTAATTGGTGATTTATTTTAAATAGAAAAATCAAAGAAAATTGGAAATAATTTGAATAAAAGCACCATGTATCACATGTTGAAATTTCAGCATGTCAAGTTCATTCATGGCCGATTTCTTGCTTGTTTTTGTGGAGAAATTATCTTTCTTAATTTATGTGATAATCTTATGAGTTATGGCAACTATTCTATGTTGATTTTGGCACATGTTTATAGTGGAATTCTCAGATTTTCCAAGTCATCAAATGATGACAACATTCAACCTATCAATGAGTGCCAAGTAAGCAAAAGTTAAATGATCATCCAATGAGAACATGCTAAGTAAGCAAGATCATGTCACAGTGATGCCACACATTCTCCTAAGGACTTAGAAGACAATTTTCAAGAGGAGAAGGACTCCAAAGGGGCGGCCAACACATGTTAAAAAGAAGGAAGAAGAGGAAAACATGAACAAGAACAAGAGTTGCAAATTCAAAGATCAAAAGTGTTCTAGCTTTCTTCTTCTACACTCTCTTTCTTTCTTTCTTCAAAAAGCCTATTGTACTCATATTCATATTCTTGAATAGGCTTATCTTAGACCACCACACATTCTATATCTTTGTAAAAGATTGATCAAGGTGTGATCAAGGTGTGATCAATCTTCATTCTTGCAAGGTGGTGGTGTTCGTGCGAATTGTATTCATCGTACAATGTTTGTAAAGGGTTGGAGTTGGTGTGTAACTCCATCAACCCGGTGGTAAGGTGTATTTGTGTTGTGTGACTAGTTTGAACCGAGGAAGGTGTTCCTCGAGAACCGAACCAGTATAAAATTCTTGGTGTCATTTACTTTCAGCACTTATGTTCTGTTTCAGCACTGTTTACTCGTTTTGTTTACGTTCGTAAAAATAGTAAACGATTTTCAAAAATTACGAAAATTTCCAGAAACATAGCCACACGTCTTAGGGTTAAGTTGGCACAAGTTTCAACTCTTTTGGACAAGTATAAGTCGATCAAACATCCAATGTTCTGAGACTAGTGCAGTCTGATTTTTAGGCTTGCAAAGGTTGAGACTTTGAGTGTATTTGACTAACTTCCCGAAAGAATTTTTCAAAATTGTTTCAAACCATTTAAATAAAATATATAAGGGGTTAGTGGTTAATTTTTCAGAGCATTTGGAGTTGTGTACAAATAGGAATTAATTTTTCAAATCAGTGTATCGTTTCTGGCAGATTTGCGCAATCTGACCACCAACAATTTTTCAAGGGGTTAGAGGTTGAATTTTAATATGAAAGTTTTAGGAGATACTCATAACATCTGAGTCTAAGTTCTCTCCAAAGTTCAGAATTTTTGAATACCTGCAACCTAGTTTTAAAATAGTTTTAAAACTGGTCCTGAAAACAAAAACTGTTTTCAGAAGTTGGGTTTTTGGTCTAAAACTATTTTAAAACCCACATTTTCCGCACCCACTATTCAAACCCCCTTCTAGTGGTGCCTTGCAGATCCTACAATTTCTTTCATTTGAAGAACACAAAGGAAGATCTATACCACCTCTTCGAGTTATGGATGACTTCAAGGATTGTGTGAACATTTGTGGCCTTCAGGATCTTCCCATCAAAGGTACATTATTCACTTGGGCATGTGGTACGGGTCCAGGACGTGTATTGCGGCGTTTAGACAGATACTTATGCACAGCCTCATTCTCGAATATGTTTGCAGACAATATAGTTCTCCATTTATCAAGAGCAACTTCTGATCATGCTCCTCTTCACATGAAATGTACTCTATCGCAAACACGCCCTAACATCCCCTTTCGTTACATCAATGCTTGGGCGTCACATCCAGATTTTGTCTTATATGTCAAGGAGAAATGGCAGCAATATCCAATGACTGGAGGCATGCGTGACCTATATTCCAAACTTACTCGACTCAAGAAGGACCTTCGAACATGGAACCGAGAAGTATATGGAAATATTTTTGACAATGTAAAGATGGCAGAGGCTAATTATAAACGACATGAATCCCATTTTGATGCAGATCCTACGCAGGATAATAGAACAGCAATGTCACTTGCACATGCGCAATTAATTCAAGCGGAAAAAGCACAGACATCTTACTGGGCTCAGAAATCCCAAACATGCTGGTTAACGGAGGGCGAAGCAAACACAGCCTATTTTCATGCGCTAGTCAAGGACAAGCATCGCAGACAGCCTATAAGGGGCTTGCAAAGCAGATCAGGAATTACTTTGCATGAAAATTCTGCATTAGGCGAAGAAGCAGTTTCTTTTTTCGAGCATCTTTTTACGCATGAGCCGGTGGATGGCGTTGACGAATTCATTATTGATATTCCTGCACTAATAACATGAGCAGATAACACCATGCTTACTGTTGTGCCAGATGAAGTTGAGATAAAAAATGCAGTTTGGCACCTTAGCCCTAACAGTGCTGCTGGACCAGATGGGTATAACGGCCATATCTTCAGGACTTGTTGGGATGTAATTCATTTAGATGTTACTCTTGCTATTCAAGAATTCTTTTTGGGGGTACCTCCGCCTCAGGTAATGGTCTCATCTTTAATTACTTTAATCCCAAAAAAGTCACGCCCTTCAACATATGCATATTTTTGTCCAATATGTCTATCAAATTTTGTTAGCAAGGTGACTACCAGAATAGTTGCCACAAGACTAAATGCTTTATTACCAAAGCTCATCTCTCCTGAGCAAATAGGATTTCTAAAAGGCCATGATATCAGTGAACACGTTTTAATGGCAAACGAGATGGTACATATGACAGACAGGAAAGCTCATGCCGGGAATGTTATTATCAAATTGGACAAGACAAAGGCCTTTGATAGAGTTAATTGGACATATCTAGAAGCATTGATGCGTAAATTTGGGTTTGACCCAAGATTCATTCGTATTATTTTAAATAATATGAGTCTGCCCAAGCTTTGTATCTCCATTAATGGATCTTCATATGGATATTTTTCACCCACACGAGGAGTTAAGCAAGGTGATCCATTATCTCCCCTATTGTTCATCATTTGTTCTGAAGGTTTCAGTCGAGGTTTAAATAATCTCTTCCATAAGGGCTTTCTTCGCGGATTTTCTGCGGGATGGTCTCCGGCAGTTTCACACTTAGCCTATGCAGATGATTTACTATTGTTTCTAAATGGCTCCGCACAGAACTTGCGTAAGTTTCAGTCTTTTCTCCATACATACCAGTCAGCATCTGGACAACTAGTCAACTACTCAAAGAGTCGATTTGTGGTCAGCTCTTATATCTCACAGCAACATCTCAGTATGATCTCTAAAATTTTAACAATGCCTTCATCAACGCTACCAATAAAGTATTTGGGTTCTTATCTCTATCGCGGTGTCAATAGGCCAGCATACTGTACCACACTGCTTCAACACTTTGATGCAACGCTTACAGGGTGGTCCAGCCGATTGCTCACTCCCGGGAGTCGTTTGATTTTGCAAAAATCAGTTCTTTCTGCCATGCCTCTACATATATTAGCAGCGGCTCGCCTGCCTAAGGGGGTTATCAATACACTTAATCGTAAAATTGCATCATTTTTATGGAATGACAAGCATCATTGGGTCTCCTTCAAAGATATATGCTACGCTAAATCAGAAGAAGGGTTAGGGGTACGTAATTTGACATATATTCAGCGTGCTTATGATTGTAAATTATGGTGGTCTTATCACAACAAAACAACAATATGGACGACTTTCATGCGCCAGCGTTATGGTGTCCGTGATGATTTCATGCCTTGTATATATGACTCCCAAGGATGGAAGAGATTATGCTCTATACACTCTTTATGTAGTCAATTATCATCTGGTGCTCCCAATCCAGTGTGGATTTCAAGTGCTACTGGATTATTCTCTATTCGGCAAGCATATGAAGACATTAGACCAGCTCGTACGAAGTTGCTTTCACATAAATTCATCTGGTGGCGAGGTATCCCAAAATCAATTAGCATATTTCTATGGAGATTATTTCACTCAGCAATACCTATTAAAGATAACCTTCGGAAATTTTCTGCCATATGCCCTACAATCTGTCTATTCTGCCTCAACACATCAGCTACTCTTCAGCATTTGTTTATTGCATGCCCAATAG
Source organism: Eustoma russellianum (assembly GCA_036186865.1). NCBI lineage: Eukaryota > Viridiplantae > Streptophyta > Magnoliopsida > Gentianales > Gentianaceae > Eustoma > Eustoma russellianum. The sequence goes on from AP025058.1 coordinate 10,479,809, forward strand.
TCCAACCCACATGGCTCAGAATATCCCTCATATTGGACGGGCCACAGTGCAATCACGTCTCACTACGATCACTTCTGCTACAGTGGTGGCTTTCATTCTCTGCAAAAACACTCAAAGGAAACCTTCGTGTCGTAGGTCCTATTATGTTGTGTTGGTCCATTTGGCGCATCTACACTAATCATAAGTATGGAGATGGGGACTTGCCTCTCACAAGCTTATATAATCTGGCCCGGCGATCATGTTATGATTGGACTACTACTCTGCATAGAACATCTTTAGCTTAATACGACCTATCTCTTATTGAATCTGGGTTCTCGGCAAAACTGCGGCCAAAAACAATATTATCACTGAAGTGGAAGTTACCTCCATCAGGCAAATTAAAATTAAATGTCGACGCGTCAGCAACAAGCACATACTCTACGGGAGGTGCAATATTGCGTGATTCATCCAGCCACATGATTGCTGCTCTATCCTTCAGGTTGCCACCATTAACATCTTTACACGCAGAAACACAGGCCATCTTGTTCAGTCTCTTGCTTGTTGGGCAACTACATCGTAACTTGATAATTGAAACAGACTGTCTTCAAGTAACACAACCAAACACGGCCTTGGTGGACATACCTGAGTACAAATGCTTACAATCATTTCTTCAGCTTACGGGCAGTGAGCTACTATTCATCCCTCGAGAGATCAACATGGTAGCACATCATTTAAGTCAGTTTTCACGACGGCCACAAAGATTTTCACATCTCCTGCCCAGTTACCTCCAACGGCGCGTGGATTTTTTAATACAGATGGAGTGCTACACGCCATTCGAACCTAAATATCATGCCTTCACACTTTATATTGCTGCCTGTAATCTAAAGTTACAGGCAACCTGGGTACGTGTTCTCATAACTCATCAAATCGCATTTTTTGCTCATGCTTTATTTACTTTGTTGCCCGCAGTCTTAGGAATACGGGCAACATTGGTATGTTGCTGTGCCTTATGTATGATTATTAAGCATATATACAATGGATATTTTGATAATACTGCCTTCTCTCATTTTTTCATGCGAGGATACTGCTCTCTGCTGCTCATTTCACAATGCTGGAACATTGAATCTCACTGCATCAAGGGGTGGACAAATTCAACTGCTGCGTCAAGCTCAATTACTTACATCAGATTTTGTTGCTCTCAAGCTCATCTAGGATTCCTGTACACTAATGTAATATTGCGATGTACACTAGTATACTTAATGCTACTCCGTAGGCAGATTCAATCCAATCATATAAATATGTACGCTTTTTCCTTCGCCAAGGTTTTATCCACAAGGGTGGTTTTACTTGTCAAGGTTTTAATGCGGCATATCATATATGATTAGAGACTGCATATTATAGCCACTTTACATTTTTGTTTTTCATATGATATACATTCTTGTAATATGGTTACCTCAACCATAACTGAGGTTTTTTAATTCAATAAAACCCCGCCTTTATTCAATAATAATAATTTGATGAAAGACGGACGATACCGTCTAATATTTTATTAATATTGCCCTCATTTATGACGGAGGAATATTATGGTCACATCGTAATCCTGATGCTACAGGAGACTCTTCCAAAATGTTTGAAATCAAATACAAAAGCTGACAAATAAAGGAGAGACTAAACTAAAGCGAAATATAAAATCAAAAATCTAATACTTAAAGAAAACAACTTGTGAGGCAGCCGTCGAAGGTGTCCAAGGCATGCATGAGGTGCATCCGCAAGTGAGACAGCATCCAGTACATGGCATATGGCACCAAAGGTAAGGAAGAAACAACAATTATTGCAAGTAATAAATAATGAAAACACTGTCTAGACAAAGAAAGGAAAACATACCACAGTTGCATGCCTTTATCGGAGCAAGAAACAAATGAGATGTGTGAGACAAAACAAACATGCTGGTTGAAGAACTTAAGGTGGGACTGCACCATGATATGCATCTGAACTGGGATGACAAAAGGAGGCAGTAGTGATGTCCATACGCACATGGCCACGTATTGACCGAGGAAACAATGAAAGGTAGGATGAAACACCACAGTCTGTGTAAGCATAGAGGATTGGGCTAAGTAGTGCGCAAGTTTGTTGGTCTGCCGATGTGTGTGTGCTAAACGCAAAGGAATGAAATTCAAGAGCAGATGAAGGCGTTGCAAATCAGGCGCAAGATGTGAGGATGGTGAGGCAAGGAGTCTCACCAACTCCGAAAAGTTCATCTCAATATGCGTACAGGGAGAATAGTGCATGTAATTGATGAATGCCAGATAGACAGCCTGAGCACACGTAAGAGAAAATCAAGTCGTATTGGAAAAGAGATGACATGCGCAAAAGTTCTAGTGGTGTCACACAAAATAGCACCGCCGCCTGCAGTTGATTGTCCTAACACTACATCTGTATTTAATTTAAACCATCCAACAGGAGTGGAAGCCAGCGAACAATCCGTAACCTGCCTGTACTCAATAAGGGAAAGAGTCCAACCTGAATGGGTGCAAATATGTTCTCTGCTTGATTTGTGCCTGACCTAAATTGCGCCCACAAGAAAATATCCTGACATACTGTGTGAATAATAGTAAGTGGAGACCAATGTGCATCATCAAAAATTATGGACGCATAGCTTTTCAAAATATTCCACAGGAGGATCCTAACAAAAGTAATATAAATTTCACCAAAGAAATTATTTGTTGCCGCAACCCAAATCATCAACAGGTAGGAGCGCTATTACTGAGAAGTTGGGAGAGGAATATCCAGTAAAGCACCAAAATAAGACCAAAGCACTTGCACCTCAGGACACAAGAAAAATATATGAGCCAAGAAAGCAGCATCATGGTGACAAAAGGGACATCTCGATGGCTGAAGAGTATCAAATTGCAAACGATTATCCAAAATAGGAAGAGCTCCATGGTAAAGTTTCCAAAGGAAAAGTTGGATAGTAGGCTTTTGAGTGTTCGGCCATATATATGTATGTGATAGTAAAGTTGCCCTAGAGGGACGGGCAAGATGATAAGCATCATGCACAGGAAATGCACCTGAAGGAGTAGGCCAAATAGGGATCCGATCCACCACATTGGCATTGCTGTAGCAGAAAGCATGTATGGCACATATGCGCTACCATCCGGCTGCATCATAAAGGCGGGGACGATAGTCTCCACGTCCACCATATCGAGCACGCATGTATTGTCCCCATAATGTATCGCTCTGATGGTACGTATTCAAAATTTTATAGGATAAATCAGCATGTATGCTATCCAAACGCCGTATGCCAAGACCACCTTCTTTAAATGGATAGCAAATGTGATGCTATGATACCCAGTGATGACGGCCTGCGTCCCAAAAAAATCTGGCAAATTTCACCTGAAGGAGACGAATGACACCACGTGGGAGGTGAGTGTCAACCATAATATGGAGGGGCAAAGAAGAAAGAATAGAGCGAATTAGAACCAGACATCCTGCTGCCCCTAAAAGTCTCTGCTACCAACTACCTAAACGCATGTCAACATGCTGTATAAGGTATGTAAAATGTTGCATAGGGGTTATACCTGTGTGCAGGTTTGAGCCAAGATACTTCAATTGTAATGATGCTGAACGCATGCCCAACAACGCGAGCAAAGGGCGACGTTGATTATGTTTGAGGCATGAGGAAAAGACCTCGCTACTTTTGTGCCAATTTACCATATGTCTAGAAACTGCTTCATAGAGTGTGAGAAAATACTTGAATCTCAGAAGATTTTGATGGCTAGCAGCACGAAAAACCAAAAGATCAGCCATATAAGATAAATGAGAGACAACAAATGGCATCCGACCAAGATTAAGCCGTCCAAGGTGTCCACTATGTTGCCATTGTTGAGGCCCCTACTAAATGCCTCTGCAGGAATAATAAACAAAAGAGGAGAGAGCGGATCTCCCTACATAACCCCCCTCGTAGGTTGGAAAAAACCATTAGGCACCCCATTAATGAGAATGAAAAAATACGCGCTGCTAAGATGGTTAAGAATCATTTTAATAAAATGATCAGAAAAACCAAAATGCTGCATGACTAAACGTAAAAACTGCAAGTTGACGCAATCAAATGCCTTAGCCATATCCGGTCTTGTTATTGCCTAAGAGCCTGGTTAAACCAATGAACAAGCTCATTACTTAGTTATATCTGCTCCACAATGTCTCGTCCGTTTTGAAAACATGCTTGTTCCAGCGAGATAATGAGTGGTAGCATATCCCTCAAGCTTGTGGTGATGATGCGAGTCTGAATTTTACTCATAAAGGTGGATAAGGCAGTAGGCCTGTAATCTGCAAAGGAATGATGAGAAGAGCCCTTGGGCAAAGGAAACAAAAGTTTATGGGCCATTGCTTTTGGCAACGGAAATCCCAAAAATAACTCTTGCACTGCCTTATATACATCAGCATGATTAATCTCCTAACAAGTACGAAAAAAGCATCCATTATAACCATCAGAGCCAGCAGCACTCTGTGAATCAAGAGCCCAGGCTGCTTGCTTGACTTCCTCCTCTGTAGGCAGACCAATAAGATGCATATTATTAGATGTTGTCACAAGTCGCGGTATACATGACAAGAACATACTATCAGTCAATATAGTTTGCCCAGTAAATAAAGATGCATAATAAGGCACAACTGCCTGCTGTATATCAGCTTGTGTATCGCACAATGTACCATCCTCAAGCTAAACTTGATGTATGGTTTGCCGTTGACGCCAATCTTTAACAAGAGAATGATAATACTTGGTGTTAGCCTCCCCTTATTTCAACCATCGGACTCCAGACTTTTGTGTCCAAAAATCTAATTCCTATTTTGAGGCTGCGAAGTATTTAGATTGGGCAATAGAATAAGCCGTCTGCGTATCATCATTCAGATTCAAATCATATGCTTCCTCTGTCCCACGGACTCGTTGCTCCACATATGATACACGATGGAAAATTTACCAAAAACCTCTTTATTCCATTGTGAGATGTCCTTCTTTAGCAACTTCAGCTTGGAGCAAAACCTTGCATTCCACCAATTGTGGGATACATATTCCATCTATCTCGGACATAGGATAGATAATCCATGTGTGACCTATGCATTAAGAATACAGAATTGTCTAGGTCCAGCAGCAGGAAATTGCAAGCATCTCAGCAAAAGCGGACATTGGTCTGAAGTAAGCCTATTCAAGTGATTAAGATGAATGTTGGGAAATAAATCATGAAATGCGTCATTACAAAAAACCCAATCAAGGCGACGCCAAACCTTTCCTAGACCTCGACCACCAAACCAAGTATAACGTGTGCCCATATGTGGAATGATATGCCATGAACAATAATCCACCAAATCATTAAAATCCATCAGTCCTGATAATGATGGCCTAGAGATACCTTTATGGCCTAATGGAGATAAAACGTGTTAAAATCAACAGAAATGACCCAAGGTGTCCGGACTGAATCACTGAACAACCTCATAGACTTTTACAAGTCCCGACGCCCAACTACTGTATGTCATGCATAAAAACAAGAATGCCATAAAGATTGGTTAATAGATAAAAATTAGAAATGAAGATGTGATACCTTTATGTCCAGCTGCGTGTCTAGAAGTGTCAGAACATCAGAACGTCAAAAAACACCATGCGCAACCATCACACAAAGAAATGGCAGATGGAAAACCCAACTTAAGACGAGCTCTTGTCAAGCGTGTAGAGGGCTACTTTGGCTATATAATGTAAAGAAGCAGGACAGGAAATTGTTCTAACAGCAAACGCAAATGACGGCCTACATTCTCGGATGCCAGAATAAAATTACGTTTAAGATCCTGCAAACTGTTACCTATTTCATTTTGGAAAAGACAGTTGCTCAGTATCCGAAGCCGAAGAGAGATGGGGATCATCATCCAACATTGGTCCAGGCTGAAGATCATCAGAAACCCTTCCTAACAACTCCAAATTTTGACAAAATGAAAGCTGAGATTCATCATTTGCTGCAACATCCATAGGAGTTAAGGGTGCATGAGGCTGCATGGGATCTTGTTGCGGTACGTCAGTCTGTAGCTGGGGCTTGGGCTTCCATACTTTGGAAGGGTCTGACACCTTGGGAATGTCCACGGCGGCCTTAGGGCAATCACCATTTTTTTGACCAAGGATGCAGCATGTTGCGCAAAAAGGTGGAACATCTTCATAAACGACATTCTGAAATAACTCATGCATGCGGCTTTGAATATGAATTTTAGCAGGCAATTCCTTTGAAACATCCATCTCAATACATACATGGGCAACAGAAGGACGAAGTAAATTCTTAGTGGCTGTATCCAATCAACTCAGCATACCTAGTAAACCAGCAACGACAAATAGTGCGTCCTGATGGTGCAAGTACAGTGGCAGTTCCGGGAACGAGACCCATACCGGTACAATGGGATCATCGTAACGGGGATCAAAGTCGAATGTTACTTAGTGACGCACATTGTATAACCAAGAAAATTCCAAGATCTATGATAGAAACACCGATTGCAATCCTCCTCATTATAAAATCGAAGAAGGACACGAGATTCATTCAAAAGGCTGATATTTACAGATATGATGAAGCCAACCCGATCAATGGCTTTCTTTAAGGCCGCGATTCCCGGACACCCATACCAGAAGGAGCCGACGAGAGCGAGACGGAATAACGCTATTAAGGCATCGACTTCTTCATCATCAAATGTAATTGATGGAAAACCCTTGAAACGCAGCAATGGTTTCAGACCAATGCGCGTTAGCAGTGAACCCTGGAGAACGGCTACAAAGGACGGCGACGGGGCCTTGGAGCCCAACGATGGAGGCATGACGGAAGACAATCTGGCGGCGGCTGTGATTGCTGGATGCAAATCAGCTACTGGTTGCATGTGTTTTCAAACAGCACAGGCAACATTGGTGCAATCTCCTTCTTATCTATTTTAACTTATTAAATGCACATGCTATGCATTTCTGTTTCAGCACACGTAACTTTATATGACTTAACTTCTTCATGTTCTTGGCTGGCGATGATATTTACGCAATGCCCACACCTTCACAACGATCTGCGGAGACGAGCAACTAAGGATCATTCGTCATTTTATGGGGGAGAAAGGCCTAACTTTGATGTATCGCCTTGGTTCGCATTGAATCAAGGCGACATGGGTATGTGGTATTTCCTACTCCATACTTTTGCACTCATTATATACATTACGCTTACGTCTATGCTTTTGTTAAATGGTTGTGAGGTGCAATGGTGTACAAGATCTGGCGTCATCAGGGGGCAATTATCAACAACATTGGCTGGCACATATCTCTGCTGTATCACGAATGAATCACCATTGAAGGGGTCAACAGAATTATTTCATGCCTTACCAAACTTATTTATTTTCGGCACTTTATTGGCTAAGCATTACAATAGTATAATTATGTACACTTTTTCCTTCGCCAAGGTTTTATCCACAAGGGTGGTTTTACTTGGCAAGTTTTAATGCGGCATATCATATACGATTGGAGGATAGCACTCATTAGCTCATTACATTATTTATTTTCGTATGATGACACTTTGTAATATGGTTTTCCTCCGCCAAAAGTGAGGCATTTTAATAAAAATTCTCCTTATGATATATATATATATATATGTGTGTGTGTGTGTGTGTGTGTGTGTGTGTATGTGTGTGTGTCTATATATATGTGTATACATATGTATATATATATATATATATATATATATGAAGATTAGACATGATCCTTACACATATATATAGACATGGCCAAATATATATATATATATATATATATATATATATATAATATCTATAAATATTTTTGGTTTTCATATCCACAAAATACAATTATATATACATATATATATATATATACATATATTTGTGGTCTTACCATCAGCAGGATACACTATGGAGTAAATACATGCACGTAAAATATGGCAGCAGAGGAGATTACCTCCCACGCCTCCTGGATTCTCCGATTTGGAAGCTCATTTGTAGAATTCATGTTCACTGCATTGCTTAGACGGAAGGCTTTGGACCTCATCTTACATGGAAACCCACGGCGTCTGGTGAGTTTACTTTGAAATCTGCTTATGACATTTGCCGTGTTGCAAGGCACACACTGCTCTCTGCTAAATTCATTTGGTATAAGCATCATTCTCCTACCATAAAATTATTCTTATAGCGCATTTTCCACATGGCATTGCCTTTTGAGGATTATATCCGCATGTATTCTACGGCTCAACCCACACAGTGTCCATTTTGTAAACAACATTCGGCCATGGTGGACCACGTTTTCATCTACTGCAGCACCATTCGCACCATTTGGGATTTCTTCGCAAAGGAGTTACATGGGCCATCACCTATCTCATTACACCTTCGTCAATACTTGCTATCTTGGTGGTATCGTTCCTCGTTCTCGTCACTATTTGGGATTTTTAAGATCATCGTTCCGGCTATTGTTGCCTTCAAAATATGACAAACTTATGCGGCATTAGTGTATGGGGATTCGACTTCATTTGCTCCTGCTACGCTTTGGGCTTCGATACATTATGATATTGAGATGTGGGTCAAAACTATACAAGGATCAAAGATTGCAGCGGGACCCAATTTACGTCTTTCATGGATTCCAAGAATTCAGTCACCACGTCTTCAGATAGTTTGCTGGCAAACACTACCCTCTGGTAGGCTAAAGTTGAATATTGATGCGTCAGTTGGCAGACACAACGCCTCCGGTGAGGCAATTTTGCGTGGTCATCTCGGTGTTTGTGTGGCCGCAGTTTCATTTGGCTTCCCCATTGTCCACCGCTTGCAGCAGAGATTCAGACAGCAGTGTTTGGTCTGTTATATTTTCTTCCACTTTATCGCTCTATTGTTCTTGAATTTGACTGTGCGCAACTAATTACACGATTGAGACAGACACATCCCATCTTTGGGAATTATCATCTTCGGATATTATGGCAATTATTGCATCAGCATGGCCTGGATTATATTCATGTATATAGAGAGGCCAACATGGCGGCACACTACCTTGATCAGCATGCGATGATGTTTCCTCAAACACGGTCATATTCACGTCACAGTCTACCATCACTCGTCCGTGGTGCCATCGCTTTGGACCTCTCCTCTATCAATTTGCGGGTTCCTTAAGTTTAAGGTCTTCCAAATGGATTGGCAACTTTTCTCACTCTCTGCCTGTACCTTAGTTGGGGCAGGCAGACCTGGTATGATCTTCATTCGATTCGCTATAGCCCTTTATCAATGTTTCTTATATTTGTTTCACTTAGCGTTTAATATCTACTCTGCATGGACGGGCTCTCACCTCATGTTTGTTTGCCTCGATGACGATGGAATTCTTACCACTGGGACGAGGGCCATTTCGACACAAATAAGCGGATCCCTTGAATTACAGGTCTTCCACATGGATTGGCAATTCTTTGCTATATCTGCCTGCACCTTAGTTGGTGCAGGCAGGAATGGTATGATCTTCTTTCGATTTGCCTCACACATTTTGCTCTGTCTTGTAGAACTGCTTCACTCAGCGTTTCATTTATCTTGTGCATGGACGGGAACATGGCTCACATTTGTTTGCTCGCCACCGACGCGGCTCTTTCTGATGGGATGAAGGACAACCATCAAGCGTGTACATCTTCATGGCTTCCTTTTGTTTTGATACCTTTGTAATATTTTCGGATTCTACATTATCACATTTTACACGGTAGCGCATATCAACAAGGGTGGTTTTACTTGGCAAGGTTTTAATGCGGCATATCATATATTTTTGGATGTTGGTAATCATATACTGCTACTATCGTCATACTTTCATTCACTGTAATAAGGTTTTCCTCTTCCATAAGTGAGGGTTTATGCTAATAAAATTTTCTTTCATTAAAAATATATATATATACATATATATATATATACATATATATATATATACATACATATATATATACATATAAGCATACGGTAGTACAAAAATATATATTTTTTTCGTTTTTTGATTTTCATACATACACACACACAAACATATATAAATATATATACACACACAACATACGGCATGCATACATACATGAACACCCATCTATGCAAAAACTTATACATATGCATAATCTTCAAGATTGTACAAAAATAAAATTATAATTTTCTTCCATCTACATTAGAGCACCAAGTATCAATATTTGTTCAAACCCGATGATATAGATGTTGATATGAGAAGCCTTCTGAACCAAATCTAATAGATGCATATTCTTTCTATATTGCCCAAACTAGCACCGATGGGACTACAACACGTAATTGGACTTGCATATTCGCGACCGAAGCTAGCTACCACCAACGAGCAAGATATCCCTTAATAGTGCGATTATGAGGCATCGGCCCAGAAAATATAATAGAAATTTCTCTCTATAAAGCTTGTATCCTAGGGCATAGCAAAAAGATGTGATCCAGCATATTTGAATCTTGCTGACAGAACACACATTGTGAGGGTAGAACCGACATCGAACATCGCAAATGATCAACCAACGGCAACAAATTCATCCATAACCGCCACAAAAAAATACACATACCTGGATGTGTGTTAGGCCACCTTACATATCTTGAATAAGAAAACGAAGCAGCAGGCTGTGAAATCTCTTAATATGCCGATTTGATCAAGAACTGCCCATTAGAATCTGACACCAGTTTAAGGTCTCATACACTGCCTCAATCTTAGTTTGCATAAATTCATGTACACGACAAATACGCTTCCAACTTGCAAAATCATAAATATGAGAATATATCGTTGGACTAGCCCCATGCTTTTGCCTGCAGTAGACCACCCATAAAAAATGCTCATGATGATATTTCTACCATAGTTGGCAGTCATATGCTTTCTACTAATATGATAAATTACAAAGCCCCAATCCACCCGATTCAATTGGAGAGCATACCGAATTCCATGAACGCTAATGGTATTGACCATTCCGAAGGAAATTGGCCATTTTTCTATTCAACGCACCAATAGCTCCTTTTGGCATCCGAGAGCTTGAGATAATATTAATGGGTATGGTATTGAGAACATACCATATCAGAACAAGTCTTGCCACCATGGACAATAACTTAGAAGACCATCCGTTAATTTTAGCATCAAAATGCTACAATAGTGGTTCACAAAATGAAGCCCTGTTGATACCTTTGTATGAAAAAGAGCCAAGATATTTGATTGGCAAGGAAGAGAGCATCATACCAAAAACTTGAGATGCATTGTATCCTGCAACTGCTGATCCCACCACTACTTGACTTTTATGGTAATTGACTAACTGTCTAGATGCAGTTTGATCTGCCATCAAGAAGTCTCAGAATCGCGCTAAATTTCTAGCTGAGCAATTGAGAAAAATTAATAAATCATCAGCAAAACCTAAGTGGGAAACCAAAGGCACTCTACCTATGTGAAAAACTCAAAGTGTACCAGCCGCCATCATGGCCTTGAGGCTGCGGAAAAAACCTTCAGATGCCAGTATAAACGACATTGGAGACAAAAGATCCCCTTGCTTCACCCGGTGGCCACCGAGGAAAAACCTACCGGCTTACCATTAATGATAACCGAGCAATGTGTGGAGCGGAGATTAATCAACACAAGACGTACAAATCTCGGATGAAAACCCATTTTAATTAAAAGTTGGTTTAAATATGTCGAACTTACTCGGTCGAATGCCTTTGCCATGTCTAACTTTACCATAACATTACCCCCTCGTGTGGGGCGATCAATAACATGAATCATCTCTTGTGCCAAGAGTATTTACTCAGATATTCCTCTTCCCGCCATAAAACCTGCTTGCTCTAGTGATATTAATCTTGTCAGCAGACAAGAGAGCCGCGTAGAAACTAGGCGGGTGATTACCTTAGTGATGAAATTTTCCAAGCAAATCCGGAGAAAGTCGGCAAATGTCCTTGGGGTTTATATCTTCGGAATCAACATAATCATCACCAAACCAATTTGAGGAGGAACTTGAATTCCAAATAAAAATTCTTAAACGGCCTTGATTACATCAACTTGTATTGTCGTCCAAAAATGTATATAGAAAGAACCAGGATATCCATCTGGGCCAGCCGCACTGGAAGGACTAAGATCCAATACTGCACGCTTAACTTTCTGTGACGTAGGTATCTCCTGTAAAGCTGCATTATCCTCCTCCAATAAGATTTGTGGTATGTATTGTAGAATGGGTTAAGTATCACCCATCGGTGCTTCCGAAAATAAGTGCTGGAAATAGTTAACGGCCTCCACTTCTATATCAATTGAAGTGGTATATTCCTCTCCATTCTCTCGGTAAATTTTCCATATACTTTTGCATTGCCTTCTATCCTTGACTGTTTGATGATAAATGGAGGTATTGGCATCACCTTCTTGAAGCCACTTTACATTTGCCTTTTACTTCCAGTACAGCAGAGCCCTTGATTGTGCAAGACGCAGTTGGGCAACACTGCGATGATAGAGTTCTTGGTCATAGCTAGAAGCAAAAACATCATAAGCACGTTCGCATCTAGTAACCTCTTCTTCTGCCTTTGCTACTGCATCAAAAATATTTCCGAAAACCTCCTTGTTCCATTGTCGAAGATGTGATTTTAACCGACAGAATTTATCAGAAAAACCCCACTGCTTCCAACTGTAGGAAATGACTGCCAAAGACTTTGAACTAAATTATCAAAATCCGGATGAGTGGCGCATACATCAAGATAGCGGAAACTTGCAGTAGCAGTTGGCGTGTCATAATCAAAATTCAAGAGAACGGGTGAGTGATCAGATGTGGCCCGATTAAGGTTTTCACTGTGCAGGATAGGAAACAAATCCAGAAAAGACATTGAGCACAAATATCAATCCAAACGACGCCATACCCAGGCCAAACCTCTTCCTTCACATCACGTGTATATTGAGCCTTGAAATGCGACAGATTGTAGAGAGCAGTCAAAAATTATATCGTTGAAATTCTGCAATGATCTCAATATCGGCACAAAACGTCCCTTTAGCTAATGTAATGAGAGAAATGTGTTAAAGTCTTCACCCACTAGCCATGGAATATCCATCGTACTATGCAGAGCTTTTAGATTGGCCCACAGCGGACGACGGGCAATGACAGTATACATTCCATAAACTGCAGTGAACCAGAAAATATCACCCGAGGCTAACCATTTAAGTTTGATCAAATGATTCTGGACTCCATTGCGTTCATCTTCCAAAGAAAACAGTGATTCCCTCCAAAAAAAATAAATATGATTGTCACAAGCTGACACAACTTTTGTAAATCCAAATTTTAAACGATACAACAACAAAGAAGAGACACGTGATTTTGATTCAATGATGACTAGTAAATGTTAATTGTACCGTTGTATTAACGATAGGGTTATAGCTTCCGAGGTTCAAATACCCTGCACATTCCAAATTAACATTTTCATTGCGATAAAACATTAAAGGAATTAGAAAGGTGAGCTGCACGTAACCTGGTGATTCTCGGTGAAAGGGGAGCTGCTTGATACGAGCGACGGAGTATTCTTGGAGGCACGTCATCCTCCTGCGAGACATTGATATCTTTGGGTCTGCAAGCGTCCTACTAGCATTGATGAAAGCTGCTTGAAATACATTAGTCATGGATTCATAAATTTCCATATCTTGCGCATCCAGCCGATTGACATTTAGAGGAACAACCAATTCAGTGTCAAAGATAGAAGAGGTATCTGCATGTTGCGGTGGATCCCCCAACATACAATCATGAAATCCTCAAAGACGTGATAGGTCTTGTACGTTGGAAACCGATACCGATTGTACCATCTGATATGGCAAAGAGGATTGAAAACCATGTGGATGTGCTAGGGGATGTAAAGCCGGTGAGTGGACGTAGCAGTCACACTCCGCACTTCAACCGTGGGTGCTTCTTCAGGGATATTCTTATTTCGAGTCCAACATTCCTTCTTATCCTTAACATGCTGCTCTTAACGTCGGTTTTGCGAAGGATCACGTGGGCCTAGTTGATCAGTAGATGGCAGCTTTCCACAGTTGGCGGCGACATGGACAAGACGAAAGCAATCAGAGCAATACGAGGGCAAATCTTCATATTCAACAAGCCGCATGAGCACTTTTGAAGGCCTTGAATAAAGACCCATTGCGGAAGATCAAGGGAGACATCTATTTCAATGCATATATGGGCGACTGAGGGATGGGTTACCGTGGTGGTTGCCATGTCCAACTTCATGGGTGTGCCAGTCATTCGAGCGATTTGAAAAAGAACATCTTGCCCGTGGAAATGTTTTGGCAAATTGGGAAAACACCGACACAGGCACAGTGGGCACCTCAATAGCAGGATCATAATCCAGCATCCACTTCATTACTCGCATATGCTTTCCCGATATAGTCCAACTTTGCTGAGAAAAACAACGTAGGTAGTCCTTATCATGATGAAAATGAAGAAGCACATGCTTAGACTCGAGGAGTCGGATCTTCATGGCCCCAGAAAACCTAATGCGATCAATAGTCGGTCGGATTATCGCTATTGGAGGGGGGGCCATACCAAAAAGTTCCCACCAATGTAAAGCGTTATGGAGCAACCAAAGATTGTATTTCATCCGCTAAAAACTCGATCATTGGGCTGCCCTTAAATTTCTGTAGTGGTTTCAGCATGATTGGCATGGAAGTAGATGAGAACAGCGATGCATAGGACTTTGTCGGCGCCGAAACCACAGATGCGATTGCCGGCTGGGGGTTTGTTGAGGGCGGAGGATCTGCCATTGCGATAACCCATTGCAGACAGAAGGAAAGCGATGAAGGAGAGAGTGGTGGAGAAGGGGAACAAGGTAGCGGAAGGCTGTAGCCTACCTCCGTCGCTAAGGCACGCCAGCTAGGGAGAAAGGCGACATTTTTTCTTTGATATAATAGATATACATACATTTTTTTTATAAAGGAAAATTTTATTAATGAAATTGAGTCTCCGTTATGGTGGAGAATACCTTGGTACAGCAGTGGATATCATACGAAAACCAAAAATGTAAAGCGGCTATAATGTGCAATCTCCAGTCAAATATGATATGTCGTATTAAAACCTTGCCAAGTAAAACCACCCTTGTAGATAAAACCTTGGCGAAGGAAAAAGCGTACATATGTATTTGACTGGAGGGATAGCGTGATGGTACAAGCAGAGCAATGTGTAACTTCCTTAAGTCTATGAGAAGTTGCTCGAAGGTGGTTCTCAACAGTCGTGGTGGATGGTTGTTGTAGCCTTTGATGAAATCATTCTTGCTGGTCTGAAAGCGGAGGCTATGAGGAAGGGCGCGTGCATGTGGTAGCAGGAAACCATGCTTCAATGTAGATGTCCCTCGACAAAACAAAGTTAGTGCTGAATTAGTCATAGCACAAAATATAAAGGGCAGCAGAATAGTATAATTCCAGAATCGTACCGGTGTTGCCCGAAGTCCATAGACTACGGGCAACAGATAGAAACAAATGCAGCAGCTATATGAATTGAAGGATAGAAGGTATACCCGTGTTGCCTGCATACAAAGGATGCAGGCAACCAATCTTCGTCTCCAGCTGTGTATATTATGTTCTAAGCGCATGGATGTGTCCATCTGTGTGGTAAAAAACACGTGCCGAATATGGCAACTGGTCGGCAGAGGTAAACAGAAAAGTGGCAGGCTGCAGTCGAGCATGTTGACATAGATGGTGTGACACCATGTTAATCTCTCTAGGGATATGATGTAACGTGCTTCCCGTCAACTGTAAGAGTTGTAGAAGCCTATTGTATTTCGGAAGTGCGTTGATTGTAGTATCTGACATCTGCATTTGTTGCTGACAGTCCGTCTCAATGATGATATTACGATGTTGTAAGCCAAAGTATAGTAGACTGAAAACAGTTGCTTGTAGTTCTGCTCGAAGAGGGGACACGATAGGAAGTCGAAATGATATGCCTGCAACCATCTTGCCATTGGAGTCGCGAAGAATGGATCCTGCCGCAGCGTGTGAGTGGCCAACCGAAGCATCTACATTCAGCTTTAATTTTCCTGTTGAGGGAAGCGTCCACTTCAATGGGATTACGCGTTTTGGTCGGAGACGAGGAGAGAAACCATTGTTAATCAAGGATGGAATGTATTGTGCCAATGCCGTGCCAGAAAGTGTGGCAGCCCAAGCAAAACAAGACTGTTTAGCTAAGTGTAGGATTTGGGTTACCGGTAGATCAGATTCACCAAACTGATGATTTGTATAAACTCGCCAAATAGCCCAGCAAAGCATGATTAGTCCAACAACTTTAAAGTTACCTTTTAAGGATGTGACTGAAGAGTGTATCCACCATTGGAGAAGGTATTGGCGTATGTTTCCAGTTTGTGGCATCGGACCATCAAGTAACACAGCTAGTTGCGTCCAAACAGGCTGGACATGTGGACATAGCAGAAATACATGAGATATAGAAGCTGAGGCATTTTTGCAGAATGGGCATACTGTTGGACATATGCAAGAAAAGGCCTTTATGTTGTCCTTCATGGGCAGTGCCGAATGCAGCAATTTCCAGATAAACAAACATATAGATGTTTGAACTCCTTTCCACCATATGAATTTATGTGAGAGAAGATGAGCATGATGCGGTCTGATATCTTCATACGCGTATTTGAGTGAAAATTGACCAGTAGGGCTGGATCGCCAAAGTGGAGCGGGGTGGCCTGTCGTGAGCTGCATGCAAAGAGTGTGTGAAGAACATATCCTTTTCCAACTAGAGGAGTCGTAAAGGCAGGCCAAGTAATCCATTCGATGACCATAACGTGTCCGCATATATACTGCCCACAGTGAGGTACTTGAATGATAATTCCACCAAAGCTTGCAGTCATAAGCACGCTGTATGTGTACTAGATTTCTGATTCCCCATCCTCCTTCTGTCTCTGGATAACATAACTTTTCGAGAGAAGACCAGTGATGTTGACCTCCCCATATAAAAAGCGAGATTTTCCTGTTAAGCGCATGAATGACACTCTTCGGAAGGCGAGAAGCTGTTAAAAGATGAAGAGGAATAGATGTTAGAACCGATTTGAGCAAGGTAAGACGACTTCCTGGAGACAAGAGACGGCTAGCCCAGCCCGTCAGTTTGGAGTCAAAATGCTGCAATAGTGAAACACAGTAAGAAGCTCTGTTGACCCCTCGATAAAGATAGGAGCCCAAGTATTTGATTGGCAAAGATGACGGCTGCATTGCCAAAACTTGGACAACATTGCTTTGCTGTCTTTGTGTGACATACGAGCTTAGCACAAATTGGCTTTTCGCTAAGTTGACAAGCTGACCCGAAGCGCGTTGATAATCATGTAGAAAGGACTGAAATCGTGCCAAGTTGTGTGTTGAGGCATTGAGAAAAATCAATAAATCATCCGCGTAAGCTAAATGAGAGACTGGCGCTACTCTTCCAGATGCAAAACCTTTAATATTCTGAGAGCTGAATAATCTGTTTAACCCACGACTAAAACTTTCTGAGCATATTATGAATAATAGCGGTGATAAAGGATCACCTTGTTTGACTCCACGAGAAGGTGAAAAGAAGCCATGTGCTGTGCCATTAACCGAAATGGAGAGCTTGGATAGCCGCATATTGTTAAGAATGATACGTAGAAGGCGAGAGTGTTAGAAATCGAACGAGATCACTGCAAAAACGCGCAGCAGAAAACAAAAACTTGATCTCCGATTTCCTACCAAGGATCCATGTTGTTCGTTTAATTCGACAAAAGAAAAAAAAACGACCTCCGTAGATTCGAAGTCTGCAGATGGAAGAGGTGCGAAATCACGAACACCCTCTGTCGGTATCCACACGAACGCTTCCGTCCGGAGTGCTAGCTCTTCAAACGGCGCGGCTGAAGAATTCGTTTTTCTCAAAAACGATTCTAGGGTTTCTTTGATGACTCTGTGTATTTTTCGTGTGTCTAGTGTATACGAGATACACAAGTATATATACACATACGTAGACATCAAAATCCAAGTCCTAATCGGATCAGTTGATGCCAATCAAAATCCATATCAGATACGGATTCTATCAGGATATTCAAAATCCATATCAGATATGGATTCTCTCGTTATTATCCGATAACACACATGTATATATAATCACCAAAAAAACAAAAATAATAATAATAATAATAATTAATATCCAATATTAATATTATTAATATTAAAAACGATAATAATAATAATAATAATTAATATCCAATATTAATATTATTAATCTCAGCCTTACGCATTCTTGTGTGTGACCCGATAGGCCCATATTAATTGGCAGTTGATTAAATCTCTATTAAACCAACAAGTCGTAATTGGCCTCTAGCAAGGCATTACAACTACCCAATTAATACGAGTAAAGTCCAACTAGCCTAATAATAGTACATGCATTAATCCCTTTGTCACACGATATCTAGTTTGAACATAAGTCATGGTCAGCGTCATACTTATATAGTTCAAACATATGATTACTCGATCTCTAAGTAGACTGATAAAACAAATGATATTGATCACACTATCAATTCATTTGAGCATGGCCATGCATTTCACAGTCTCACTAATCGAGGGGCCCAAAGATATCTCTCTCAAAAGAGAGGGACAAATTCTATCTTGATTGTTCAATATCCTCTACATAATTTCTATCACATTCAATCATGACCTTTATTATTATCCAGTTACGGATAACGTTTGATCATGTCAAAATATAATAGTCCTTATGTTGGAAACTATGACAATCTCAAGTCAAAGGATTAAAACATGACTATCATGAGATTTACTTATGACGCTAATCCATGTAGCAATCTTATGATGGGTCTATCCAATACATTGTTCTCTAACAAGTATCTATGAGATTGATTTGTATCACCATACACATAATCATCTCATGATTATCAAATCAATACTCATACTGATTATAAATTATTTTATCTCCATAACAATAATGAATCAGGGACATATATCAAAATTGTGTAACATACTAACCAACAATAATGATAATAAAACCTCTTTTATTAATAATAAATGCATAACACAAAAATCCAAATCATGGCCTAGGGCACATACACTAACAATCTCCCACTTGCATTAGGCCTACAAATATTTGAGACCCATAGATCTAGTATGCCGATCATGCTTGACCCGTGAGAGAGGCTTAGTCAATGGATCCGCTATGTTATCGTTTGTGTCAACTTTGCATATCTTGACATCTCCTCTATCGATGATGTCTCGAATGAGATGGTAGCGTCTGAGTATATGTTTAGATCTCTAATGAGACCTAGGCTCTTTTGCTTGCGCTATGGCACCATTGTTGTCACAATAAATGTCCACATGATTTGCAATGCTAGGTACCACTCCTAGCTCAGTGATGAACTTCTTCAACCAAACTGCTTCTTTAGCTGCATCTGATGCTGCTATATACTCAGCCTCTGTTGTAGAATCAGCCACAGTGCTTTGTTTTGAACTCTTCCAACTAACAGCTCCACCATTCAATGTGAATACAAAACCGGACTGCGATCTGAAATCATCTATGTCGGTTTGGAAGCTAGCATCTGTGTAACCATTTACAACTAACTCGTCATCCAAACCTCCATAAACCAAGAATACTTCTTTAGTCCTTCTGAGGTACTTAAGAATATTCTTGACAGCTGTCCAGTGACCTTCACCGGGGTCAGCTTGATATCTACTGGTTGTGCTCAATGGATATGAGACATCTGGTCTAGTACATAACATGGCATACATGATCGATCCTATAGCAGAAGCATAAGGAATTTTATTCATTCGATCTCGCTCATCAGATGTCTGAGGACATTGATTCTTGCTAAGATGAATGCCATGAGACATAGGCAAGAATCCTTTCTTGGACTCTTGCATGTTGAACCTCTTCAACATTTTATCTATGTATGTACTCTGACTCAAGCCTATTATCCTTTTAGATCTATCTCTATAGATCTTGATACCAAGGATATAGGTAGCCTCGCCCAAGTCCTTCATTGAAAATGAATTCCCTAACCAAGCCTTAACCTTTTGCAAGGTAGGGATATCATTTCCAATAAGCAATACGTCATCCACATATAGGACCAGAAACACTACTGCACTCCCACTAACCATCTTGTAAACACAAGGTTCATCTTCATTCTTGATGAAACCAAAGTTCTTAACTGTTTCATCAAAACGAAGATTCCAGCTTCGAGATGCTTGCTTCAATCCATAGATGGACCTTTGAAGCTTGCAAACCTTCTTTGAATTCTCAGGATTTACAAAACCCCTCAGGTTGTGTCATGTACACATCCTCGAGTAAATTTCCATTCAGGAAAGCAGTTTTGACATCCATTTGCCATATCTCATAATCATAATATTCTGCAATGGCAAGGAGAATTCGAATAGACTTAAGCATAGCTACTGGTGAAAAGGTTTCATCATAGTCTATACCATGAGTTTGCTTGAAACCTTTAGCCACAAGCCTTGCTTTGTAGGTTTGCACATTTCCATCCATGTCAGTTTTCTTCTTGAAAACCCATTTGCAACCAATAGTCTTAATACCCTCTGGAGGATCAATTAAAGACCAAACTTGGTTATCAAACATGGATTGCATCTCAGAATTCATGGCTCCAAGCCATTTATCTGAATCTGGACCTGACACAGCTTCCTGATAGGTAGTAGGCTCATCTTGATCTATGAGCATAACTTGACTATCATCAGTCACAAGAAATCCGTATCTCTCTGGCTGACGATGTATCCTATCAGATCTGCGTTGGACTTGTGTTACATTTTCATGCTCCACAACTGTTTGTGGTTCTGAAATCGTCTCTAAAGACGGTTCAACGATATCTTGTGGAACTTGAGTTTCCTCAAGTTGTACTATACTCCCACTTGTTCTCTTGGAGAGAAACTCCTTTTCCAAAAAGACTCCATTTCGTGCAACAAACACTTTGTTCTCTGAGGGAATATAGAAACAGTACCCTTTAGTTTCTTTAGGATACCCCACAAAAATACATTTGATAGATTTTGGAGCTAGCTTATCTGACATTAATCTTTTCACATAAGCTTCACAACCCTAAATCTTAAGAAAAGACAAACTGGGTCTCTTACCAGTCCACATCTCATATGGTGTCTTTTCAACCGCTTTAGATGGTACACGGTTCAAAATGAATGCAGCTGTCTCCAAGGCATAACCCCAAAAGGATAAAGGAAGATCTACTTGACCCATCATAGATCGAACCATATCCATTAAAGTCCGATTTCTCCTTTCAGAAACACCATTCCATTGTGGAGTTCCTGGAGGAGTCAACTGAGAAACGATTGCACAATTTCTTAGATGTTGGTCAAATTCTTGGCTCAAATATTCACCACCTCGATCTGATCGAAGGGTTTTAATTGTCTTACCAAGTCGATTTTGTACTTCATTTTGAAAAGTTCTAAACATTTCAAAAGACTCACGCTTATGTTTCATTAGGTAGACATAGCCATACCTACTGAAATCATCAGTAAAAGTAATGAAATACTGAAATCCTCCCCTGGCACTAATGCTGATTGGGCCGCATACATCTGTATGTACCAAGCCCAATAAGTCATTAGCCCTTTCACTATGTCCAGTAAAAGGAGTCTTTGTCATCTTTCCAAGCAAACAAGACTCGCAATTTTCAAATGATTCAAAATCAAATGAATCTAATAATCCATCTTGATGGAGTTTAGATACGCGCTTCTCATTTATATGGCTAAGGCGACAATGCCATAAATATGCAGGGTTTAGTTCATTTGGCTTAGTTCTCTTTGAAGATATGTTATAAATATTACCGTCATTGGAATCATCAAGGTTAAGGACATAAATGTCATTATAACTACTTGCAATACAATAAAGCAAGTCATTTTTATCAAAAATAGAACACTTCTTATTTTTAATTAAAAATGAATAACCTTCATCATCCAGAACAGACACTGAAATAAGATTCCTACTCATAGTAGGAACATAAAAGCAATTGTTTAAAATTAACAAAAGCCCATTGGGCAAGACAAGCTCATAGGTCCCTACAGCTATAGCAGCAACTCTTGCTCTATTGCCAACACGTAGGTCCACCTCGCCCTTCTTCAGCATCCTACTCCTTTTGAGCCCCTGCATATTTGTACAAATATGGGATCCACATCCAGTATCTAATACCCAGGAAGAAGAAGTAGATAAATTAATTTCTATAACATAAATACCTGAAGATGTAGTCGTACTACCCTTCAGCTTCTTCAACTCCTCCAAATAAACATCACAATTTCTTTTCCAATGCCCAGGCTTGTTGCAATGGAAACAAGTTCCTTCCTTAGGAACCTTTGCCTTGGGACCAGGTTTCGGTTTAGCTTGACCCTTTGTCCCTTTAGCACCCTTTGCACTTTTAGTCTTACCCTTGCCTTTAGCTTTCTTTTTCATTAGCTTGGTATTGACACTCAATACATGGGTAGGCTTCTTGATATTCCCCTCAGCAGTTTTGAGCATACCATGTAGCTCAGGAATGGACTTTTCCATATTATTCATATTGTAGTTCATGACGAACTGAGAAAAACTGCTAGGCAAAGAGTGTAGGATCAAATCCGTGGAGAGTTCCAAACTCAGGGGATATCCAAGTCTTGCAAGGTGATCTATATAGCCTTTCATCTTCAGAACATGAGCGCTAACAGATTCACCTTCAGACATCTTACAGTCAAAAAGTGCAACAGCGGTGTCGAACCTATCCTGCCTAGCCTGTTGTTGGAAAGCTTGTTTGAGATGCACACTCATCTCATAAGCTTCTAAGTGTTCCAGGTCTTTCTGAAGTCCTGGACACATAGTTGCCAACATTAGACATCCTATGTCATTGGAATCTTCAACATGCTTCTTATACTTGTTCTTAACAGCAACAGAAGCATCAGCAGGAGGGGTTTCAGGGACAGGGTCATCGAGCACGTAGGACTTCTTTTCTTGCTTGAGAACAATTCTCAAGTTTCGAAACCAGTCAACAAAATTAGTCCCACATTCTTTTAGTTTTTCCTTCTCAAGGATAGATCGCAGCGATAAGGTGAAATTGTTATTAGCAGCCATTTATGATCTACAAAACATGCAAAGTAACACTTTATTAATAATGAGGTTAAAATTTATAAAACTCCCACTAAAATATAACCCTCAAAAGAAATATTTTAGTGAGCTAAGATCCATATTTGACTTAATTCTAAACTCAGCTTTGGCATGACGCTTAAAATTAAGTTATTTAGGTCGGTAACTTCTTTACCAATTACATCTTATGTAACTCTTAGAATTTATGAAATAATGACATCATATATCATTGTTTGTTAGATTCTATCTAATGCCTTGGGCCCAAAACCGTTTTGATAGCCCTATTAAGTCTAACCAATTTTAAACATATGAGTAGCACTATTACTCATCCTACGTAGCTAGGAATGTTTAAAGCACATTGCTTTGGCAATACCTGCTTTAATACAATCCCAGTTTTAATAGGTTTTTAAGACATGGATGGCGTAAAGACTTAAATTGTTGATGAGGGTTCAACTTAGTTTATGTCTTACATTGCATATCATTATATCGTAGCATCCTATATGCATATATAATCTATCATCCACGCATCTCATACAAAATGATAAATATGTAAACGTGACATAGCATGGCCAAACTAAATATGATCTTCATGAGACCAGATGAAGATCATAAAGGAAACCCTATGTGAAAGACTTCCTATTACAACATTTGCAATGATACATATCTTCTTGTCTTGAGCCCGTGTCTCCATCTCCATGGAATCCACTCGTCCTTGGTGTGTGTCGCCATCACCATTTTGTAGCTTGATTCTTCATTTATTACAATAACAAAGAAAAACCTAACTACTTGTATAATAAAATACAACAAAAACTACAGCGGCACGCAGGCCATAATAACCCAAAACAAAAATATGACTAAGTCAATCACATAGGTTCTGAGGCCATGCTATGCACCATGCAAAGACATCAACTATTATAATATATTTTACACAAACATATTATAACAAATAAATATATATTGACATTCTTAATCGCATTGATAATTTTCTTTTCGAAACCCTAACACAGACGCGTCAATCATATTAACGATCTTACTATTTTGATTACGTGTAAACCCTTATAGAAGCACCGATCGAACCGAGAGTTATCATTCATAACCCAAAACAGAATCATCAATCGAATTGATAATCTGCTGTTCGAAATCCAAAACAGAATCAATCTGCCATTCGAAATCCGAAAACAGAATCATCAATCGAATTGATAATCTGTCTGTTTTGAATATGCATAACTCTTACAGAATCATTATCAGTTGTTCATATCGATATAAACATAATCGTTTTTTATCATCACATGAAAAACGAAAACTTTATATCACATATAACAATCTCGAATCATAACGTCTCACGAAAACGAATTGAAAACATCAATCCGTTCTCACCAGATGAGATTCGAATAGGGTTTTACACATAGCGTATGTTTATATCTAATATAAACAGAATCGGTTTTGATCATCACATGACAAACGAAAACCGCCGTATACAAATCATCTCATGAAAACGATTTGAAAAAAACCATTCTTCTCTCATCATATGAAATCCGAGTTGGGGTTTTTGTACATATCATGCCATACGAAAAACAGTGAACATATAATCACATAAGCATGATATAATCGATTTAAACGAAATCAACAAGTGTCTCTAATACCACTGTTAGAAATCGAACGAGATCACTGCAAAAACGCGCAGCGGAAAACAAAAACTTGATCTCCGATTTCCTACCAAGGATCCATGTTGTTCGTTTAATTCGACAAAAGAAAACAAAAAAACTACCTCCGTAGATTCGAAGTCTGCAGATGGAAGAGGTGCGAAATCACGAACACCCTCTGTCGGTATCCACACGAACGCTTCCGTCCGGAGTGCTAGCTCTTCAAACGGCGCGGCTGAATAATTCGTTTTTCTCAAAAACGATTCTAGGGTTTCTTTGATGACTCTGTGTATTTTTCGTGTGTCTAGTGTATACGAGATACACAAGTATATATACACATACGTAGACATCAAAATCCAAGTCCTAATCGGATCAGTTGATGCCAATCAAAATCCATATCAGATACGGATTCTATCAGGATATTCAAAATCCATATCAGATATGGATTCTCTCGTTATTATCCGATAACACACATGTATATATAATCACCAAAAAAACAAAAATAATAATAATAATAATTAATATCCAATATTAATATTATTAATATTAAAAACGATAATAATAATAATAATAATAATAATAATAATAATAATAATTAATATCCAATATTAATATTATTAATATTATTAATCTCAGCCTTACGCATTCTTGTGTGTGACCCGATAGGCCCATATTAATTGGCAGTTGATTAAATCTTTATTAAACCAACAAGTCATAATTGGCCTCTAGCAAGGCATTACAACTACCCAATTAATACGAGTAAAGTCCAACTAGCCTAATAATAGTACATGCATTAATCCCTTTGTCACACGATATCTAGTTTGAACATAAGTCATGGTCAGCGTCATACTTATATAGTTCAAACATATGATTACTCGATCTCTAAGTAGACTGATAAAACAAATGATATTGATCACACTATCAATTCATTTGAGCACGGCCATGCATTTCACAGTCTCATTAATCGAGGGGCCCAAAGATATCTCTCTCAAAAGAGAGGGACAAATTCTATCTTGATTGTTCAATATCCTCTACATAATTTCTATCACATTCAATCATGACCTTTATTATTATCCAGTTACGGATAACGTTTGCTCATGTCAAAATATAATAGTCCTTATGTTGGAAACTATGACAATCTCAAGTCAAAGGATTAAAACATGACTATCATGAGATTTACTTATGACGCTAATCCATGTAGCAATCTTATGATGGGTCTATCCAATACACTGTTCTCTAACAAGTATCTATGAGATTGATTTGTATCACCATACACATAATCATCTCATGATTATCAAATCAATACTCATACTGATTATAAATTATTTTATCTCCATAACAATAATGAATCAGGGACATATATCAAAATTGTGTAACATACTAACCAACAATAATGATAATAAAACCTCTTTTATTAATAATAAATGCATAACATAAAAATCCAAATCATGGCCTAGGGCACATACACTAACAGAGAGTCGAATCCAAACTTTAGCATAATGGCCTCTAGGTACGACCAGTTAACACGATCAAAGGCTTTGGCCATGTATAACTTTATCATTACTTGGCCGTGGCGGACTTTTTTATCTAGTAGATGTACCATTTCATTGGCGATGTTGACATGTTCACTTATATCGTCCTTTTAAAAATCCAATTTGCTCTGAAGAGATGATTTGCGGGAGTAAAACGCTTAGCCGAGTTGCTAGTATGCGCGTGGTTACCTTGCTAATAAAATTGGAGAGACAAATAGGCCGAAAATCCGCATATGTAACTGGTCGAGTCTTTTTGGGAATCAATGTGATAAGGGATGATAACATGACTCATGGAGGAGGCACTCCCAGAAAGAACTCTTGCACCACTATAGTGACGTCAAGATGTATGATATCCCAACATGTGCGGAAAAAATGCCCATTATAACCATCAGGACCTGCTGCACTGCTTGGACTTAAATTCCACACTGCCTCCTTAATTTCATTCGCAGTTGGCATTTGCAACAGCATGCAATTATGTTCTGATGTCACAATCGAGGGGATGTGGTTCATAAAATGAGGAACCCCAGCAACATCTTCGTGTGTAAAAAGTTGCTGATAATATGAGACAGCCTCAGCTCCAAGGGATGCGTTGTTCTGTAAAAGAACGCCTGCAGAATTCCGAAGGTTGGCAATTTGCTGCCGTTTATGCTTGTTTTTAACGATGGCATGAAAGTATGTTGTGTTGGCCTCTCCTTCAGAGACCCACCTTATTCTAGATTTCTGCGCCCAATAAGATGTTTGTGCGTTAGTAGCCTGTATCAGTTTGGCCTGGGCAAACGACAGGGATGTACGATTTGCAGGAGAGGGATTCGAATCAAATTGGGTTTCAAGCCTACGGTAATTTGCCTCAGCTTCCGCAACATTGCTGAAGATGTTTCCATAGACATTTTTATTCCAAATACGAAGATCTTTTTTCAATCTATTAAGTTTCTTGTATAACCCACGCATGCCACCTATCATAGGGTATTGAGTCCATTGCTGTTGTACATATGATTTAAAATCTGGATGACTTGCCCGTGCGTTGATATAACGAAAGGGAACATGAACACTTTCTGCTGTTGTAGTACATTTAAGTAACAAAGGGGAGTGATCGGATGTTGCTCGGGATAAATGCTGTACAGAGATATTGGTGAACATTGTTGTAAAAGCTACAGTGCACAAGTGTCTGTCAAGCCTGCACCGTACTCTACCTTGACCAGTTCCACGCGACCAAGTAAATGGTGATCCAACAAAGGGGAGATCTTGTAGCCCACAGATATCTACACATTGATTGAAGTCTTCTAAGTGTCAAAGGGGTGGGGAAGAGCGACCATCATGCTCATCAAGTGACAGATAAGTGTTGAAATCCCCACTTAAAATCCATGGTAAAGTGTTATTCTGTGAAAATTGGATTAGAGTCTCCCATAATGACCGTCTTTCTGCAATTGTGTGTTTAACATAGACGGCTGACCATGTAAAAGACTGCTGCGTAGGTATGTGCACGAAGGATAAATGCGAGGCTTGGGCTCCATGCTGCACATCTAAAAATCTCAAAAGCGAAGCAGCCCAGAATATCCAGATATTACCTTGGCATGTTTCCAAAGCATTGGTGAAACCTAATTTCAATCGGTAAGAGGTGAGTTTTGCGGAGCGTTGTTTTGGTTCAATGAGAATAAGAAGATCAACCTTCGTCTGACGGAGTAACGTAATGAGGCGCTGTAATGAGGTTCGGATCCCTCTTACATTCTACGTGAGCGCATTCATGGTAACGTGTTTGAAGAATAGTGACCCATACGAGAAGCACTTCTGGTCATAACTGTAGAAGGCGGCCTGGGTGGCAATTCATGCTTACGACGACGCCGCCGTCTTGATGCAACTGGTATAAATCCATCATGTGATGTACCAGTGGTACTTTGGTGTGAATCATCAACGCAAGAAGAACGTTGTCTTCTTGCAAATAGACGGCTTTTTATCGCATCTAAAGACTCCTGCATTTGTTGCTGAAATTGTGACCGTGAGGCCATGTCTGTGTGCACTATATGAGTCATTTGATCAGCATCTGAATCCGATACTTGAAAAACATCTGGATCATCCGGTGCATCATGTGGTGAATTATTTGGCTCTTCAAATAATCTGTGCATGAAAAACCCTTCAGCAAAAGGATCTTTCTCCGGTGATATATCATCCACTGCATTGTGCGATGCGGGCTGATTCACGTCTACCTCTTTCACCTTCTGCTACACTACCTTACATCCTTCACATCCAGTTTTCTTATGGCGATCAACACGCCCACTACGGCAGTGCCACAAATTAACCCTGATCGATCTTTCACGTCGCTGTTTGTGGTTCCTTCAGCGCAAATACAACCCAAGCCAATCCTGAAATTCAAGGGCAGTCCTATGATTTCATTCACTGATGAGGAATTTCAATCCCTTGCCGCCCCATACCGCTTCACATTGGTTGGTATGTTTTGGTATGGGCGGCCTCCGATAGCAATGATTCGTACCTCCATTGACAGAATTGGATTCACCGGGTCCGTAAAGGTCGATCTTTTAGACTCTACACACATTATTCTTCACTTCGATCTCAAACAAGACTATACTCGATGTTTTACCCGTCGGGGATGGATCATATCAGGAAAACAAATGCGAATCACAAAGTGGACGCCGGATTATGACCCTGCGATTGAAGTGCCTATCATTCCCATATGGGTATCTTTTCCGGGTCTCCCAATTCATATGCATCGTAAAGATGCTATCTTTCAGATAGCGTCCATGCTTGGTGAACCTTTGAAATTCGACGCTGCTACAGCAACGTTGAACCGGCCTTCAGTTGCGCGTGTTTATATTGAACTAGATGTCTCTAAGGACTTACCTCAAAGAGTATTTATTCAGAAGTCATCAAGAGTGATCATGCAAAATGTTGAGTATGAAGATCTTCCCCGTTATTGCGCTACCTGCTATCGTCTCGGTCATGTAGCCACCGACTGTGGCAAACAAAATGCACATCCTGTGCCGCCTGCTGAAAGAGAAGCTGCAACACTGGAAAACCCTAATGTACATCTTTCTGACAAAACCAAAAAACAACGTTGGACGCACAAAAAATTCGGCCCCTCCTCAACTGATCAACAGCCTGTCACGCCTTAGGAAGACATACATATTCCAGTATCACCAGAAATGGTAATCACACATGAATTTTCAGACGTACAGGACCTCTCCAGATTAAAAGGGGTTGACGATTGTCTTTTAGGAGATCTTCCTGGGACAACCGTGTTGTTCTCGCATTCAGATAATGAGCATGAACCCGCATTAGCAGAAAATTTATTGGATGAACATGATGTGAGACAATGCAATGATATCGCAAGCCTAATAGAAGCTACATATGTCGATACACATTCTATACGGTACAGTGCAAAAACCTGCTCCTCTAGATCCTCAATTTCAAATCTAGAAACAAGTAAATATTATGATTCAGCCATGAATAATGAATTGTGTATCTCCATCAATTGCTCAAAGTATAATGTGGTATGATAGTGCTCTAGATGTTTGGGTAGACTTAACGATGAGGTATGGTAGTAGAGATCCGTTTAGACTCTCAGACTAGCTGGAAGATTTTTACAATGTTAAGCAAGAAAACCTGTCAGTGAACGGTTATTTTACAAAATTAAAGGTCCTATGAGAGGAATTGTCTGCATTGAGACCAGTTCCCAAGTGCACATGCCATAGGTGTAACTGTGATGTAGGAAAGAAGATGAGTGAATTTGTGGACAATGATTACGTTATTAAGTTTGTCAATGGGCTTAATGAGGAGTTTGATCTGGTGTGATCCCAAGTTTTTGTTATGATTCCACTACCTGATATAAAAACAGCCTTTGCTATGTCTTTGAAATTTGAGAGGAAGTTGGCAGGTGCAGGATCACATAGTGGATTCAGTAATGCACCTACTACTCTAACTGATTATTGAGCCAGAGATGGAAGTCCTGGTAACAATTATTCTAATAAGAATCAAGGTGAACAAGTATATGAGAGGAACTGGAAGATATTATCCAGAAAGTGGAAAGAGAGTTCAGTGCACTCGTTGTGGTCTAGTAGGACACACAACAGATAGGTGCCATAGGAAGCACGATTTCTCCCCAGGATTCAAGTTTAAGAGTCAGGTTAACATGGCAGAGGTTAAGGAGGATCTGTATGTTAATAACAGTGAGGAGCAGTGATGCCAACAGCCTTTCTAGCCAAATCTTGGACCACAAGTTCCCATGTTAACCTCTGAGAAACATCAGAAATCGATGAACCTGTTGAATGCTAATGATGATAATGCAGGTTTAAGTGCAGGGAATGTTGTTGAAGGTGCTGTGATGTCCGTTCAAGTTGATATGGGACCAGGTAAGTGTTCTGACTCTGTTAAATATGTTTGGATTGTAGATTCGGGTGCTACAGACCACGTTGCCTGCTCTCTGTCTGTTTTCATTTCCTACAAACCTATTGTACTTGCTCCTATTAAACTTCCAAATAACATTACTGTCTTTGCCACGCATATAGGAACAGCAAGAATCAACAGTGAGTTGGTACTTGAAAGTGTGCTATATGTTCCTTTCTTTTCGTTTAATTTGATTTCTCTGAATAGGCTTACTTCTTGTCCTCAGCTTCTCATTGTATTTCATAACTCTTTTTGTTTGATTCAGGATCAGTTGTCCATGCGGACGATTGGTTCAGATAAGAAAATCAATGGACTTTACTGTATCAATTCATCAGTGTTGCCTTCCTCAACTCACTCAGCCTACTTACTCATTGCCATCAATGAGTCAGATTCTGAATCCTACCTATGCCATGCCAGACTGGGGCATGCCTCCTATGCAAGAATGCAACAAGTACAGAAGCAGTGTCCCACTGTTGTAGTTTCTGAAATGCATGATATGTGTACAGTTTGTCCTATGGCAAGACAGAAGAGGTCTCCATTTCCCACTTCCAAATCTATTCCTCATTCTCTCTTTCAAATAATTCATGTAGACATATGGGGACCTAATAGACATCCCACTTTGTATGGTCAAAAATTTTTCCTTACTATAGTAAATGATTGTACCCATTTTACTTGGTTGTATTTGTTAAAAGCCAAAAGTGAGGTCAGAAGGATTTTGTACAGTTTCTTTCATTATGTAAGTACTCAGTTCAACTCACATATTAAGATAATTAGAACTGATAATGGCATGGAGTTCAAAATGAAAGAGTTCTATTTAACAAAAGGCACCATTCATCAGACCACTTGCATTTATACTCCTCAACAGAATGGAGTGCTTGAAAGTAAGCACCAACACATACTTACAGGTGGGAGAGCTTTAAGATTTCATGCAAA
Source organism: Eustoma russellianum (assembly GCA_036186865.1). Classification (NCBI taxonomy): domain Eukaryota; kingdom Viridiplantae; phylum Streptophyta; class Magnoliopsida; order Gentianales; family Gentianaceae; genus Eustoma; species Eustoma russellianum. The sequence continues at coordinate 10,511,381 of AP025058.1, forward strand.
AATGCCTCACTCCTATTGGGGCTTTTGTGTTCAGCATGCCGTTTACCTCATTGTTCTGTTACCCTCACCCATCTCAGTCAAGAAACACCCTATGAGCTACTGAACCACACCAAACCAGTTTACAGCAACCTGAGAACCTTTGGTTGTCTTGCACTTGCCTATAATATTTCTCCCAATAAGTCAAAGTTTGATACGAGGGCAATACCTTGTGTTTACCTGGGACACTCATTAACTACCAAAGGGTATATATTGTAAAGGTCGGATACTGGTGAAATAATCATCTCTAGAGATGTGGTGTTTTGTGAAAGAAATTTTTCCTTAGATACCAGTGCATCACAGTCCTGTGAATCATCAACCAGTATACCTTCTCTAGTTGATCATGCCCAAAATCTTCCTCCATCTTCTGTGGAAGCTTCCTTGCATCCAGCCTCTTCCTCCTCTCAATCACAAAATTCTTTCTCACCTTGTTCAGAAAGTCTTTTACCGTCTAACTATACACCAGCTTCTTCAGATATTCCTTCAGCACAGATTCCTATATCAGAATTACACATAGATCTGCCCTTAATAGCCTCACCTTCTGTGCCTGAGGATCCCTTGGGCTCTACATCTCAGCTACCATCACATTCTACCAGAACAGCAAGGGAAAAACGTCCACCTTCTTATTTACAAGACTATTACTGTAATCTTTTGAGGTCTTCTTCTGCACCACAACATCCTCCAAGTCTTCCTTATCCTATAGAGTCGTAGATTTCTTTTGATGGGTCTGTCACCTAAATACAAATCATACATACTTAATTTGAGTATAGAACAGGAGCCTACGATGTATCAGCAAGCAGCCACCTCAGCAGCTTGGCAGTAGGCTATGTAGCTTGAGTTGGTAGCTCTTGATGCTAACAAGACTTGGTCTATTGTGCCCTTGCCCCCAGGTAAACGTCCAATAGGCTGTAAGTGGGTGTACAAAATAAAGAGGAAGCCAGATGGAACTGTGGAAAGGTACAAGGACAGATTAGTGGCAAAGGGCTACACCCAGCTTCCAGGAATCGACTATGGTGATACCTTTTCACCTGTACCAAAAATGACAACTGTCAGACTATTGCTTGCCTTGGCCTCAGTGAAAAAGTGGTTTGTGCATCAGCTTGATATTAATAACCCATTCCTGCATGGTGATCTATATCAAGAGATATACATGGAGTCACCCCAGGGCATTGAATCCTCTCAGCCTGATGCTGTTTGTAGACTTCATAAGTCTTTGTGTGGATTAAAGCAAGCTAGTCGTCAATGGAATGAAAAACTTACTTCTGCCTTGACATCTCAGGGTATATTCAATCTAAACATGATTATACCATGTTTACTAAAGCAACTGGGAGTTCTTTTTTGATTCTTTTGGTGTATGTTGATGACATTATAGTGGCTAGCAACTCTATGTTACAAGTACAGCAGCTAAAGGAGTTCCTTCATTAGAGGTTCGGAATAAAAGATCTGGGCGAGCTGAAGTTCTTTCTTGGGCTTGAAGTGGCAAGGTCTCAAGGGGGGTTCATGATATGTCAAAGGAAGTATACTCTAGAATTGCTGGAGCAGACAGGTTTCTTAGCTGCCAAACCAACGGTGACACCAATGGAGCAACACCTTAAACTTGCACACAATGATTCAGATCTATTGAAAGATGTTTCAGAATATAGAAGGCTGGTAGGAAAATCGCTTTACCTTACCATTACTAGACCTGATATTGCCTACAGTGTTCAGCAACTTAGCCAATTTTTGGATACTCCCACGAATTTACACTGGAAGTCTGCTTATAGAGTTCTGAGGTACTTAAAAGGTACACCTGGCCAGGGACTTCCCTTTCCTAATACAAGATCTGGCTTGCTTAAGGCGTATGCAGACGCAGATTGGCGGGGTTGTTTAGAGACCAGAAGGTGTATCATAGGGTACTATGCATTCTTTGGAGATGCCTTAGTGTCATGGAAGGCTAAGAAGCAAACTATGGTGTCTATGTCTTCTTCTGAGGCAGAATATAGGTCACTGGCAGCAGCTACTTGTGAAATACAGTGGCTGCTTTATTTGCTAAAAGATATGGGGCAGGAGCATAGTCTGCCAGTGGAACTTTTCTGTGACAACAAAAGTGCCATTTATATAGTAGAAAATCCCGTTTTTCATGAGAGAACTAAGAACATTGAGATTGATTGCCACATTGTGAGGGACAAGTATCAGGAAGGGATTATAAAACCTATGCCCATAAGGACAAATTTTTAAGTGGCAGATGTGTTTACTAAGGCTTTGGATTCCAAACAGTTGCAATTCTTTACTTCTGCTTTGGGGATGTGTAATGTATACAGGAAGTCAGAATTGTAGGGGGTTGTTGAGAAACATGATTAGTTTCAGAATGAGAAGTGAGGCAGGGGCACGTCTTGGCATGGCTGGCACAAAAGCAAAACACCTTGGCAAGCAGTGGCAAGTCTTGGTATAGTTGGCACGATGGTAGGGTACTTTGGTACGCTTGGCATGGTTGGCATGTTGGCAGGACGCATTGGCACGCTTGGCACGCTGGCACGCTCAAGGGCAGTTGTGACAGAAGAGCCCAGTGTAGATGCCATCTGATGATGCAGTTGACATGTGGAAGCAGTCGTGGTGTGTGATGCGTGTTGAATTGAAAGAGTGGTGCTGGAGATCATTCAGCTGACTTGCCACGTCAGATTAAGAAGCTAAGGCACGCGGCTGTGTGTGTGCAGTGACGGAGGAGGAGCGGTTACAAGCTTTTGGTTTACGCACGTGTAGAATTTAGATTCTAGGAGATTCAATTAGTTGTATAAATAGTTGATTCAGCTTTGTAAAAGTTAGTTGATTGAATAAGAATTCACTTTCTTCCATTATCGTCTCTCTTTCCTCTCGAACCAAATTTTGGCGCGCAAGTAGTGCATCTGAATCATTGCACACTGTATTGATCAAAATGCTTGGCCGTTCACTTGTTGCTGGTCAACATTGATGGCTGTTTGTTGCTCTCTATTGAGAGATTAGTAATTTTCACAAAATGGAACATCAATATCTGAATACTGACTTCAATCGATCGACGTAAAAACGATTCGTAGAATAAAGATGTCGATCGATCTGTATGTGAAATGTACAAAATTAGAAATACACTATCTAACATCCTGATATGGAACAATCAATGTCATAAAATAGAAAATGTCATAAAATAAGAAAAGTTACATTCGTTCACACCTTGTTGCATTTGACTTCCATTATTTTGTTTTTGCTACGAGATTCCAATCATGGAAGTTTCTCTGTAGCTAATTAAAACATATAAAAAGGATGACACATTTTTTTAATGTGCTGCATGACGTTGTTCCCGAGCAAATCTATCACTATAAATTGTGACAAGGTGAGGCAAACGATAGAAGCAAGCGTTGGATCCAAGTGAAATAGCATCATTCCATAGTAAGATGGCCAAGTTTTTTTCCTTCGTGATGGTTCTAATTATCATCACAGGTAAGTATTTCATTGCCCCTTTTCTGCCAACAATATTTTTGATAATGTTAAATTCGCGGTCGGTATGCTTAAGGCTCTCACACTTCCTTCCCGTTAGTCCATCCCTAAAACATGTAAATGATGTTATCAATTACATGATCTAGTTGCAGATCGTGATTCAAAATCCGACACATTTTTGACCGCATCCCTGAATCGTGTAAACTATATTATCGATTACATGATCTGATAGTAGATAGTAATACAAAATCTCATACATTTCAGGCTACCTGTCCGTTGGTCCATTCCGGAAACATGTAAACAATATCATCGATCACATGATCTAATAGTAGGTATTGATACAAAATCCTATACATTTCAGGCGACCTGCCACTGGTCCGTCCCGAAAGCATGAAAACAACGTCATCAATTACATGTCCTAATAATCGATAAGCATGTAAACAACATCATCGATTACATGTCTTAATAGTCCATAGTGATGCGAAGCCACATGCATTTCAGACCTACAAAAACTTATTCCATTCAAATAGTAAATCATTTCATTGTCTAAAATCCCTTCATTATTATGTCGATGCCTAGTACTACTTATTATGTGGTACTTGTATATTTTGTAAAACCCTGCATTTATTATCATTTATGAATGCTCTCTCAAACATATTCTTTGCTTCGTACAGTTGCATACGGGTCTCTTCCTGAAGCTAGAAAAATTTCTGTACCAGTAAGAGAAACTCATCCGGTGGTATGTACCCCGCTTGATTGTACGATGCCAACGGAGGTGGACGACTGTGAACCTGGTTGTATCTGTGATGGTAGTACTAATAAATGCAGGGTTAAGGAATGCTTTGACGAGGATCCATGTGTGGAAGAGGAAAACAACTGCCCAACTCGTTGCTATTGTGATTACGACTATTCCACTTGCTATGAGAGGGAGTAAAAAGGATGAGAATTCATTCCATACCGGGAGGTGTTGTTGTTCACTGGACAAATAAGACCAGTATAACATGTAGAAGGAAACAAAAAGACGACTTCTCGGTCTGATTTTTTTCTTTTTACACATATCTCTACTTATTTCAAATTTGTACGGTGAGATGAGGACCCTCTGTCGGATGGAATTTTCGTGAAATCCCATGAAAATGTTTGTGTAGCATACTATATTGCATTCTAGTCTTGTTTTATTACTGCCAGAAATAATTCATGGGATGTGTTCTGTAAGGCTATCTACGCCTATATATGACTATATATGTAGTGTGCATTGTTTGTTACTCCAACAACTTTGTGCCAGTTTATTAATGAAATCTAAATATTGAGCTATCCATTTTGTTCTAGATCTCTTTTGCGTTATATTTCTTTTATGTGTGGAAGTAACCAATTCATTTGCCTTCTTCTGGGGTGTCTTCTATCTTTTTTGATCAAATGTGGCAAGCCCTCCTTCCAGTTGTACGAACTCATTCCACAGTAAAATTGAACTTAATTCTTATAGACCAAATAGAAAGATAATGACTGTGCGGGACAATTTATTACAAAATTTAATCAAATGAAAGATTTATAATAGTAGAAACCAGAAAACAAAACTGACATCTACAGTTATAACTCATAATCATAGATAATGTTTAGAGAAATCTAAGAACCACAAGAAGATGATTCATTTTTTCTCTTCCTCCAAAAAAAAAAAAGGATAACGAATGCGGTATAGTTTTTGACATCCAAAGTGAACAGTATACAATCAAGGCAACTGGGTGTTCCTTCACAAGTCCGTCATCCACAGTGATTCGTGCTTTTTTCCCTCTCCCTCTTTTGTTAGGTTTTTCATATGTTGTTTTAGTTTTAGAAAAAGCTATTTAAAGAATCCAGCCAACCATACAAAAGCCCCAAACTTAATCATGTGATACTTTTTAATTAGCATACATGTATTTATATGGTTATGGTTCGGTTAAGAAACAAGCATATATATTTCTGGCGTGGATGTTCGATTAGTGTTTTAACCCGATTCCTAATATCGAAAAAATGCAACATGTGAAATAAAGCTGATCCCTTGGTCACATATTCTTGGAAAAAATGTGTAAAAATATTTTAGTAGATGTTCCAAATTTATAGAAATAGGTACAAAAGTTGATTAGAGAAAAGAGAAGAACGTGGATTTGAAAGATTACACCTAACCTTGAAACTTGAATTCACCGAACGTTTTGTGAGTTTTCATTAAACTTTTGGTGACGATTTTAGAGTTTGGTGTCAGAATCCGAGGCTCAGCGAACGCTTGACAAAGGTATCATATTGGCATACTCTCCCAAAAAAAAAAGAGCTTTTTGGTTGTTAAGTTATAACAGCACTGAGCTCCATCCTTCTGGTTTGCTAAAGGGTCTACCGATCCTGCAGCTATGAGTGCAACGAAGCAGATCTTTAATTTAGTTGATAGTCACTCTTTCTCTTCAGGTTCCCTAAAGATAGTCTCAGGAAGGCCAACCGTCCTCCGTGCCGAGTTATATTCCCGTGCCTTAGGGATATCTGCCATGGTGTTCAATCGTGAGCTAGATGAGAAAGGAGCAAGTGGTTTGTGAAACTAACATATGATCCATTATAGTGTTCAGTGACCTCAGCATTGGTATTTTTTATGAGTTGATGCAACCTTAGCATCTCGGGACATCTCCTTTAAATCCAGAACCGCTGTAAATCAATTTTAAAAGTTAAATTATATAGTAAAATGTCAAATTAATATCTTGTTTGGAAACGAAGTATATAAATATAAGGATTGTATGATTTGAAGAAGTAACTTGATACTTCTGGAAAACAATTTCAAAATTTCGCAGAATTTTTCTTCTTCTCTTACCTTCTTTCTTTCTTTGATATTAAACACTTCTAACACGCAAATTCAATCGTTTTCTCATAGAGCAAACAAACAGACAAAGTCGTTATATTTTGAGAATCATTTTCTTGTAGTTCACCTTGCTCAACGATGAAGTAAATTTTCTTTAAGGACGATGTCACTTCGGCTACATCTCAACTGTCTCTTTAGTGTGTCTTTTTTTCCTATTGTTTGGTTACCGTATTGTTTTCATATTCGTACATCTTTTAAAAAATTTTGTTGATATGGTTACCAAACAACCTATTGATCCTGATATATTGAAGCTAGAGCTATTTGATGGCAAATACTTCAAGAGATTGTCTGAAAATATGTTTTTTTCCCTTGAGATGCTCTATGTTTCTTACGTTCTCACCAAGAATATATCAAATGATGCAGCAGAAGCTCTTAAGTATGATGCTAACAAGGTTACATGTAAAGGACATAGTCTACACTTCCTCTCCAACTCTTTGTTTGACATTTATCTCAAATTAAATTCAGCAATAGAGATATGCAAAGCTCTCCAAATCAAAATGAATCTGAAGATGTTGGTAAATGTAAATACGTGGTTAGTCAATTTCTCAAGTTTCAAATAGTGAACCACATATCTATTAATGATCAAATCTATTAATTCTAACAACTGGTGGACAATCTTGAACAAGAATAAATAAAGATCGATGAAACATTTCAAGCCGCTTCCTTGATTGAAAAGTTGTCTTCTTCTTGGAGCAAGCACAAAAAGAGATGCAAGCATGAGGATGCAAAAGTCTCTATTGATAGTGTAATAAAACACATCCGTATAGAAGAAGACAACAGATTGGAAGACGCAACTGACGATAAAAGGGAGACGAAGGCTAACATAGTGGAGCGCATTCTAAAAGAACCAAAGAATCCAAACCAACAACTCAAAAGGTGTCAAAAGCAAGGACAAATTGTAGGAACAAAATCAAACCAAACCAAAAGGAGTATGCTAGATGTGTGAAAAACTCAAACACAAGGCGTTCACTTGCTACAAGCAAAAAGGACAAACAAGCAATCAAGCCAACCTTGACGAGGATAATGCAGAGGAAAAGGAAATCATTGCAGTTGTCATCCTCCCTGAGGTGAACCATATTGGGAGTGTGACAGAGTGGGTGGTAGATACCTGTAGCATCTCGCTCCCGAACCCTAGCATTGGGAACCCCAATGAACTAATAACGGATAGTCGCATAGTCTCCTCGTATCCTAGGTGCGATCGTCAGTCTGCCCATACTACCATCTCAGCCCCGTCCTCAGCAAAGACAGTCGTACACTTCTTTGTGTTCACCTGGTGTGGGGGAGTAGGGGTGAGTGACAGGCAAATCACCTAGTAGGCACCTGCCTCCAACTAGTACAAGACGAGCATCCAAAAATGATGTAACACATAGCACATAAAACATGATATCACATAAGCATATGAAAGAATGCGGAAAAGTAAATCACTCCAGGTAAAGAATGCGCAACATCGTGATGCATGTCCCATTATGCATGTCACACGCAATAAAGTCATGTAATACAGAATGCCGATATCCATACCGTGCAATGCATGAATACGGGTCCTACTAAGTGGCTGTGGGTCGTACCCACCCACAGTCACTATACTGAGTGTGCATGGCCGCGCCACCGTACACCATCCTGAGTGTGCGTGGCTCCGCCACCGTACACCATCCTGAGCGTCTGTGACCCGTACATCACGACCCGCCATAAATGCAATGCATGTGCCATTACTGCAAAAACACAATCGCCTGAGGCCCCTCGCCCATCCTCACCATCCTCCGGCACTCAAATCTTGGTTCAGTTATTGCTCAAATGCTAACTCAGCATTGTTCGGTATCAAATCCACTTTTCCACGGCTTGTATACCTTTATCGTGCATTTTCTATATTTTTCCTCATTTTTCCCGTATTTATTTCTATTTATTACCTAATTATCCAAATTAAATAAATTATCAAAATTACTGAAATTTAATGAAAATAACTTAATTTAAGCATTTTATCCTTTCTGAAATTTAATTATAATTTTCTAATATTTATTTATATTTTTCATGTAATCATTACAATTTTGAATTAATTAAATAACATTTATTAAAATTCCTGAAATTCAGAAAAGAAAAGAAAATGTTTATTGTTGCAAACAGGGCTGGCCTTTTTATCCCAGCCCTGTCCGCACCTAGCACAGCCTGGCCCGCCACGCACACAGGCTCCGCCTGTTGTGATCCGACCCGCTTCAGACGCCCCCCCTTTTTTTTTATTTCGCTGGTAATTGGGCCGGCTGGTACCTGGTCCGGCCCGCTGGCCATCCAGCCCAGCCCGTTACCAGCCTTTCTCAAAATGTTTTTTTATATTTTTGATTCAATTTGGGCCAAGCCCTGGAAGCAGGTGCACCCGGCCTGCTAAGGGCTGGCGTGACTGCAAGTTTCGGGTTTTGGCCCGTTCTGCTTGTTTCTTTAAAAAAAAAATCAATTTCCAGCGGTTAAACGCCAGAGGCGCGTGCAGCCCCTGCGCGCGCGTGAAGGCCACGCACGGCCGCTTCTGGCGACGCGTGCGGTGCTCAGGCGGCCGTTTTTCGACCGTGATCTACATTTTCGTCTATTTCCAGTCTATGGGAACCTATTCTAAGGTCAAAACAAAAATGGAAAATCCTAATAATGCAACAGTTTTAGTATTTTGATTATCAAATTTTTCCCTAACATCAAATCCAATGCACGCAAAACAGTATACGCATTCCACAGCCATCTAGTGCATTCCACTGTCATCAAAACTCATGTTTTTCACAGATCGAACAACAAGCTATGAAAATTAACAATTAAAACAACAAAAACACATAAAATATCACCAGAGCATGCTTGAATTTGTACCAATTGGAGGGAGAAAAGGGAATCTACCTCGTTTGCGGACAACTACACCAATACACGGACTAGCGAGTAGATTACGACACCCGACTTCCTCTTTTCCTTCTCCTCTTCTTCTCTCCTACCTTTTCCTCTCTCAGCCGTTCACCCCCCTTTCTCTCAGGTTTCCCCCTTCTTTTTTTTAATTAATATTTTTGCTTCTTATTTCCAACCCCCAGCGCCCCTTTATTCCCAAAGTGCTGAAATCAAGGGGGGAAGTTATCCCCCCCACTAATCCACGTTCTTTTCCTTTTTTTATTTTTTTTCCAATTCTTATCCTTACGGCATTAGGTATTTAGGTTTAATTTTATTTTAAATTCTTTTTTTTATTTTGGTCCTTATCCTCACGGCATTTTTCTTTTTTAGCTTTGATATATTTTATTTATTTCTTTTATTTCTTTTCCTTTTTATTTCATTGTCTTGTTATTATTTCTTATTTATTATTATTATATATTTTTTGTTTCTTTTCTTACCCTATACATATATAACAACTTCATATCATTATACCATTACTTTGACATGATCGACACGCTATAGTTAATTTAATTTCGAAATGGTCGTTACACCCAACGGCTACCTAATTTTAAACTAACGCATAATGGCTAGTTCAAAAATTCTCAGGTGTAACATTCTTCCCACCTTAAAAGAAGTTTCGTCCCTGAAACTTGTTGTACTTTATTAGAAGAGATAGGGGTAATGCTCCGCATCTAATTTTCCAGCTCTCGTGCCGCTTTGTTTTCCTTGTGGTTGCTCCATTACACCTTGACATATGGAATGATTATCCTTCTCACCTCTGGGTCTTTGTGGTCTATGATCCGAACAGGTGTCTCTTCATACGACGCATCTGGTCTGATCCCCAAAGGCTGGCGTCCAATGCATGGCTCAGATCATAAACATACCTTCTCAGCTGAGAGACACGGAATACATTGTGTACTTGAGTTAGCGTCGGAGGTAACGCCAAGCGGTAAGCTCACGAACCAATCCTTCCGAGTACTTCGTTGGGGCCATTATAGTGAGGCCCTAGCTTACTCTTCAAATCAAAACGTACCACACCCTTCATAGGTGATACTTTCCAGTAAACCTTGTCCCTGACAGCAACCTCCAAAGGATGCCTCTTCAAACCTGCCCAACTCTTGCTTCTGTCTTGGGCAACCTTAAGCCTTTCTCAAATCAACTTTATCTTCTCTTTGGTCTACTCACCCAGTTCTGGATCGGTAATAGTACGCTCTCCAACCCCATCCTACTGGACTGGGGATCTGCACTTACGTCCGTAGAGTGCCTCAAATGGTGCCATGCCGATGGCGCTAGCTGTTGTTGTAGAAGGACTCAGTCAACGTAATCATACCATCTCAGTTCCCCTTAAAGTCAGTGGCGCCCTCGATATGCCCTCTAATGCTTGTATCGTCTTCTCTGACTGCTCATCGGTCTGGGGATGAAATGTAGTGCTCAAACGTATCTCCGCCCCTTATAAATATCAGCATACACGAGTTTTTAATATGCGTTGTCATTTTAATTATTATGTTGTTAAACATGTCTGATGTAGACATGTTGTATGCTGTGTATCCTTATTTTAACGCATATATGACTTATGTATCATATGTAGCTCATGAATACACAACCGTTATCGGCTGTTTGTCACATGTATCATGTTTATATTGTTTGTTAGTTGAGTTTCTAAGTGATATGCACACTATGCATGCTCATTTAGTCTTTGTTTATCGTGATCTCTATATTGTACTTATGTTTGTCGTTAATAAGTATTATTTTTTTGTTGCCGGTACTCTATATTTTTTGTACTAACTTGTCTTATTGCTGTATAAATGTCTTATTGATGATGACCTAAGATTCTCAGGTCATCATCTGACTCAAGGAACAATTTTACCAATAGAAAGATCTTTAGAATTCGCATCCAAATTTCCAGATAAAATATTGGACAAAAATCAATTACAAAGATTTCTTGGATCTTTAAATTATGTTGTTGATTTTATTCCAAATATAATAATAATTGCTTCTGAAGAACGAAATGCATAATTGCATAGTTTTACTGTAATGTAGATATATAAGGAATTTATTTGGGTGTTCATGTATGATAATTAAATTGTTTTTTCCGTTTTTCTGTTATTAAATTATCTACATTTTAATATATTATTATGGTGTCATGCAATACCCTGTTGTACCTAACTCTTAATTAGTAGGCTTTACTTCAATGGTGAATGATTAATGATTTGTTTTAAAAAACGATAAATGTTTGTCTATTTCGTATACATGTCCTGTATGAAAAGTATTTGTGCTATTGTATTGTATTGTGTTGTTTGTTGTCGTTATATAGTGTGATATTTATTATTTTTTGTTGAATTAGTTATATTGCGGTGTCATTGAAATGGTTGTGTGTATACTTGTGCATATTTACTTAACATCGTGCATTTATTTTTGCTTCGTGTATCTATTTGTAGGTTTTCTACACCTATGTTGGTATCATTATATTCTATATATATTGTGAGCTTTTGCCTATTACTTCGTATTTTCGTTTTTTTATTGCTTTGTAAGCATATGTATAGGTGTATATAGACATTTATTATTTATCTTTCGCACTTATGTTGTTTGTGTTTTGTATGTTGATAACATTGTATGGTTTAATAAATTGGTTGGTTCATTACAGCTGATAGAGTCGTACTGTTGTAAGGGTGCACATATTTTAGTAGTTAGTATGTCTTGTGCATATTATTATTATTATTATTATTATTATTATTATTATTATTATTATTATTATTATTTGTAAGTACGTTAAAACATTGGTCAATTTTCTTCTCTATTTTTTTTATACATATGATGTTTAATAATAATATTTAATTTATATTATTTATTTTTTTTGCACTTTTGGGGTGTTTATTGTTCATGTTGTACATGACTTAGTAAATTTTATGGAGTAGTGGCATGTGATGATGGGCAAGTTATTAATTTCGCAGCTGTGACTGCAATTTGGCTATTAACAACTAATGTTATTTGGTTTATATGATATGATAGGTTATGTATTTGTTTGTGTCATGCATGAGTATGGTGTGCTTTATGTTATGTGTGTGCACTTGATTTTCATGTGGTATGTATATATATATATATATATATATATATATAATTTGTTGAATTATGTTGTTGTATATCCATAGTTCATTGTGTTATGTGATAGTTTTTTTTTACTGTGTTATGTTTCCTTGTAGTAATTATGCTGGATTTTGTATGTTAATGTTCTAGTTGGTTGATATGGGAAAATCGGCCGTTAAAGTATGTGGTGTTAATTAGTGCATGTATATATAGTTAATTAGCAACATTGTGTATTATGGTCTTGTGTTTAAATTTTTGTTTTGTTTTTTTTGTTTTTTTGGCTCAGCGAATCTTTGGTGATATCCACGGTCCACTCGGACTTCGCCTTCTTCCACTTCGGTCTGCTCAGGACACCGGTATTGACGAAAATCCTTCAACGGATTTCCTATAGCAACTGGCCAAACCAAGAAAACTCCTTACTTCAGTCACCTTGGTCAGCCAGGGCTACTCAGCGAAACTATTAATCTTCTTCAGATCCAATGAGGTCCCTTTTCCTGAACCTACATAACTTAAGAAAATCACGATTCCGCTGCGCAACTCTGATTATCTATCTCTGACTGACATACCCTTTACTGATGATCAGTCATTGACACCTGGTCACCGGCGGTTAAATTCTTTTATGACGTCGCCAGCCTCCCCGATGTCCACATCAGTCATCACGTGGATCTGGGCACTGACCTTGCTTCCCTTTTATGATGTTCCTGATTCTGTTGTGATGGTGGCGCCGGCCTCTGCTCAGAGCTCTCACTTGTAGAACATCCTGGTTGTTGCACTCATACTTGCATAATCTCCCCCACGCTGACCCGAGTGTGGCATCCACAAAGAGTACATAGTGGTAGCAGTGGCCATGCACTCCTCCACAGCCGTACTTTCGTCGCGAGCGGTCTTGTGATTATTAACGGCCATGTCGCATATTTATGCCTCCCTCGTGAAGGGTCCTTCTAAACATTGTATTTCAGACGTCCTGCATTTCAATGTAGTAGAACCTCAGACTTAGTGGCGTCAGCGGCAGAAGACGATAGTTCAAATGCTACATGCACGGCGTAGTCTACCATCGCCGTTGCGCCAAAGTGGTGGCCATGGTGTCGGCCAATGCTTGGAGGATGACCCCCTGATCCTGGTGGTCGTTAACATAACCACCGTTACCTTTTTTTGCCAGATTTTTTTTCCACGACGCTACGGTATTTTCTTGGATTTCGCACGCACCTTGACGAGAATTTGGATTGACGGCAGTAATAGAGGGATTTGAGCATTTAGGATGCTCATGCGAAGGTTCAGGGGTACAACGGTAATTAAATATAGAAAACTCACCAACGGCACACACCTCTCTTAACCCGATCATAACGTAAGTCTACTTCATCTATTAGGGGTATAATCGTTATTCCTAGTTAAATATCGCAGCCTATGTCTAACTGATCTAGTTAATCCTGCGTTCCCGAGGCGGATCTGAAGCCTCGGCTCTGATACCACCTGTAGCGCCCCGCTCCCGAACCCTAGCATCGGGAACAGTGCACCCGCCGTATCTCACTGAGGAGGATACAAGGCGTCGAATCAACTTTCTACATGTCCGAAAATACGTAGAAATTTTTCTCGCAGAAACGAAATTACCATAACATTAAATTACTTGAATAAAAGAGAATCATCAGTAGAATAATAAATAAGGCATGACAATAACGTCAACATGCTAACATCTAGAGTCTATTGAACTAAACAAGGAGATGTCTGATGGAAACCCCAATGACTAATAACGGACAGTCGCATAGTCTCCTCGTATCCTAGGTGCGATCGTCAGTCTGCCCATACTACCATCTCAGCCCCGTCCTCAGCAAAGACAGTCGTACGCTTCTTCGTGTTCACCTGGTGTGGGGGAGTAGGGGTGAGTGACAGGGAAATCACCTAGTAGGCAACTGCCTCCAACTAGTACAAGACGAGCATCCAAAAATGATGTAACACATAGCACATAAAACATGATATCACATAAGCATATGAAAGAATGCGGAAAAGTAAATCACTCCAGGTAAAGAATACACAACATCGTGATGCATGTCCCATTATGCATGTCACACGCAACAAAGTCATGTAATACAGAATGCCGATATCCATACCGTGCAATGCATGAACCCGGGTCCTATTGAGTGGCTGTGGGTCGTACCCACCCATAGTCACCATACTAAGTGTGTGTGGCCGCACCACCATACACCATCCTGAGTGTAGGATCTGCGAGGCACAACTAGAAGGGGGGGTTGAATAGTTGGTGCAGAAAGTGTGGTTTTTAAAATTGTTTTGACTCAAGAACTCAACTTCTGAAAACAGTTTCTGTTTTCATGACCAGTTTTAAAACATTTTTAAAACTAGGTTGTAGGTCTTCAAAAATTCTGAAATTTTGAGAGAACTTAGCCTCAGATGTTATGAGTGTCTCCTAAAAATTTCAGATTTAAATTCAACCTTTAACTGCTTCAAAAATCGTTGGTGGTCAGATTGCGCGAATCTGCCAGAAACGGTAGACTGATTTGAAAATTTTATTCCTATTTGTACGTAACTCTAAATGCTGTGAAATGTTAAGCACTAACCCCTTATATGTTATATTTAAATAGGTTGAAACAGTTTTGAAAACTTCTTTTGGGAAGTTAGTCAAATACGATCAAAGTCTCAACCTTTGCAAGCATGAAAATCAGACTACACTAGTCTTAGAACTTTTGACGTTTGGTTGACTTATACTTGTCCAAAAGGGTTGAAACTTGTGCCAAATTAACCTTAAGACGTGTGGCTATGATTCTGGAAAGTTTCATGATTTTTGAAAAACGTTTACTATTTTTACGAACGTAATCAAAAATGATAAACAGTGCTGAAACAGAATATAAGTGCTGAAAGTAAATGACACCAAGAATTTTATACTGGTTCGGTTATAAACAACCTACTCCAGTCTTCGAGGAACACCTTCATCGGTTCACACTAATCACACAGCACAAAATCACCTTAACACAGGGTTGATGGAGTTACACACCAACTCCAACCCTTTACAAACCTTGTATGATGAATACAATGCACACGAACACCACCACCTTGCAAGATTGAAGATTGATCACACCTTGATCAATCTTTTAAAAAGATAAGAGAATATGCGGTGGTCTAAGAGAAGCCTATTCAAGTATATGAATATAAGTACAATAGGCTTTTAGGAAGAAGAAAGAAAGAGAGTGTAGAAGAAGAAGAGCTAGGCGTTTTTGATCTCTTGAATTGCAAGACTTGTTCTTGTTCTTGTTTTGTTCTTCTTCCTTCCCTTTTAACATGTTTTGGCCGCCCCCCTTTAGTCCTTTTCCTCTTGAAAATTATCTTCTAAGTCTTTGGGAGAATATGTGGCATCATTGTGACATGTTCTTGCTTACTTGGCTTCTCCTCATTGGATGATCATTTAACTCTTGTTTACTTGGCACTCATTGATTGGTTGAATGTTGTCATTACTTGATGACTAGGAAAATCTGAGAATTCAACTAAAAACATGTGTCAAAATCACCATAAAACAATTACCATAACTTCCAAGATCATCACATAAATTAAGAAAGATAATATTTCTCCAACAAGGCTAAGAAAATCGGCCATAATGAGACTTGACATGCTGAAATTTCAGCATGTGATACATGGGTGTTCATTTCAAGTTATTACCAAGTTTTCTTTTATTTATCTCTTAAAAATAAATCACCAATTAGTAGACAATATTCTCATCAATTTTGGGAATAAAATTGGACAATAACATGGCCAAAAATCGGCCTAGGTACATTCACACACATGCTGAAATTTTTCAGCATGTGTGATATTCAAGATATCACAATTTTACTTTCATATCTTATTCAAATTAATTCCAATTTGTCTTCCAATTAATCACATGTTTCAAGACACAAAATATAGCCTCATAATGGATGAAATTCGGCCAGCTCTTAATACACATGCTGAAATTTTCAGCATGTGTTACAAATGAGATATAAGTTTGAATCGTTACCTTGTGTAGCTCATTCCTTTATGTCATCAACATTGTATGCTTGATTCTTGACCAATCAATATGCCAACAAGACTCCACATAGGATCCATCAAGCTGGTATAGGCGTGTAAAATATGTATATACATGTGCTGAATTTTATTTTTACAAACTTTGTAAAATAGTGTACATTTAATAATACATACATGGTATATTCCAATCAGCCCTTAATTTAATTTTCTAGAACACTTTAAGATGTATGAAATATGTAAAAAGTGTCTAGATACATGTCGTATGATGTGCCAAAAACGTTCCATGTGTTGTGTACGTAGAAAACCGAATTTTCGATGTTTATCGATTATCCGATTTTTCTCTAATTAAATTCCAACTTTTTGCACATGTTATATATATTATGTTACACATAATCTATATAAATTAAATTTTAATATTCAACACTTGGCTGGTCTTAAAGTGACGCCATATACATGTGACAAAATTGAAATTGGAATCTCCACAATTTGGTCTTAATGTGGGGTGATTTGTGTGTGCCAACATGGAATGATTTTATGGCTGGAAATAACATCAAACATACAAAAATTATAGAGATTTTTGAGGTGTAGGGGCTGGCCATCTATTTATGACAAGTACATGACACGTTAGCGAAGTTTCGGTATTCGCCCGATACGACAATTTTCGGTTTAAAACCTTTTAACGTGTCGTATTTAATTTGTCATCACCATGACTTATATCATATGATATAAGACCTGAAAATACTCATAAATATGAGTTAAGTATGGTGGTGTGACGTTAACGTACGTACGTAAAATATATAACGTGTCGGTAGTACGTTGGAACATATGTGTATGTTCCTTTTTCAAAAAATCTGAAAATATATATATTTATGTATGTATATGCGTGTATATATGTGGCGAAGGACGAGGAGGAGACTTTCCTTTCTTAGTCTTGTTGCCTTTGTGCCTTGTCTAAATGTTGCTTCCTTTAATGAACTACTTAGTTTAATTAACTAAGTACTTCACTTAATGAACTAGTTTAGTTCATTAATGGTGGCACCTGAAAATAGTACAAACACAACAAATGTTTGCCATTTGATGTAAGCTTTAAAGCTTCATGGCTCGTTAGTACGGCAACATTATATATGAACTATATAAGGCAAGTTGTATGCAATATGTCATGCCCATTTATGTCATGCACGTTTTTATGCACATTTAAATCATATATTTTGAAATCACTCAAACCCCTTTTTCTCTACACTGAGTGTGCGTGGCCCGCCACCGTACACCATCCTTAGCGTCCGTGACCCGTACATCACGACCCGCCATAAATGCAATGCACGTGCCATGAATGCACAAACACAATCGCCTGAGGCCCCTCGCCCATCCTCACCATCCTTCGGCACTCAAATCTAGGTTCAGTTATTGCTCGAATGCTAACTCAGCATTGTTCGGCATCAAATCCACTTTTCCACGGCTTGTATAACTTTATCGTGCATTTTCTATATTTTTCCTCATTTTTCCTCTATTTATTTCTATTTATTACCTATCAAAATTACTGAAATTTAATGAAAATAACTTAATTTAAGCATTTTATCCTTTCTGGATTTAATTATAATTTTCTGATATTTATTTATATTATGTAATCATTACTATTTTGAATTAATTAAATAACATTTATTAAAATTTCAGAAATTCAGAAAAGAAAAGAAAATGTTTATTGTTGCAAACAGGGCTGGCCCTTTTATCCCAGTCCTGCCCGCGCCTGGCACAGCCCAGCCTGCCACGCACACAGGCTTCGCCTGCTGTGGTCCGGCCCGCTTCAGACGCCCCCCTTTTTTATTTCACTGGTAATTGGGCCGGCTGGTACCTGGTCCGGTCTGCTGGCCATCCGGCCCGTTACCAGCCTTTCCCAAAACGTTTTTTTATATATTTTGATTCAATTTGGGCCAAGCCCTGGAAGCAAGTGCAGCCGGCCCGCTAAGGGCTGGCCTGACTGCAAGTTTCGGGCTTCGGCCCGTTCTGCTTGTTTTTTTTAAAAAAACACAATTTCCAGCAGTTAAACGCCAGAGGCGCGTGCAGCGCCTGCACGCGCGTGAAGGCCATGCGCGGCCGCTTCCAGTGGCGCGTGCAGCGCACCGGCGGCCTCCTGCGGCCGTTTTTCAACCCTGATCTACATTTTCGCCTATTTCCAGTCTGTGGGAACCTATTCTAAGGTCAAAACAAGAATGGAAAATCCTAATAATGCAACAGTTTTAGTATTTTGATTATCAAATTTTTCCCTAACATCAAATCCAATGCACGCAAAACAGTATACGCATTCCACAGCCATCAAGCGCATTCCACAGTCATCAAAACTCATGCTTTTCACAGATCGAACAACAAGCTATGAAATTTAACAATTAAAACAATAAAAACACATAAAATATCACCAGAGCATACTTGAATTTGTACCAATTGGAGGGAGAAAAGGGAATCTGCCTCAATTGCGGACAACTACACCAATACACGGACTAGCGAGTAGATTACGACATCCGGCTTTCTCTTTTTCTTTTCCTCTTCTTCTCCCCTACCTTTTCCTCTCTCAGCCGTTCACCCCCCTCTCTCTCAGGTTTCCCCCTTCTTCTTTTTAATTAATATTTTTGCTTCTTATTTCCAACCCCCCAGCGCCCCTTTATTCCTAAAGTGCTGAAATCAAGAGGGGAAAGTTATCCCCCCACTAATCCACATTCTTTTCCTTTTTTTTAATTTTTTTTCCAATTCTTATCCTTACGGCATTAGGTATTTAGTTTTAATTTTATTTTAAATTCTTTTTTTATTTTGGTCCTTGTCCTCACTGCATTTTTTTAGCTTTGATATATTTTATTTATTTCTTTTATTTCTTTTCCTTTTTATTTCATTGTCTTGTTATTATTTCTTATATATTATTATTATATATATATATATATATTTTTGTTTCTTTTCTTACCCTATACATATATAACAACTCCATATAATTATACCAGTACTTTGACATGATCGACACGCTACAGTTAATTTAATTTTGAAATGGTCTTTACACCCAACGGCTACCTAATTTTAAACTAACGCATAATGGCTAGTTCAAAAATTCTCGGGTGTAACAATATCGGAGCCACCAAACATACTGGTATTAGCAGAGATTCATTTCTTGATTATCTAGAAATATAATGTGGAGAACAAGTTTTACTATAGGGTGCATGAGGAAACCAAGTAATTGGGAAGGGAAAAGTGCTCCTTAAGTTAACTTCGAGCAAAAGGCTAGAGTTGAGCAAAGTGCTTCACCTCTGTACTATATGTAAGAACTTGATCTTCAGAGTGCTTCTTATACCGGCTACTGTTATGCTTGTTTCTGATTCTTATGCACTAGTACTTTGTCAGAAAGGAGAGTTTATTGGAAAAGGATTTTGCTCTGTGGGGTTATTTGCACTTGATGGTACATATTTTACTAATCAAAATGCATCTTGTAATGTGTATCTTGTGTTGGAATATGAATTGTTATGATGAAGTTAAAGAATGTTTGAAAAAAGTTAAAAAGGTATTTCATACTTTGGAATTGAAACAAAATGAGAAAACACACTGTGAGACATAGATCTCTCACACGAGTCTCTCAAATAAGAGATAATCGATCTATGTAGGGACTGTGAAAAGTTGAAACCTCACTGTCTAACATCGATCACTCAAGTTGGGACACATCGGTCAATCTATGTGACATCAGTATCTGTGAGAAATCGGAGCCCTTAACCAAGAATTAGGGCTAACTAAATCAAGAGGAAGAAGAAAGATTGACTCTTATCACTTTCACTTATTCAGTTGGAATCAACAGAATCACTTGAAGAATGATGACTTTATTAACAAAACAATTCACTTGGTCACATGCATACTTAGATGCTCACATATACTTAGATGCTCACATATACAAGATCGCTCAACATTATTCGCATATATACACACTTTCAATGTTCACTAAAAGAAAGAATTGAAGTTCTCAAAAGAGAACTTCTTACCGACATACAGATGAAAGAATACTATACATATACAGAGATTACAACACCGGATGGAAGGAGATCTTCCCTATGCATCAGCCTCAAAGGTTCTCAACAGTAGAATGCAACGTGCGAAATCAGAGGGTGCAGCAGGGGCTTCTGCAGAAAATGGAAATGGCAAATGTCTATTGATTTGAGGTATACACGGATCCGTGTATAGGCGAATATAATTTTAATTGCCCCACTTGATGTCTTCATGTAGTAGGTTGCCTACACTCTTGTGTGGTTCTTTAGTATTTTGACCATTGTACGATCCACATTTATCCTTGTGTATGTTTCTCAATACTCCCCTTCAAACTTAGTGCATATGATGCAGCTAAGTCCGCTAGATGTAATGGGAAGTCTTCAACCGGACCGTTACTTAGTCTTCATAAGGATGTCCCCAGCACTGTTTGGACAAGACCATGGAAGCATAAAATAAGTACCAATAAAAGATACCATTTGAAGCTCATGTTGAGTACAAAGAACCTGAAGAGGTCAGCAGGATGGACCTTCTCGCCTTTGAACTGCCTGCACAAAAAATGTTAGTGACAAAGAAGCCTCTGTTTTCTTTTGTCTTGCACCATCATAACATACATTAGAATTAAAGAATATGAGGACCCTGTTCATGGGCCAAGACTTGAACACCCTGTATATATTCATTGGACAAAGTATCATAACCACATCAGTGATCCATACCAGTGATGTAATGATACATAAAAGGAACGAAGAACATAGACCTAAATATAATAGTACATAGGTTTTTTTCTCGGTTAGACAACACCAGTTCAAAAAACTTTAACTTATGATGATATGAATAATAGATTTAGAGGTTGGAGAAACAGTTACCACCATTCTTTGCCTAGTCTACACATTTTTGCAGCAGAAAATTGAGTTATGGGAACTCCTGAGCCTTGAGAGACTCCAACCACCGCAGAAGTATCACCCTTAATTGCCTACCATACAGATGAGATCATCTGTCCCTTGATCAACAGCCCTGCATGATAAAGGTTAGAGGCAACGGAATTGTTTTTCCTGGGAGCCTCATGATATCCCTGTAACAGTTCCCATTTGAGGACACGAGAACAAATTATAAACGCAATCTGAAGATGGCATGAAAAGGTCAGTGATGACCAAACAGCAACGTATCCCAGTATAAATAGGCATATGATTTATGGTCACCAAGGAAGGACAAGGGACATATAAACAGATCTCAACCAAGACATAATGCAGAGGGTATGATATTACCAATGAGACACTAGACACACAACAGCATATGCATTTTAAGAAATAATGAGATATGTGAGATAATGAACAATAACATGAGAGAGACATACCCTTACAATAGACATGGTGGTGAAGCATATTAAAAATGCAATGTGACTCTCTTAATAACACATTACCCCTTAACTTCCCAACAAGAGACATCAGACAAGCAAACAAGAATAGACATGCATAAAATTGGTTTATCAAGGGAATAGAACCAGGTATCGCCATGAGCCAGCCAAAAAATTTAATACAGAAGATGAGGAGACAATTAATACAATCAAGCATATAGGGACACAAGTCCATGACACATGAATATGCATGAGATTGATGCCAAGAGAGATGGAAAGAAGAAATGCCAGTGGAACAGAAATATTGACAGAGACAGATATGACCTTAAAGCCATTGAGGCAGAAAATATAGATCAGCCAAGACATTGACATTTTTCAAACAATGTGGGTAACAGGACACTAGATAGCAGGGAGAATCCATATGTCATGAGCAATCCCATACTTAACATATTTAGACCAGAAACAAGCAATACCACAAAGATAAACGAGTAAACCCTAGAGCTCCCTGAGCTCCCCCAATCAAGATGACCAACTCAGGAGGAGGAAAAGGAAATATCAGCATTAGGGAGAACACATCATATGTAGAAATATGTAAGGCCAAGCAACATCGCCCCGTTGCATAACTTCAGAACCATTATTAATTTTGTTTCTCTAGGAAACTTACATTAGCTTCAGAACCTCTTTATGAGGTGAAGAAACACCCCTAGGATATTTGTTTACAGTATACAGAGTACAAATAACAATGAGGTAATCACAAGGCATCAATGATCAATCGAAGATGTCATAACACAGGCAGGGAGCATAAGAAGAATCAAACAGGAAGAAGAACATAAAACATTTGAACATTGTATAGGATAAGAGATAAATACATATAATAGGCACAAACTCAGACATATGCACCAGTTACCATAGCATCTAATTAACATATCCAGCTACCATTAGCCTGAGGATCACTTGGCCATACCCTAAGGTAATCATAACACATGCTCTCCCATAATAGGTACTGATAGCTAATTAGAGAGGATCCATCCTATAGACATCCCTTGTATCACACAAGCAGGCTAATAACCATGAGGACACACAGTATGAGCCTTAATTTGACAGTCACCTATTTACTTTATTCACATATGGATCAACATAATATACCCTTATTTCACAGCCTACATTGAACAAGAAAGTAATATCAATTCATGGGAAATGGAAGCAAGATTGAAACAAGTGGGCAGATCATGAGATATAGACCAAAGTACATGCATACATTAATTCGTATTTCCAGAAGGAAATGTAGCAATTTTCAGAAAATTAATTATGTGAGGCTGATGGAGGAACATACAATTTAGGACATGATTCACAAATATCAAACATATAATGTTCCCTTTAATAACCCTATCCATACCAAGACCAACCAAGAACCATAAATATCAAAAAACTGGTTAACAGCAAACATTTACATAACAGACATATAAACATAGAGAGAGGGAGAATCAGACCACCTGGTTGTCAAGATAGAAGAAGGAATAAGGCCTTAGTTATAGGTACCTTCCCCATCATAGAGTTGCTGCTGAAATTTAAGAATCTCCTTGCTAGAATTAGGGTACCAGCAACACATTCACTTAGGTCTTTCCACAAGCACCTTGTGGACATACCGTTTTAGAATCTCCTCCTGACCATTAAACTCCACCATTTTTATATTAGAGAGATGAAGATTACAGAACATAGAATAGAAAGAACCTGCAAACCGAAATCTGTGCTTGAAAAAAACAGCAGATTGAAAGACGGACAAAAGTAGCTGTAAGCACTTGTTGTGCAGGTCTAGATTCAACATAGAGTTGTGCATGCATTATTCAAACAGACTTTATGCAACTTTAATCTTGAACAATGCTCAAACGTAGCTAAATTCAGAAAAAACCTCTAGCAAACAAGGCACCCAGTGGATCAGTAACCATTAATCAACAGAGATACAGGGAGACACACCTCAACTTTGAACAAACTTGAACTCAATTCCAGAAATATGGATTAGTAATTATAACAAAGGATATATGCATGCAACACAATTTTGAAGAAATTGAAATCAGATTATCATAACTTTTCCAGATCAAATCAATTTTCTCAGAGATTCCTTCGATCAATTGAAAAACAAAATTTCAGAATTGAATAATTTTCAGTCAATTTAGCACGATCGAGAACAGATCTTTAGAACAGCAACTTTGAGCACCTCGGCTTTGATACTATGTGGGAAATCGGAGCCCTTAACCAAGAATTAGGGCTAACAGATTCAAGAGGAAGAAGAAAGATTGACTCTTATCATTTTCACTTATTCACCTGGAATCAACACATCACTTTGATACAATAATCACTTGAAGAATGGTCACTTTTTTTTTTCCGAAGAAAAGGGTCTTTTATTCATCAAACGTATGAAATTACATCAAGAACAAAACAAAACACCAGAAAGCCTACTACAAACTATCCGTTCTATGAACATCACTAATACACTGAAATGCAGCATCCTGATACTTTACGCGACTCAGAACTTCCTTCCATAAGAATGTTGAAGAAGGCAGCTGAGAAATACTCCCATGTATAAATTGATTACGCCAATACCAAATACACGATACGCCCGCACGGAAGATATAACGCCACTCAAAGGTGATGGATTCTTGCTGCCATGAGTTACTCAAATTCCTTCGGACCCAAACTGCCGGCGCGGTTGGCTGGAGGAAGAACGGTAGGATATTGTGACGGATCAACTTTAACCACATCTGTCGTGCCCAATGACAATCCCGAATTGCATGAAGATTAGAATCATTATGACAACCGCAAATGGCACACTGACCATCCATAACAATACGACGTGAAAGGAGAAAAGAAGCTGTAGGAAGTCCACCCTGACACAATTGCCATAATAGGAGGTTAAGGCGTAAAGGACCTTTCATTGCCCAAATGCAATCAAAATCCCGCGACGGTAGGGCGGTAGCATCGGAGGTTAGCAAACTGTATGCGCTGGCTACCGTAAATTTGCCTGATGATGTACCCTTCCATTGATATTCTGCACATATCCTGAAGAATGGTCACTTTATTCACAAAACAATTCACTTGATCACATGCACACTTAGGTGCTCACATATACAAGATCCCTCAACACTATTTGCATATATACACCGTGGCGGACGCAGGGCTAATTTTTGGAGGGGCAAAATTCACACTATAAAATCACCGTCCACTTTCTCGGACTCAATATACATTCCATCGAAAATCCGGCAAAAACTCCCTTACAATATAGATATATGCAAATATTATAACATAAAATCTAAACCAACACATCCACTAATCAAAATGCAACAATAATAAGCAACCATCAACAATATCCAACAAAAGTTATTCATAAGCAACATTAACAAGCAGCAATATCCAACAAAGGTTATTAATTTAACGCTCGACATACCTTTTATTTACGAAATGAAGGACGAGCAGCAGGAGGGATTATCGGTGGCCGCAAATTCTGAAATTGTTGCATAATGTTTTCATTTGAAATGGTTCCAAAAGCTTCCTTCTCGAAGTAACACAGTAAACAGTCCGATAGTAAGTCGTCTCCCAATCGGTTGCGCTAGTCAGTCTTTATTATATTCATCGCAGAAAAACTTCTTTCCACACTCGCTGTTCCGACAGGTAAGATCAGTTCTAACTCGACGAGCCGATATATTAAAGGAAAAATAGTTGTGATAATTCAACTCCACCATCTTCTTTGCAAGAACTCCAAGATTAGTATTATGAGAGAATACTTCATTTGATTTCATATAACCAATGTAACTTTTAAGTTCATGGTTGAGCTCAATTCGATCATTGGTAGTGAAATCGTCTGGATATAACTCAACAAGGTGTAACAATTGACTATGATCAAAATTTGCAAAAGAATTGGAAGGATCAAGGCACATCACACATCTAAGTAAATGTGCTGGCTTCGGTGAAGTGTGTATCCATTTCCGTAGCAATGATGTCAATTACCTAGTAACACACATATATCACATATCATGAGATAGTTTTGGGATTAAAAACAGATACCTTAAATTTAGATAATCAAAAATACAACTGCATCTACCTACCAACTAAATTTTTTCTCCAAGTTGGAGGGGGGCAGCCCCCCCATTGTGAAGACATCAATCTCTCAAGGTGAAGACATCAATCAATCAATGCAGGGGCGTTCACAAGGGGGGGCACGGGGGGAGGGGGGGCGCCCTCCCCAACTCGTAGAAAAAATTTAGTTGGTAGGTAGATGCAGTTGTATTTTTGATTATCTAAATTTAAGGTATCTGTTTTTAATCCCAAAACTATCTCATGATATGTGATATATGTGTGTTACTAGGTAATTGACATCATTGCTACGGAAATGGATACACACTTCACCGAAACCAGCACATTTACTTAGATGTATGATGTGCCTTGATCCTTCTAATTCTTTTGCAAATTTTGATCATAGTCAATTGTTACACCTTGTTGAGTTATATCCAGATGATTTCACTACCAATGATCGAATTGAGCTCAACCATGAACTTAAAAGTTACATTGGTTATATAAAATCAAATGAAGTATTCTCTCATAATACTAATCTTGGAGTTCTTGCAAAGAAGATGGTGGAGTTGAATTATCACAACTATTTTTCCTTTAATATATCGGCTCATCGAGTTAGAACTGATCTTACCTGTCAAAACAGCGAGTGTGGAAAGAAGTTTTTCTGCGATGAATATAATAAAGACTGACTAGCGCAACCGATTGGGAGACGACTTACTATCGGACTGTTTACTGTGTTACTTCGAGAAGGAAGTTTTTGGAACCATTTCAAAAGAAAACATTATGCAACAATTTCAGAATTTGCAGCCACCGATAATCCCTCCTGCTGCTCGTCCTTCATTTTGTAAATAAAAGGTATGTCGAGCGTTAAATTAATAACTTTTGTTGGATATTGCTGCTTGTTAATGTTGCTTATGAATAACTTTTGTTGGATATTATTGATGGTTGCTTATTATTGTTGCATTTTGATTAGTGGGTGTGTTGGTTTAGATTTTATGTTATAATATTTGCATATATCTATATTGTAAGGGAGTTTTTACCGGATTTTTGATGGAATGTATATTGAGTCCGAAAAAGTGGACGGTGATTTTATAGTATGAATTTTGCCCCCCCAAAAATTAGCCCTGCGTCCGCCACTGAATCAATGTATAGTTGAGCCTCTCAAAGAAGAGACATCGATCAATTGTTGCATGTAAGGTGTAAAACTGAAACCGCACTGAAATACATCGATCTCTCGAAGACATCAATCAATGTATGCAGACATCCATCTCTAAAGCATGAGACATAGATTGATCGATGTCATTCAAACTTCAAATTTTTATAGCCGTTGAAACAAAATCCAAGAAAGTTTTGAAGTGTTTTCTCTCTCCAATCTTACTCAAATTTCTTGTAAACTTTCTCCTAACATCTATAATGCTTTCTTGACTATTGCAAACATCCCTAAGATTTTCTAGGGTGGCTATGGAGCTTCAAATCCAACTATAGATTGGCTAAAGAATATTTTGACATTTTCAAGACATTTGGTTGAGTTGAAGAGTTGAGGGAGGCTGCAAAAACGTTGCTCACATCCTCTATATATTGAAGAATCTTAGATGAAGTATTTACACCCTTTCATCCTCTTCAAGCTTCATCCTTTATTGTTGAAAAAGCTCTCAAGTGTGCAAAAATGCTTAAAGCTTATTAAGCTCTTGTTGCTTGTTTTTCATTGTTGTACTATGAGAGTAGAAGTCTAACACAAAAAAAACTATACGAATTTGATGTAATTTTTTGGATCTAGACATCTTAGAAAGTGTAATCCCACTGCTTCACAAGATCCACTTGGTGAAAGTTCTTTGAGAGAACTTTGTTGAATCATTGTGTTGTTCCGAGGTGAGTTTTTTTGTTAAATTTGTACTGAATTGGGCTGAAAAAGGTGCTATAACAGTAGCTTGAATTTGATGGATTGCCTCAGAAAAGGTTTATGGACGATTACGATGTTTTTCCTAGTCTCAAGAATCAAGAATATGAAAGATATTGTATTCTTTCAATTACGTTTTGTGTATGCATCAGTAGTCTTAATATAGTATACTTGTAAGCTAAATATGGTAAAGATTACATAGTCAATTACAATAATACGTTGTTGATGCTACTCTAATTAAGATTCCAGATTATCTTCCTCATTACGGTGATATATTGCATACTCTTCTAACACATAAAGCATATTCTGAATTCGACTTTGAAATCTATATGTAGATGAATAAGCTGATCATGCATCTTTCAAGTTTCAAGTTCTATTTACAATGTTGGTCGACGTACCTCTCACTAACTGAAATAAAAAAAAATCAATAGGTATATCTGCATTAAATAAGAAAAGGTTATGAACTTATAGTCACAAAAATCAACTCGGCCATTATGAGCTTATGGGTCAAAATTGCGAATGCATACCTTTGTTTCATTAAATTTATGATCTCAAAACCTCTTTAATAGAATTTAAACTCATAATTTTGTCTTGAAGAAAGACTCATATCATTTGAAAGTTTATGACCTTAAAAATTGTTTTGATCTCTTCTTAAGAAAAAATGAAGAAAGTGTTTATAGAATACAAATTCATACTATTTGAGGATTGAATTGAATACTAAGCAAGTCCAAGGTGAAAATTTCGTTTAAAGCTTGATTTGTTGCTTTGTAGCTTCAAAGAAGTCCAGAAGTTGAATATCTGTATTTGTGTGGTTTTAAATGATTGCTATTTTTCTTAAAAATTAAGTATAAACTGTATCCCCATTCCGTTTTGATAAGACTTTAGAACCCTTAAAGGTTAGTTAATTGAATGTTACAGCGTTGAGTCAATATCGTAGTGGATGAAACAATAGGTAATGTATCGCGTAAATCTAAGAGATGAGGATAGAGCTTATACATGACTCTGTATACATACATACATATTCTACATGCTACATTGCTAGATATAAAAGATGATCCTTCAAAGATGTTTCTGTTCCTGGCTTTCCAGATAAAGTAAACAGTAGCAGCCAAGGTAATCTCGGTTGCCTTTGGCTCTTAGAGCTTTCCCCTTGAGCCTTCATGATCCCCAAGCGAACAATCAATTGAGTGACTGAAATCCATGTGGTAGAGCTAGCCAACTTGTTTGGTAGCCGAGCATGAAAAGAAGAGTTGCTGCAGGGATTCTGGTCCTGCTAAGCAGAGCTGGTAGGTGATATCTACTAAGTAACCAAGTTTGACCTTGGTGGGAAGCTTGTTTAGTCTAGCAAGACAAAGCGTGAATCAGTGCTTGGGTAGGATGGCTGAATCTCAAACTATTTGGCCCAGTTGACTGCACTGCTCCTGTCTCTGAAGAATTCATACGCCAGCCGAGGTTTGAGGGCTCCATTAGCTGTCCATAATGTGATTACTTCTACAGTCGACGTGTATAAGCCTGCTCTAGTCAGCAGTATGTATTTGATCTCTATAAGCTTCTTCAGGAGTGAGAAGTCTGAGCTGCACCGCACCCTCGTCTAGAGTGTGCTGTATATCCTATATTTATGGTTCATCCATTTCACCCATAGCGTATCCTTCTTATGGTGCATACCCCATAGGTGTTTGGCCAGTAGAGCCAGAATCTATGCCTTCAGCTGTAGAAATCGCAGACCATATAGGCATGCTGACTTGGGACCAGGATACCCAAGCTGTTTTTGACCCTAGTAGAGAACTCTCCTTAAGGAAATGTAGGCAAATTCTATTCACTAGGGTCCTAGCTGCTACAGGACTAGGCAGAGCACTCAGCCAAAAACAGTTCACCCCTCACGGCACTAATTTGATTAGCTCTAGTCTACCAGCATACGACAGGCAAGCTGCATTCCAAAGCCCCACATTGTCCCTCAGCTTTTTAATGAAAGATGCATAGTGCGAGTTCTGCAATGTGTGTCTAGGTATGGGGATTCCCAGATATCTGAAAGGCATGGTGCCCTAGTGAAGCCCGTGTTGACCTGTAACCAGTCAGCTGCCTCGCCTAAGCCAGCATGGAAAAAAAGTGATTTGCCCATGTTGGCTCTAAGACCTGGACAGTCACCGAAGGTTTGGAGAGCACTTATAATGTTCTGAATTGAGCTGGCATCACCTTTGGAAAAAAGGATGAGGCCATTAACAAAGTAGAAGTGAGTGATATACTGTTTAGCATAACGCCGATGTGACCGTGGTACTCCTTGATGTGATGCAATTGTTTAAGGAGTCTTGATAGGTACTCTATGCCAACAATGAATAGGAACGCGGAGATGAGGTCCACATGCCTCAGGCCACGTCTGCCCTGAAAGAATTCATAAGCACTGCCATTGTGAGTAATAGAGGATGAATGGAGGTCATGCACTGCATGATCCAATTAGTGAAGACTGCAGGGAATCCCAATCCAAGAAGTATGCCCTTAAGAACTTTGAAATCTAGCACATAAACACACAACATGTAAAATATCCAGTCTACCGGTGGTTAAATAATGTAGACTATCAATCATACCTCTATATTTAGTTACCTCAACCGACTTTCCTTTTTCATCCTTGCCAAGCTTTGTTCTTGTGCTCATTGGCGTGATCACACTCCTTTAATCCTCAAACTTGCATTTCTTAAGGAGATCCTTGGTATACTTTGTTTGAGATATGTATACTCCATCTTGAGGTTTCTTGATTTGAAGTCCAAGAAAGTAGTTGAGTTCAATCATCATGCTCATTTCAAATTCTCCTTCTATCAACTTAGCAAAATTCTCACAAAGAGAGTCATTAGTAGCACCAAATATAATATCATCAAAATAAATTTGAACAAGTAGTTGATTATTTCTTTGTTCTTTAATAAATAATGTTATGTCAACTTTTCCTCTTGAAAAACTATTTTCAAGAAGAAAGTTACTTAATCTCTAATACCATGCCCTAGGAGCTTCTTTAAATCCATAAAGAGCCTTTTTCACTTTGAATACGTTATTTGGGTTATCGTGATTTTCAAAATCCAGTGGTTGAGCTACATATACTTATTCTTGAATTATTCCATTCAAGAAGGCTGATTTTACATCCATTTGATATAACTTGAAATCATTATAGCATGTATATGCTAATAGCATTCTAATGTCTTCTAATCTAGCTACGGGGGCAAAAGTTTCATCATAATCTGTACCTTCTTCTTGTCTATATCCTTGAGCTACTAACCTAGCTTTGTTTCTAGTTATGTTTCCTTGATCATCTATTTTATTTCTAAATACCCATTTAGTGCCAATTATAAGATATTCACTAGTTTTAGCAACTAACTCCCAAACGTCACTTCTCTCAAACTGATTTAGCCCTTCTTTCATGGCTACTATCAAATCTTCATCAATTATTGCCTTTTACATTTTTAGGTTCAACTTGTGAAATAAAGTCATTTTCATGAAATTTTCTTCTTGTTAATATGCCTTGACTTGTTTCTCCTAATATATATTCTTTGGGGTGCTCTTTCCTATATTTATATGATTCCAGTAAGTTTGAAGTACCACCTCTCACTTCTTCCTCTTCCTCTATCTTAGGTCCACTTTCAAGTGAGTCAATTCTAATATCAATAACAATATTTCCTTTTGGATTCTCAAACATTTCTATATGACTTACTTCAATTATTTCATTTTCCTCATCATCATTTAGGCTTGGTTAATCATGAAGGAATTCACTAAACTTAACATGAATTACATCATCAACTTTCATATTTCTTTTATTGTATATCTTAAATGCCTTGCTATTTTGAGCATAACCCATAAAAATTCTTTCATTCGCTTTCAAATTGCATTTATACAAGTTATCTTTGGTGTTGAGTAAAAAAACACTTACAACCAAATAGCTTGAAATATCCAATGTTGGGTACTCTTCTTTTCCAAATCTCATAAGGAGTCTTTTTGAGAGATGACCTCAAATAAACTCTATTCATTACATGACAAGCTGTATTTACCGATTTTGTCCAAAATGCTTTGGTAGCTCAAATTCATTTAGCATGGCTCTACTCATTTCTTGAAGTGTTCTATTCTTCGTTTCCGTAACACCATTTTGTTGAGGAGTTCTAGGAGCTCAGAAATTGTATCCATACTCTTTGGATACACAAAG
The DNA here is from genome assembly GCA_036186865.1 of Eustoma russellianum. Taxonomy (NCBI): domain Eukaryota; kingdom Viridiplantae; phylum Streptophyta; class Magnoliopsida; order Gentianales; family Gentianaceae; genus Eustoma; species Eustoma russellianum. The sequence goes on from AP025058.1 coordinate 10,543,212, forward strand.
TTCTTGTAACTCAACATCTCTATCACTTCTAATTTCCTTGATGGTGTCTGCTTTTGGGTTTTCTAGTCTCTTATAAAGTTTTATAAACTCTTGGAATGCATCATTCTGTTTAGATAAGAACATGATCCACGTGTACCTAGAAAAGTCACCTACCACTACAAAAGAATAATGTTTTTCACCTAGACTTGCCGTACCAATATCTCCATACAAATCCATATGAAGCAATTGTAGAAGTTTGGTAGTGAAAATTTCACTTTTCGGCTTGAAGCTTGCTTTAACAAGATTTGCCTTTTGACAAGTGTCATATAAGCCATGGTTTTTGAAATTTAATTTTAGATGACCTTGGATCTTTTTATTTTTGCAAATCTTTTTGAAATGTTTGAAGCTAATATGTCCAAGTCGTCTATACCATAATTGTGTCAAGCCATTTTTGGAAACTAGACATGAAACTTTTTGTGATACCAAATCATGTGTACTAAATTTATAAACATAATTTTTCGTTATAGCCTCAAAAACATTCTACCATTCCTTTTCACTATGCACTTTCTTTTCTCAAATTCAACTTGAAAATCAGCATCACATAGTTAGCTAGCACTTATCGAATTATACTTAAACCCTTCTACTTATTATAAATTATTAATTGTGAAAGAAAAGTTGCCAATTTCTCCATGTCCAAGGAGTTTGGCTCTCCCAATTCCAAAATGCATCGTCTTGTGTGTGGAATATCCGTTGTCCATAAGCCAGTTGATTCCCTCTTCTTTGGCTACTCCATTTATCTTGTGAGCAACAAAACCAAGAGATTTATACATTGGTACCCTTTGATGGTTGGGCCTTTTCGGGTTAGCTTGTCGACCTTAGGCTTCTAAACATACATGTTACCAAATCTAGCTCTACATGCACTTTTTACATGTCCTACCTTGTTACAATGAAAACAAGTAGGCACACGCCTTAGTTGTGTGTTTTTGTGTCTATGAGATGATGAACCATTTTGAGTTCTTTTATTATTTGCTTTTTCTTTTGATTTAATAACTTGGGTACAACAGTAGAGCAGAGGAATTAAATTCTAAACCAGATTTATCATACCATATCCTTTGATTTCCAAGTAATTTATCTAAATTACTTTTACTATTGGTTAATTTCAGTAAATCTATTCTTAATTTATCACATTCCTTCCTAATCTCCATAGTTTCTAGAGCCACAGTCTTATGCATGGTATGCATGATATTATGTTCTTGGTAAATCAAAATATTCTTGTCATGCAAGCTCTTGTTTTCTAATATGCACTTTCAAATTCTTTCTTCAAGTGTTTGTATTTTAAATTATTTTTCAAAAATCATTTTGTAAGTCACCTATTTCATCGTGTAGATTGAAATTAGAAGAAGTAAAATTTAACGCAAGATCATTTTTAATTTCTATGAGACAAGTGTGTTGTTCCTTTGTATTTTCAACTATTGCAACAAGTCCAACATTTTTGTCTTCACTTTCTTCTCCTTCTGATTCGGAAAGAAGATTATCCCATGTGGTTACTTCCGCATTTAAATCTTTCTTCTTTTGAGAAAAGACTTTCTTGTCCTCCTTTTTCAGCTCCTTGACATGGCAATCGGCAATGAAGTGACTGGGTCGACCATACTTATAGAAATTTTCACTTGATTCTTTGTCCTCGGGTGGTTTCTTGAAAACCTTTCTTGCTTGAGCCTTATTTCATGCAGCTACTATTCTAAATTTTCTATCTAGAAGAGAATGTTGGACCTGCAAGGCACCACTAGAAGGGGGGTTTGAATAGTGGGTGCGGAAAATTTGGTTTTTAAAATTCTTTTAATCCAAAACCCAACTTCTGAAAACAGTTTCTGTTTTTAGGACCTGTTTTGAAACGTTTTAAAAACTAGGTTACATGTCTTCAAAAATTCTAAAATTTTGAGAGATATTAGTCTCAGATGTTCTGAGTATATCCTTAAAATTTCAGATCAAAATTCAGCCTTTAACCCTTTTAAAAATCGTTGGTGCTCAGATTGCGCAAATCTGCCAGAAACGGTAGTCTGACTTGAAAAATTTATTTCGATTAAACCGTGGCTCCAAATGGTCTGAAAATTTAATGACAAACCCCTTACTATGTTTATTTAATTGATTTGAAACAATTTTGAAAAATTCCTTTGGAAGTTAGTCAAATACGTTCAAAGTCTCAACCTTTGCAAGCCTGAAAATCAGACTGCACTAATCTCAGAACGTTTGACGTTTGAATGACTTATACTTATCCAAAAGGGTTGAAACTTGCGCCCAATGAAACTTAAAACGTGTTCCTATGTTTCTGAAAAGTTGTGATTTTTGAAATTCGTTTGATATTTTTAAAATCGTGATGAAAATGATGCACAGTGCAGGAACTGAAACTTAAGTGCTGAAAAGTAGTGAACACAAAGATTTTTTACTGGTTCGGTTAAATCAACCTACTCTAGTCTTCGAGGACACCTTCCTTGGTTATCACTAATCACAAAACAACAAACAACACCTTACCACACAGGGTTGATGGAGTTATACACCAACTTCAACCCTTTACAAACCTTACAAGGAATCACAATGATCACAAACACCACCACCGAGCGGATGCAAGATTTATCACACCTTGATCAATCTTTCACAATGATATGGCGTGTATGGTGGTTTATATGAAGCCTATACAATATGTATGAATATGAATACAATAGACTTTGAGAGAGAAGAAGAAAGAAGTGTAGAAGAAAAGTGTAGAAACGTTTTTGCTCTCTTGGACTTGTAAGACTTTTCTTGTTGTTGATTTGCTCTTCTTCCCCTCTTTTTAACTCCATATGGCCGCCCCCTATTTGCATTTTCTTCCCCTTGAAAATTGTCTTTTCAGTCCTTGGAAGAATACCTTGCATCATTGTGACATTCACTTGCTTACTTGGCAACACTTCATTGGATGATCATCGTGGCTTTGCTTATTTGGCACTCATTGATTGGATGAGATTTGTCATCATTTTATGACTGTACAAATCTGAAAATATCACTTAAAAACATGTGCCAATTAATGGTTAAAATGTTTCCATAAGTCACATAATCAATCCCCTAAAATTTGCAAGACAAATTGATCACCATTTACTTGAAGAAATCGCCCTCCTCATTACTACACATGCTGAAATTTTCAGCATGTGCAATATTCAAGATATATTTAAAATATTACCACATTAGTATTATATCAATCCTTGAATATTGAGAAGCAAATTTATCACCATTAAGTTGACAAAAATCGGCCATTATAGCACACACATGCTGAATTTTCAGCATGTGTCATATGTGACATAGTTTGAAACATTACCTTGTGTAGCTCCCTTCTTTATGTCAGCAGCCTAGCATGCTTTATTCTTGGCCAATCAAGATGCCAACTAAGCTCCACATATGCTCCATTAAGGCTGAGCTAGGCGTGTGACAAGGCTTGAACATGTGCTGAATTTCATTTTTGCAAACTTTATAAAATGGTGCACAATATTTACCCACATATGGTATATTCCAATTAGCCCTAAATTGATTTTTCTAGAACACTTTAGATTGTATTGAATATGTAAAAAGTGCCTACGTACATGTTATATGTCATGCCAAAAACGTTCCATGTGTCGTGTTCGTTGAAAACCGAATTTTCGACTTTTGTCCATTACGCGATTTTTCTCCGATTGTATTCAAACTTTTTGCACATGTTATGTATATTATGTCACACATAATATACATAGAATAACTTGAATATTCAGCCCTAATGGCTGAAATAAAGTGGCGCCCCATGTGCTTGAAAGTTGAATTTGAAATCTCCACAATATGGCCTTAATTGGGGGATTTGAGAGTGCCAACATGGAATGATTTTATGGCTGAACATACCATGTGAGCCACAAAATTTGTGGCTATTTTTGAAGTGTAGGGGCTGGCCATCTATATATGGCAAGTACGTGATGTAGGATCTGCAAGGCACCACTAGAAGGGGGGGGGGGTTGAATAGCAGGTGCGGAAAATGTGGTTTTTAAAATTAGTTTGAACCAAAAACCCAACTTCTGAAAACAGTTTCTGTTTTCAGGACCAGTTTTAAAACGTTTTTAAAACTAGGTTGTAGGTCTTCAAAAATTCTAAAATTTTGAGATACCTTAGCTTCAGATGTTATGAGCGTCTCCTAAAAATTGCAGATTTAAATTCAACCTTTAACCCCTTCAAAAATCGTTGGTGGTCAGATTATGCGAATCTGCCAGAAACGGTAGACTGATTTCAAAAATTTATTCCTATTTTTACGTTGGTGGCCAAATGCTCTGAAATTTTAACCCCTTCAAAAATCGTTGGTTGAAACATTTTTGAAAAATGCTTTTGGAAAGTTAGTCAAATATGATCAAAGTCTCAACCTTTGCAAGCCTGAAAATCAGACTGCACTAGTCTCAGAACTTTGGACGTTTGGTTGACTTATACTTATCCAAAAGGGTTGAAACTTACGCAAAAAGAACCTTGAAACGTGTGGCTATGTTTCCTGAAAGTTTCGTGATTTTTTAAATTCGTTTACTATTTTTCAAACGTGATTAAAAACAGTAAATAGTGCTGAAACAGAAAATCAGTGCTGAAAGTAAATGACACCAAGAATTTTATACTGGTTCGGTTATCAACAACCTACTCCAGTCTTTGAAGACCACCTTTCTTGGTTCACACTAATCACACAATACAAAAACACCTTACCACAGGGTTGATGGAGTTACACACCAACTCCAACCCTTTACAAACCTTGTATGATGAGTACAATTCACACAAACACCACCGCCTTGCAAGATTGAAGATTGATCACACCTTGATCAATCTTTTACAAAGATATAGAATATGTGGTGGCCTAAGATAAGCCTATTCAAGAATATGAATGTAAGTACAATAGGCTTTTTAGAAGAAAGAAAGAAAGAGAGTGTAGAAGAAGAAGGCTAGAAGACTTTTTATCTTTGAATTAGCAACTCTTGTTCTTGTTTTTGTTTGCTCTTCTTCTCTCCATTTTAATCATCATGGCCGCCCCCCTTGGTGTTCTCCCCCTCTTGAAAATTGTCTTCTAAGTCCTTGGGAGAATGTATGGCATCAATGTGACATGATCTTGCTTACTTGGCACCTTCTCATTGGATGATCATTTAATCTTTGCTTACTTTACACTTCATGATTGGTTGAATGTTGTCATCATTTGATGACTTGGAAAATCTGAATATTTCACTAAAAACATGTGCCAAAATCAACATAGAATAATTTCCATAATCCACGAGATTGTCACATAAAGTTAGCAAGATAATTTTTTCACAAAAAGGGAAAAAATTCGGCCATTAAGAGTGGTTAACATGCTGAAATTTCAGCATGTGATACATGACTCTTTAATTCAAATTATTTCCATTTTTCTTTGATTTTTCTTTTTAAAATGAATCACCAATTAGTAGCAAATATTCTTATCAAATTGGAAATGAAATTTGGATATCAATATGGCCTAGAAAACGTTCAAGATACATTCCACATATGCTGAAACATTTCAGCATGTGTGATATTCAAGATATCACACTTTATGGTTTTGAAACTTATTCAAATTACTTCTATTTCTTCTTCCAATTAACCACATAATTCAAGACATAAAATATGTCTATTTTTGGAGATGAAAATCGGCCACCATATAGTGCACATGCTGAAATTTTCAGCATGTGTTACAAATGAGACAAAGTTTGAAATCTTACCATTTGTAGCTTCTTTCTTTAAGTCACCAACATTGTATGATTGATTCTTGACCATGCCAAAAAGGATCCAAATATGCTCCATCACAGCTGTAGGGGCGTGTATACATGTATATGCATGTGCTGAATTTCATTTTTGCTAACTTTGTTAAATAGTGCACATTTAATAATACACACATGTTATATTCCAATCATCCCTTAATTTAATTTTCTAGAACACTTTAAGATGTATGACATATGTAAAAAGTGTCTAGATACATGTCGTATGATGTGCCAAAAATGTTCCATGTGTTGTGTACGTAGAAAACCGAATTTTCGATATTTATCGATTACCCGATTTTTCTCTAATTAAATTCCAAATTTTTGCACATGTTATATATATTATGTTACACATAATATATATAATATAAAATTTAATTCTCAGCACTTGGCTGGTCTAAAGTGGCACCTAGACATGTGACAAAATTGAAATTGGAATCTCCACAATTTGGCCTTAATGTGGAGTGATTTGTGTGTGCCAACATGGAATGATTTTATAGCTGAAAATATCATCATAGCCACGAAATTAATAATGATTTTGGAGGTGTAGGGGCTGGCCATCTATTTATGGCAAGTACGTGACACGTTGGCAAAGTTTCGGTATTCGCCCGATACGACCATTTTCGGTTTAGAACCTTCTAACGTGTCGTATTTAATTTGTCAGCACCATGACTTATATCAATTGATATAAGACCTAAATATACTCATAAATATGAGTTAAGTATGGTGGTGTGATGTTAACGTACGTACGTAAAATATATAACGTGTCGGTAGTACTTTGGAATACATGTGTATGTGTCTTTTTCAAAAAATCAGAATATATATATATATATATATATATATATATATATATGTGTGTGTGTGTGTGTCTGTGTGTGTGTGTGTGTGTGTGTGCGTGTGTGTGTGTGTGTGTATGGCGTGTAAATTAAATGAGGAGAGGAGGAGGAGACTTTCCTTCCTTAGCCTTGTTGCCTTTGTGCCTTTTCCAAATGTAGCTTCTTATAATGAACTACTTAGTTTTATTAACTAAGTACTTCACTTAATGAACTAGTTTAGTTCATTAATGGTGGCACCTGAAAATAGTATACACAAACAAATGTTTGCCATTTGATGTAAGCTTTAATGCTTCATGGCTCGTTAGTACGGCAACATTATATATAAACTGTATAAGGCAAGTAATATGCAATATATAATTCACATTTATCTTATGCTTGTTTTTATGCACATTTAAATCAATATTTTGAAATCACTCAAACCCCTTTTTCCCTACAATCTCTCCCTTTTGATGATTTTCAAAATAACCTATACTCATGATTTAAATCCTATCGCTCCCCCTTCAATCATGCATAAATTCAAAATTTGAAAACCGCTCCCCCTTGATTTATGCAATCAGTATCTCTCTCCTCCTTAAATCATGCTTTCTCTCCCCCTTTATTTTGAAAAGCAATCAAAATATGCCTGTAAAGAAAAAAATCATGCATTTCATATAACGTGCGTTCATAAGGGTTATTTATTCAACCCTTTGAAAATGTCCTTTTTTGTACCCACATTTGGGTGACCCTTCTAGGTCTTCCAAAAGGTTAGAAAGGTGATAAAAGCACAACATAATATACTTTAGGTGCAACTGTATCTGGCCTTTGGCCAAGAACTCCTTTATACGCATTATATGTAGGACGTTTTTGATATGTCCTTGTGTTTGTGTGCGTAGTGCGTGGGTGGAATGAATTCCGTGTATGCATCACTCTTTTCTTTTCATATCTATATGGTACAACATTGTATTTCGCATGATATGATGAATAAGTGGGGCGTGATGAGGGAAGAGGTCTTTGCGTCATCTTAGACGCCGTTTTTGGCTTTGGGGTGTCTACTTTCTTAGACACAACGAACTTAGTTGGTTTGGTGGATGCTTCATTTGTCTCAACGTATCCGAAACCTGTTTTGTCACTATCATGATTTTGTGATAAGATAATACGATGCAGCATGTTAGATTCCGTGTCAAATTGTTTCACCTTTTTCTCTACATCCGCATTCCTTGATTTCAAGTTTGAAATCTCGGATTTCAATTCAGTGTTCTCAAATGTCAATGATGAAATTTCAGACTTTAATGAATTTATAATGCATGACGACTCTTCTTTTGAATCGTTTAATTGAGACACAAGATCTTTGTTAGAAGATTCTAACAATTTTTTGTCTTCAATCAATCGCTTCTTTTCTTTTGCAAGAGTCTTTGAAAACTTATGCAATTCTAAATATTGACTAAATAAATCATCATAAGAACATTCAGAATGGGAATCAGAGTCGGAAGATACCTCATTTGATGTTTTAGATGTAAAGCATACTTGTGCCTTGTGTTCTTCCGTATCATCAGTCTCAGAGTCGGATGTGTCACTCCAAGTGGAGGCTTTGAATGCTCTTCTCCTTTGCTTAGGTTCTGAGACGAGTCTATTCTTGTTCCGATCCTTGTCAGGGTATTTGTTTGTTTGTTTTTCCTTATTAGGCCAGTCATATGATAGATGTCCGAGTTTGCCGCATTCATAGTACTTTATTTCCTTATTTTTATTTTTATGATCCTTAGATGAGGTAGACTTATGTTTAATCGATTTTCTCAATATTTTTCTTAATCCTTTAGCCATCGTGATTAAGTCCTCATCATCAGAATCTATGTCACTATCATCTGCGACGTATTCATTTGATTTAAATGCTATAGCCCTATCATTATTAGAAATGGACTTAGAATGTCTTAAAGCAAGTTTGTTTTCATATACCTTAAGTGATCCAATTAGTTCTTCCATCTTAATCGATTTAGTCTCTTTGCTTTCTTCTATGGCCGTTACTTTAGAGTCCCACTCGGATGGAAGGCTTCGCAAGACTTTCTGTACTTTTTCCTGCATGGTAAAAGCTTTACCAAGAGACTCAAAAGAATTGTAGATGTTAGTCAAACGAAGATCCATATCAACAATAGATTCATTAGGCAATAATTTAAACGACTCAAGTGTGGACATAAGCATGTTTATCTTTGACTCTTTTACTTGACTCGTGCCTTCGTGTTTCATTTCGAGTATCCTCCACATTTCTTGTGCACTAGAACAGTTTGAGACATAACTAGACTCACTCTTACTTAAACCATTTAGGAGCAATTGCATAGCCCTAGCATTCATGCTAAGTTTCTTTTTATCATCACTTGTATATTCTTGTCTAGGTTTAACAACTTCTAGTGTGACTCCGTCTACGGTAGATAACTTAGATCGAACAAAAGGACCATCTTCTATAATCGACCAAAGATCAATATCTATTGCCATAAAGAAAAGTTTCATTCTTACATTCCATTGAACAAAAGACTAACCGTCAAAGAGAGGAGGCCTTATGGTTGACATTCCTTCTTGCACGGTGTTATAACTAGTGGATGCTATCTCACGTAGATCGTTGGATCCTTTTGTTGTGAGTGTTCCTGCGCTCTGATACCAATTGTAAGATCTGCAAGGCACCACTAGAAGGGGGGAGGGGGGTTGAATAGTAGGTGCGGAAAATGTGGTTTTTAAAATTAGTTTGAACCAAAAACCCAACTTCTTAAAACAGTTTCTGTTTTCAGGACCAGTTTTAAAACGTTTTTAAAACTAGGTTGTAGGCCTTCAAAAATTCTGAAATTTTGAGTGACCTTAGCTTCAGATGTTATGAGTGTCTCCTAAAAAGTTCAGATTTAAATTCAACCTTTAACCCCTTCAAAAATCGTTGGTGGTCAGATTATGCGAATCTGTCAGAAACGGTAGACTGATTTCAAAATTTATTCCTATTTGTACGTAACTCCAAATGCTCTGAAATTTTAACCAACAACCCCTTATAAGTTATATTTAAATGGGCTGAAACAGTTTTGAAAAATGCTTTTGGAAAGTTAGTCAAATACGATCAAAGTCTCAACCTTTGCAAGCCTGAAAATCAGACTGCACTAGTCTCAGAACTTTGGATGTTTAGTTGACTTATATTTATCCAAAAGGGTTGAAACTTGCACCAAACGAACCTTGAAACGTGTGGCTATATGTCCTGAAAGTTTCGTGATTTTTTAAATTCGTTTACTATTTTTACAAATGTGATTAAAAACAGTAAATAGTGCTGAAACAAAAAATCAGTGCTGAAAGTAAATGACACCAAGAATTTTATATTGGTTCGGTTATCAACAACCTACTCCAGTCTTCGAGGAACACCTTACCCGGTTCACACTAATTACACAATACAAAAACACCTTACCACAGGGTTGATGGATTTATACACCAACTCCAACCCTTTACAAACCTTGTATGATGAGTACAATTCACACGAACACCACCACCTTGCAAGATTGAAGATTGATCACACCTTGATCAATCTTTTACAAAGATATAGAATATGTGGTGGTCTAAGATAAGCCTATTCAAGAATATGAATGTAAATACAATAGGTTTTTTAGAAGAAAGAAAGAAAGAGAGTGTAGAAGAAGAAAGCTAGAACACTTTTTATCTTTGAATTAGCAACTCTTGTTCTTGTTTTTGTTTTCTCTTCTTCTCTCCATTTTAATCATCATGGCCGCCCCCTTGGTGTTCTCCCCCTCTTGAAAATTGTCTTCTAAGTCCTTGGGAGAATGTATGGCATCAATGTGACATGATCTTGCTTACTTGGCACCTTCTCATTGGATGATCATTTAATCTTTGCTTACTTGGCACTTCATGATTGGTTGAATGTTGTCATCATTTGATGACTTGGAAAATCTGAATATTTCACTAAAAACATGTGCCAAAATAAACATAGAATAATTTCTATAATCCACAAGATTGTCACATAAAGTTAGCAAGATAATTTTTTCACAAAAAGGGAAAAAATTCGGCCATTAAGAGTGGTTAACATGCTGAAATTTCAGCATGTGATACATGGCTCTTTAATTCAAATTATTTCCATTTTCTTTGATTTTTCTTTTTAAAATGAATCACCAATTAGTAGCAAATATTCTTATCAAATTGGAAATGAAATTTGGACATCAATATGGCCTAGAAAATGTTCAAGATACATTCCACACATGCTGAAAAATTTCAGCATGTGTGATATTCAAGATATCACACTTTATGGCTTTGAAACTTATTCAAATTACTTCTATTTCTTCTTCCAATTGAACACATAATTCAAGACATAAAATATGTCTATTTTTGGAGATGAAAATCGGCCACCATATAGTGCACATGCTGAAATTTTCAGCATGTGTTACAAATGAGACAAAGTTTGAAATCTTACCATTTGTAGCTTCTTTCTTTAAGTCACCAACATTGTATGATTGATTCTTGACCAATCAATATGCCAACAAGGCTCCAAATATGCTCCATCACAGCTGTAGGGGCGTGTATACATGTATATGCATGTGCTGAATTTCATTTTTGCTAACTTTGTAAAATAGTGCACATTTAATAATACACACATGCTATATTCCAATCATCCTTTAATTTAATTTTCTAGAACACTTTAAGATGTATGACATATGTAAAAAGTGTCTAGATACGTGTCGTATGATGTGCCAAAAATGTTCCATGTGTTGTGTACGTAGAAAACCGAATTTACGATATTTATCGATTATCCGATTTTTCTCTAATTAAATTCCAACTTTTTGCACATGTTATATATATATTATGTTACACATAATATATATTATATAAACTTTAATTCTCAGCACTTGGCTGGTGTAAAGTGGCGCCTAGACATGTTATAAAATTAAAATTGGAATCTCCACAATTTGGCCTTAATGTGGGGTGATTTGTGTGTGCCAACATGGAATGATTTTATAGCTGAAAATATCATCATAGCCACGAAATTAATAATGATTTTGGAGGTGTAGGGGCTGGCCATCTATTTATGGCAAGTACGTGACACGTTGGCAAAGTTTCGGTATTCGCCCGATACGACAATTTTCGGTTTAGAACCTTCTAACGTGTCGTATTTAATTTGTCATCACCATGACTTATATCAATTGATATAATACCTGAATATACTCATAAATATGAGTTAAGTATGGTGGTGTGACGTTAACGTACGTACGTAAAATATATAACGTGTCGGTAGTACGTTGGAATACATGTGTATGTGCCTTTTTCAAAAAATCAGAATATATATATATATATATATATATATATATATATATATATATATATATATATATATATATATATATGTATGGCGTGTAAATTAAAAGAGGAGAGGAGGAGGAGACTTTCCTTCCTTAGCCTTGTTGCCTTTGTGGCTTTTCCAAATGTAGCTTCTTTTAATGAACTACTTAGTTTTATTAACTAAGTACTTCACTTAATGAACTAGTTTAGTTCATTAATGGTGGCACCTGAAAATAGTATAAACACAACAAATGTTTTCCATTTGATGTAAGATTTAATGCTTCATGGCTCGTTAGTATGGAAACATTATATATAAACTGTATAAGGCAAGTAATATGCAATATATCATGCACATTTATCTTATGCTCGTTTTTATGCACATTTAAATTATATATTTTGAAATCACTCAAACCCATTTTTCTCTACACGTGACACGTTAGCAAAGTTTCGGTTGTCACCCGATACGACAATTTTTGGTTTAGAACCTTATAACGTGTCGTAATAATTTTGTCATCACCATGACTTATAGCATATGATATAAGACCTGAATATACTCATAAATATGAAGTATATATAGTGGTGTGATGTTAACGTACGTTCGTAAAATGTATAATGTGTCGGTAGTACTTTGGAATATATGTGTATAGTGCCTTTAAAAAAATCTGAATATATGTATATACATATATATATATATATATATTTTTTTTGGCTGATATATATATATATATATATATATATATATATATATATATATATATATATATTGATGAAAGACGGGTGGTACCGTCCTGGCGTTTTATTAATAAATATAACCCTCACTTGTGGTAGAGGAATACCGTGGTTACATCGTATATATATATATGTATATATATATATATATGTATATATATATATATATATCTATATGTATATATGTGAATATATATGTACATATATATATGTGTATATATATATTAAAATGCGTGTGATAAAGTTGTAGGAGAAACTTTCCATTCTTTAATTTGTTGCCTTTGTGCCTTCTCCAAATATATCACCATTTAATGAACTACTTAGTTCATTTAACTAAGTACTTCGCTTGATGAACTAGTTTAGTTCATTAATGGTGGCACCTGAAAATAGTTCAAACACAACAAATGTTCGCCATTTGATGGAAGCTTTAAAGCTTTATGGCTCGTTAGTACGACAACATTATATATGAACTATATAAGACAGGTTTCATGCAAAAGCGTGTCAAGCCATAAAACGTGTCATGCATTTCTTTAGTACACGTTATTTAAATCATGCATTTTGTAATCATTCAAACCCCTTTTTTCATTAATCTCCCCCTTTTGATGATTTACAAAATGACCTACGTTCATGATATAAATTTTGTCACTCCCCTCCAATCATGCACACATTCAAATTTTGAATTTTGAATTGTCCCCAATTCCCCCCTTGATTTGTGGAATCAATCTCTCTCTCCCCCTTAAATCATGCATTCTCTTCCCCTTTATTTTGGAAAGACAATCAAAAGTGCATGTAAGTATGGAAAGAGATATCAAATCAAATCAGCAGAAATCATGCCTAATTTAGAACGAAGATTTTCATACGTGGCCTTATTTAGTTCATTAGTGAAGATATCTGCTACTTGTGCCTCAGTGCATACGTGATCTATGATAATATCACCATTGTTTACGTAATCGTAAAGGAAGTGATATCGTACTTCTATATGCTTGGCCTTAGAGTGTAGCACGGGGTTCTTAGATAAGTTTATGGCACTCATACTATCACAATAGATGGGGATACGATTTACCTTGATACCGAAATGAGAAAGTTGTTGTTTTGACCATAGTAATTGTGTCAACAAAGACTCAGTGCCATGTATTCATCTTCAGTAGTGGATAATGCTACACTTGCTTGCTTTTTCGAAAACCATGAAATTAATGAATTTCCTATAAATTGACAAGTGCCACTGGTGCTTTTCCTATCTATTTTACATCCACCATAATCCGCATCAGTATAGTCTTGCAAGTTAAATTCACAATATTTAACATACCAAATGCCTAAAGTGGGTGTGTGCTTAATATATCGAAATGTTCTTTTTCACAGCATTGTAGTGAGACAGTTTAGGCTGACTTTGAAAACGTGCATACATACATACACTGAACATGATATCAGGTCTACTAGCAGTAAGATAAAGCATAGAACCAATCATAGACCTATATAAAGCATTATCAAAGTCCTTCCATGTTCATCTTTATCTAGTTTAGTGGTGACGGTCATAGGGGTGGGGGACGATTTTAAATTCTCAAAATTGAACTTTTTAATCATGTCATTTATATACTTGACTTGGCTTATATGTATACCTTTACTCGTTTGTTTAATCTGCAAGCCAATAAAGTAATTCAATTCACCAACCATAGACATTTCAAATTTGGATTTCATGCAAGATTCAAATTCTTCAACAAGTTTATGAGATGTAGATCCAAAAATGATGTCGTCAACATAAATTTGAATAATTAGTAAATCCGATTTATCTTGTTTCAAAAATAGAGTGCTATCTATCGTACCGCTTTTAAAACCGTTTTCTAAAAGAAAAGTAGCAAAACGATCATACCACGCCCTAGGTGTTTGCTTTAAACCATATAGTGCCTTCTTTAGTTTGTACACGTGATCGGGGTGTTTCAAATATTCAAAACTGGGTGGTTGTTTCACGTATAATTCTTCTTGTATAAACCCATTTAGAAATGCACTTTTCACGTCCATTTGATAAAGTTTAAAACCTTTCATGCAAGCAATAGCAAGTAAAAGTCGTATAGCTTCTAAACGTGCTACAGGTGCAAATGTTCCGTCATAATCTATTCCTTCTTTTTGATTATATCCTTGTGCTACAAGTCTAGACTTGTTTCTAACAACTTTTCCTTCTTCATTCATTTTATTTCTAAACACCTACTTTGTGTCTATTATAGTCTTATCTTGTGGCCATGACACTAAATCCCATACATCATTTCTTACGAATTGATTAAGTTCATCATGCATAGCATCAATCCAAGAAGAATCACTCAAAGCATCAAACACATTTTTAGGTTCAATTTCGGATATCGCGGCATGAAATTAGTTTATCACCATTAAGTTGACAAAAATCGGCCATTATAGCACACACATCTTCTATAATCGACCAAAGATCAATATCTATTGCCATAAAGAAAAGTTTCATTCTTACCTTCCATTGAACAAAAGACTCACCGTCAAAGAGAGGAAGCCTTATGGTTGACATTCCTTCTTGCACGGTGTTATAACTAGTGGATGCCATCTCACGTAGATCGTTGGATCCTTTTGTTGTGAGTGTTCCTGCGCTCTGATACCAATTGTAGGATCTGCAAGGCACTACTAGAAGGGGAGAGGGGGGGGGGTTGAATAGTAGGTGCGGAAAATGTGGTTTTTAAAATTAGTTTGAACCAAAAACCCAACTTCTGAAGACAGTTTCTATTTTCAGAACAAGTTTTAAAACGTTTTTAAAACTAGGTTGTAGGTCTTCAAAAATTCTAAAATTTTGAGAGACCTTAGCTTCAGATGTTATGAGTGTCTCCTAAAAATTTCAGATTTAAATTCAACATTTAACCCCTTCAAAAATCGTTGGTGGTCAGATTATGCGAATCTGTCAGAAACGGTAGACTGATTTCAAAAATTTATTCCTATTTGTACGTAACTCCAAATGCTCTGAAATTTTAACCAATAACCCCTTATAAGTTATATTTAAATGGGTTGAAACAGTTTTGAAAAATGCTTTTGGAAAGTTAGTCAAATGCGATCAAAGTTCAACCTTTGTAAGCTTGAAAATCAGACTGCACTAGTCTCAGAACTTTGGATGTTTGGTTGACTTATACTTATCCAAAAGGGTTGAAACTTGCGCCAAAAGAACCTTGAAACGTGTGGCTATATTTCATGAAAGTTTCGTGATTTTTTAAATTCGTTTACTATTTTTCAAACGTGATTAAAAACAGTAAATAGTGCTGAAACAGAAAATCAGTGCTGAAAGTAAATGACACCAAGAATTTTATACTGGTTCGGTTATCAACAACCTACTCCAGTCTTTGAGGAACACCTTACCTGGTTCACACTAATCACACAATACAAAAACACCTTACCACAGGGTTGATAGAGTTACACACCAACTCCAACCCTTCACAAACCTTGTATGATGAGTACAATTCACACGAACACCACCACCTTGCAAGATTGAAGATTGATCACACCTTGATCAATCTTTTACAAAGATATAGAATATGTGGTGGCCTAAGATAAGCCTATTCAAGAATATGAATGTAAGTACAATAGGCTTTTTAGAAGAAAGAAAGAAAGAGAGTGTAGAAGAAGAGGGCTAGAACACTTTTTATCTTTGAATTAGCAACTCTTGTTCTTGTTTTTGTTTTCTCTTCTTCTCTCCATTTTGATCATCATGCCCGCCCCCCTTGGTGTTCTCCCCCTCTTGAAAATTGTATTCTAAGTCCTTGGGAGAATGTATGGCATCAATGTGACATGATCTTGCTTACTTGGCACCTTCTCATTGGATGATCATTTAATCTTTGCTTACTTGGCACTTCATGATTGGTTGAATGTTGTCATCATTTGATGACTTGGAAAATCTGAATATTTCACTAAAAACATGTGCCAAAATCAACATAGAATAATTTCCATAATCCACAAGATTGTCACATAAAGTTAGCAAGATAATTTTTTCACAAAAAGGGAAAAAATTCGGCCATTAAGAGTGGTTAACATGCTGAAATTTCAGCATGTGATACATGGCTCTTTCAAATTATTTCCATTTTCTTTGATTTTTCTTTTTAAAATGAATCACCAATTAGTAGCAAATATTCTTATCAAATTGGAAATGAAATTTGGACATCAATATGGCCTAGAAAATGTTCAAGATACATTCCACACATGCTGAAAAATTTCAGCATGTGTGATATTCAAGATATCACACTTTATGGCTTTGAAACTTATTCAAATTACTTCTATTTCTTCTTCCAATTAAACACATAATTCAAGACATAAAATATGTCTATTTTTGGAGATGAAAATCGGCCACCATATAGTGCACATGCTGAAATTTTCAGCATGTGTTACAAATGAGACAAAGTTTGAAATCTTACCATTTGTAGCTTCTTTCTTTAAGTCACCAACATTGTATGATTGATTCTTGACCAATCAATATGCCAACAAGGCTCCAAATATGCTCCATCACAGCTGTAGGGGCGTGTATACATGTATATGCATGTGCTGAATTTCATTTTTGCTAACTTTGTAAAATAGTGCACATTTAATAATACACACATGCTATATTCCAATCATCCTTTAATTTAATTTTCTAGAACACTTTAAGATGTATGACATATGTAAAAAGTGTCTAGATACATGTCGTATGATGTGCCAAAAATGTTCCATGTGTTGTGTACGTAGAAAACCGAATTTTCGATATTTATCGATTATCCGATTTTTCTCTAATTAAATTCCAACTTTTTGCACATGTTATATATATTATGTTAAACATAATATATATAATATAAACTTTAATTCTCAGCACTTGGCTGGTCTAAAGTGGCGCCTAGACATGTGATAAAATTAAAATTGGAATCTCCACAATTTGGCCTTAATGTGGGGTGATTTGTGTGTGTCAACATGGAATGATTTTATAGCTGAAAATATCATCATAGCCACGAAATTAATAATGATTTTGGAGGTGTAGGGGCTGGCCATCTATTTATGGTAAGTACGTGACACGTTGGCGAAGTTTCAGTATTCGCCCGATACGACAATTTTCGGTTTAGAACCTTCTAACGTGTCGTATTTAATTTGTCATCACCATGACTTATATCAATTGATATAATACCTGAATATACTCATAAATATGAGTTAAGTATGGTGGTGTGACGTTAACGTACGTACGTAAAATATATAACGTGTCGGTAGTACATTGGAATACATGTGTATGTGCCTTTTTCAAAAAATCAGAATATATATATATGTGTGTGTGTGTGTGTGTGTATGGCGTGTAAATTAAATGAGGAGAGGAGGAGGAGACTTTTCTTCCTTAGCCTTGTTGCCTTTCTGGCTTTTCCAAATGTAGCTTCTTTTAATGAACTACTTAGTTTTATTAACTAAGTACTTCATTTAATGAACTAGTTTAGTTCATTAATGGTGGCACCTAAAAATAGTATAAACACAACAAATGTTTGCCATTTGATGTAAGATTTAATGCTTCATGGCTCGTTAGTATGGAAACATTATATATAAACTGTATAAGGCAAGTAATTTGCAATATATCATGCACATTTATCTTATGCTCGTTTTTATGCACATTTAAATTATATATTTTGAAATCACTCAAACCCATTTTTCTCTACACGTGACACGTTAGCGAAGTTTCAATTGTCACCCGATACGATAACTTTTGGTTTAGAACCTTGTAACGTGTCGTAATAATTTTGTCATCACCATGACTTATAGCATATGATATAAGACCTGAATATACTCATAAATATGAAGTATATATAGTGGTGTGATGTTAACGTACGTTCGTAAAATGTATAATGTGTCGGTAGTACTTTGGAATATATCTGTATAGTGCCTTTAAAAAAAATCTGAATATATGTATATATATATATATATATATATATATATATTTGGCTGATATATATATATATATATATATATATATATATATTGATGAAAGACGGGTGATACCGTCCTGGTGTTTTATTAATAAATATAACCCTCACTTGTGGTAGAGGAATACCGTGGTTACATCGTATATATATATATATGTGTATATATATATATATATCTATATGTATATATGTGAATATATATGTACATATATATATGTATATATATATATATATATTAAAATGCGTGTGATAAAGTTGTAGGAGAAACTTTCCATTCTTTAATTTGTTGCCTTTGTGCCTTCTCCAAATATATCACCATTTAATGAACTACTTAGTTCATTTAACTAAGTACTTCGCTTGATGAACTAGTTTAGTTCATTAATGGTGGCACCTGAAAATAGTTCAAACACAACAAATGTTCGCCATTTGATGGAAGCTTTAAAGCTTTATGGCTCGTTAGTACGACAACATTATATATGAACTATATAAGACAGGTTTCATGCAAAAGCATGTCAAGCCATAAAACGTGTCATGCATTTCTTTAGTATACGTTATTTAAATCATGCATTTTGTAATCATTCAAACCCCTTTTTTCATTAATCTCCCCCTTTTGATGATTTACAAAATGACCTACGTTCATGATATAAATTTTGTCACTCCCCTCCAATCATGCACACATTCAAATTTTGAATTTTGAATTGTCCCCAATTCCCCCCTTGATTTGTGGAATCAATCTCTCTCTCCCCCTTAAATCATGCATTCTCTCCCCCTTTATTTTGGAAAGACAATCAAAAGTGCATGTAAGTATGGAAAGAGATATCAAATCAAATCAGCAGAAATCATGCCTAATTTAGAACGAAGATTTTCATACGTGGCCTTATTTAGTGCATTAGTGAAGATATCTGCTACTTGTGCCTCAGTGCATACGTGATCTATGATAATATCACCATTGTTTACGTAATCGCAAAGGAAGTGATATCGTACTTCTATATGCTTGGCCTTAGAGTGTAGCACGGGGTTCTTAGATAAGTTTATGGCACTCATACTATCACAATAGATGGGGATACGATTTACCTTGATACCGAAATGAGAAAGTTGTTGTTTTGACCATAGTAATTGTGTACAACAAAGACTCAGTGCCATGTATTCATCTTCAGTAGTGGATAATGCTACACTTGCTTGCTTTTTCGAAAACCATGAAATTAATGAATTTCCTATAAATTGACAAGTGCCACTGGTGCTTTTCCTATCTATTTTACATCCACCATAATCCGCATCAGTATAGTCTTGCAAGTTAAATTCACAATATTTAACATACCAAATGCCTAAAGTGGGTGTGTGCTTAATATATCGAAATGTTCTTTTTCACAGCATTGTAGTGAGACAGTTTAGGCTGACTTTGAAAACGTGCATACATACATACACTGAACATGATATCAGGTCTACTAGCAGTAAGATAAAGCATAGAACCAATCATAGACCTATATAAAGCATTATCAAAGTCCTTCCATGTTCATCTTTATCTAGTTTAGTGGTGACGGTCATAGGGGTGGGGGACGATTTTAAATTCTCAAAATTGAACTTTTTAATCATGTCATTTATATACTTGACTTGGCTTATATGTATACCTTTACTCGTTTGTTTAATCTGCAAGCCAATAAAGTAATTCAATTCACCAACCATAGACATTTCAAATTTGGATTTCATGCAAGATTCAAATTCTTCAACAAGTTTATGAGATGTAGATCCAAAAATGATGTCGTCAACATAAATTTGAATAATTAGTAAATCCGATTTATCTTGTTTCAAAAATAGAGTGCTATCTATCGTACCGCTTTTAAAACCGTTTTCTAAAAGAAAAGTAGCAAAACGATCATACCACGCCCTAGGTGTTTGCTTTAAACCATATAGTGCCTTCTTTAGTTTGTACACGTGATCGGAGTGTTTCAAATATTCAAAACTGGGTGGTTGTTTCACGTATAATTCTTCTTGTATAAACCCATTTAGAAATGCACTTTTCACGTCCATTTGATAATGTTTAAAACCTTTCATGAAAGCAATAGCAAGTAAAAGTCGTATGGCTTCTAAACGTGCTACAGGTGCAAATGTTCCGTCATAATCTATTCCTTCTTTTTGATTATATCCTTGTGCTACAAGTCTAGACTTATTTCTAACAACTTTTCCTTCTTCATTCATTTTATTTCTAAACACCTACTTTGTGTCTATTATAGTCTTATCTTGTGGCCATGACACTAAATCCCATACATCATTTCTTACGAATTGATTAAGTTCATCATGCATAGCATCAATCCAAGAAGAATCACTCAAAGCATCAAACACATTTTTAGGTTCAATTTCGGATATCGCGGCATGAAATTGGTTTATCACCATTAAGTTGACAAAAATCGGCCATTATAGCACACACATCTTCTATAATCGACCAAAGATCAATATCTATTGCCATAAAGAAAAGTTTCATTCTTACCTTCCATTGAACAAAAGACTAACCGTCAAAGAGAGGAGTCCTTATGGTTGACATTCCTTCTTGCACGGTGTTATAACTAGTGGATGCCATCTCACGTAGATCGTTGGATCCTTTTGTTGTGAGTGTTCCTGCGCTCTGATACCAATTGTAGGATCTGCAAGGCACCACTAGAAGCGGAGAGGGGGGGGGGTTGAATAATAGGTGCGGAAAATGTGGTTATTAAAATTAGTTTGAACCAAAAACCCAACTTCTGAAAACAGTTTCTGTTTTCAGAACAAGTTTTAAAACGTTTTTAAAACTAGGTTGTAGGTCTTCAAAAATTCTGAAATTTTGAGAGACCTTAGCTTCAGATGTTATGAGTGTCTCCTAAAAATTTCAGATTTAAATTCAACATTTAACCCCTTCAAAAATCGTTGGTGGTCAGATTATGCGAATCTGTCAGAAACGGTAGACTGATTTCAAAAATTTATTCCTATTTGTACGTAACTTCAAATGCTCTGAAATTTTAACCAATAACCCCTTATAAGTTATATTTAAATGGGTTGAAACAGTTTTGAAAAATTCTTTTAGAAAGTTAGTCAAATGCGATCAAAGTCTCAACCTTTGTAAGCCTGAAAATCAGACTGTACTAGTCTCAGAACTTTGGATGTTTGGTTGACTTATACTTATCCAAAAGGGTTGAAACTTGTGCCAAAAGAACCTTGAAACGTGTGGCTATATTTCCTGAAAGTTTCGTGATTTTTTAAATTCGTTTACTAGTTTTACAAACGTGATTAAAAACAGTAAATAGTGCTGAAACAGAAAATCAGTGCTGAAAGTAAATGACACAAAGAATTTTATACTAGTTCGGTTATCAACAACCTACTCCAGTCTTCGAGGAACACCTTACCCGGTTCATACTAATCACACAATACAAAAACACCTTACCACCGGGTTGATGGAGTTACACACCAACTCCAACCCTTTACAAACCTTGTATGATGAGTACAATTCACACGAACACCACCACCTTGCAAGATTGAAGATTGATCACAACTTGATCAATCTTTTACAAAGATATAGAATATGTGGTGGCCTAAGATAAGCCTATTCAAGAATATGAATGTAAGTACAATAGGCTTTTTAGAAGAAAGAAAGAAAGAGAGTGTAGAAGAAGAAGGCTAGAACACTTTTTATCTTTGAATTAGCAACTCTTGTTCTTGTTTTTGTTTGCTCTTCTTCTCTCCATTTTGATCATCATGGCCGCCCCCCTTGGTGTTCTCCCCCTCTTGAAAATTGTATTCTAAGTCCTTGGGAGAATGTATGGCATCAATGTGACATGATCTTGCTTACTTGGCACCTTCTCATTGGATGATCATTTAATCTTTGCTTACTTGGCACTTCATGATTGGTTGAATGTTGTCATCATTTGATGACTTGGAAAATCTGAATATTTCACTAAAAACTTGTGCCAAAATCTTAATTGATTTGAAACAATTTTGAAAAATTCCTTTGGAAGTTAGTCAAATACGTTCAAAGTCTCAACCTTTGCAAGCCTGAAAATCAGACTGCACTAGTCTCAGAACGTTTGACGTTTGAATGACTTATACTTATCCAAAAGGGTTGAAACTTGCGCCCAATGAAACTTAAAACGTGTGCCTATGTTTTTGAAAAGTTGTGATTTTTGAAATTCGTTTGATATTTTTAAAATCATGATGAAAATGATGCACAGTGCAGGAACTGAAACTTAAGTGCTGAAAAGTAGTGAACACAAAGATTTTTTACTGGTTCGGTTAAATCAACCTACTCCAGTCTTCGAGGACACCTTCCTTGGTTATCACTAATCACAAAACAACAAACAACACCTTACCACACAGGGTTGATGGAGTTATACACCAACTTCAACCCTTTACAAACCTTACAAGGAATCACAATGATCACAAACACCACCACCGAGCGGATGCAAGATTTATGACACCTTGATCAATCTTTCACAATGATATGGCGTGTATGGTGGTTTATATGAATCCTATACAATATGTATGAATATGAATACAATAGACTTTGAGAGAGAAGAAGAAAGAAGTGTAGAAGAAAAGTGTAGAAACGTTTTTGCTCTCTTGGACTTGTAAGACTTTTCTTGTTGTTGATTTGCTCTTCCTCCCCACTTTTTAACTCCATATGGCCGCCCCCTATTTGCATTTTCTTCCCCTTGAAAATTGTCTTTTCAGTCCTTGGAAGAATACCTTGCATCATTGTGACATTCACTTGCTTACTTGGCAACACTTCATTGGATGATCATCGTGGCTTTGCTTATTTGGCACTCATTGATTGGATGAGATTTGTCATCATTTTATGACTGTATAAATCTGAAAATATCACTTAAAAACATGTGCCAATTAATGGTTAAAATGTTTCCATAAGTCACATAATCAATCCCCTAAAATTTGCAAGACAAATTGATCACCATTTACTTGAAGAAATCGCCCTCCTCATTACTACACATGCTGAAATTTTCAGCATGTGCAATATTCAAGATATATTTAAAATATTACCATATTAGTATTATATCAATCCTTGAATATTGAGAAGCAAATTTATCACCATTAAGTTGACAAAAATCGGCCATTATAGCACACACATGCTGAATTTTCAGCATGTGTCATATGTGACATAGTTTGAAACATTACCTTGTGTAGCTCTCTTCTTTATGTCAGCAGCCTAGCATACTTTATTCTTGGCCAATCAAGATGCCAACTAAGCTCCACATATGCTCCATTAAGGCTGAGCTAGGCGTGTGACAAGGCTTGAACATGTGCTGAATTTCATTTTTGCAAACTTTATAAAATGGTGCACAATATTTACCCACATATGGTATATTCCAATTAGCCCTAAATTGATTTTTTTAGAACACTTTAGATTGTATTGAATATTTAAAAATTGCCTACGTACATGTTATATGTCATGCCAAAAACGTTCCATGTGTCGTGTTCGTTGAAAACCGAATTTTTGACTTTTGTCCATTACGCGATTTTTCTCCGATTGTATTCAAACTTTTTGCACATGTTATGTATATTATGTCACACATAATATACATAGAATAACTTGAATATTCAGCCCTAATGGCTGAAATAAAGTGGCGCCCCATGTGCTTAAAAGTTGAATTTGAA
The DNA here is from genome assembly GCA_036186865.1 of Eustoma russellianum. Taxonomy (NCBI): domain Eukaryota; kingdom Viridiplantae; phylum Streptophyta; class Magnoliopsida; order Gentianales; family Gentianaceae; genus Eustoma; species Eustoma russellianum. Next base: position 10,567,383 of record AP025058.1, read on the forward strand.
ATCTCCACAATATGGCCTTAATTGGGGGATTTGTGAGTGCCAACATGGAATGATTTTATGGCTGAACATACCATGTGAGCCACAAAATTTGTGGCTATTTTTGAAGTGTAGGGGCTGGCCATCTATATATGGCAAGTACGTGATGTAGGATCTGCAAGGCACCACTAGAAAGGGGGGGGGGGGGGTTGAATAGTAGGTGCGGAAAATGTGGTTTTTAAAATTAGTTTGAACCAAAAACCCAACTTCTGAAAACAGTTTCTGTTTTCAGGACCAGTTTTAAAACGTTTTTAAAACTAGGTTGTAGGTCTTCAAAAATTCTAAAATTTTGAGATACCTTAGCTTCGGATGTTATGAGCGTCTCCTAAAAATTGCAGATTTAAATTCAACCTTTAACCCCTTCAAAAATCATTGGTGGTCAGATTATGCGAATCTGCCAGAAACGGTAGACTGATTTCAAAAATTTATTCCTATTTTTACGTAACTCCAAATGCTCTGAAATTTTAACCCCTTCAAAAATCGTTGGTTAAAACATTTTTGAAAAATGCTTTTGGAAAGTTAGTCAAATATGATCAAAGTCTCAACCATTGCAAGCCTGAAAATCAGACTGCACTAGTCTCAGAACTTTGGACGTTTGGTTGACTTATACTTATCCAAAAGGGTTGAAACTTACGCAAAAAGAACCTTGAAACGTGTGTCTATGTTTCCTGAAAGTTTCGTGATTTTTGAAATTCGTTTACTATTTTTCAAACGTGATTAAAAACAGTAAATAGTGCTGAAACAGAAAATCAGTGCTGAAAGTAAATGACACCAAGAATTTTATACTGGTTCGGTTATCAACAACCTACTCTAGTCTTTGAAGAACACCTTTCTTGGTTCACACTAATCACACAATACAAAAACACCTTACCACAGGGTTGATGGAGTTACACACCAACTCCAACCCTTTACAAACCTTGTATGATGAGTACAATTCACACAAACACCACCGTCTTGCAAGATTGAAGATTGATCACACCTTGATCAATCTTTTACAAAGATATAGAATATGTGGTGGCCTTAGATAAGCCTATTCAAGAATATGAATGTAAGTACAATAGGCTTTTTAGAAGAAAGAAAGAAAGAGAGTGTAGAAGAAGAAGGCTAGAAGACTTTTTATCTTTGAATTAGCAACTCTTGTTCTTGTTTTTGTTTGCTCTTCTTCTCTCCATTTTAATCATCATGGCCGCCCCCCTTGGTGTTCTCCCCCTCTTGAAAATCATCTTCTAAGTCCTTGGGAGAATGTATGGCATCAACGTGACATGATCTTGCTTACTTGGCACCTTCTCATTGGATGATCATTTAATCTTTGCTTACTTTACACTTCATGATTGGTTGAATGTTGTCATCATTTCATGACTTGGAAAATCTGAATATTTCACTAAAAACATGTGCCAAAATCAACATAGAATAATTTCCATAATCCACGAGATTGTCACATAAAGTTAGCAAGATAATTTTTTCACAAAAAGGGAAAAAATTCGGCCATTAAGAGTGGTTAACATGCTGAAATTTCGGCATGTGATACATGGCTCTTTAATTCAAATTATTTCCATTTTTCTTTGATTTTTCTTTTTAAAATGAATCACCAATTAGTAGCAAATATTCTTATCAAATTGGAAATGAAATTTGGACAATAATATGGCCTAGAAAACGTTCAAGATACATTCCACACATGCTGTAAAATTTCAGCATGTGTGATATTCAAGATATCACACTTTATGGCTTTGAAACTTATTCAAATTACTTCAATTTCTTCTTCCAATTAACCACATAATTCAAGACATAAAATATGTCTATTTTTGGAGATAAAAATCAGCCACCATATAGTGCACATGCTGAAATTTTCAGCATGTGTTACAAATGAGACAAAGTTTGAAATCTTACCATTTGTAGCTTCTTTCTTTAAGTCATCAACATTGTATGATTGATTCTTGACCAATCAATATGCCAACAAGACTCCAAATATGCTCCATCACAGCTGTAGGGGCGTGTGTACATGTATATGCATGTGCTGAATTTCATTTTTGCTAACTTTGTAAAATAGTGCACATTTAATAATACACACATGTTATATTCAAATCATCCCTTAATTTAATTTTATAGAACACTTTAAGATGTATGACATATGTAAAAAGTGTCTAGATACGTGTCGTATGATGTGCCATAAATATTCCATGTGTTGTGTCCGTAGAAAACCGAATTTTTGATATTTATCGATTATCCGATTTTTCTGTAATTAAATTCCAACTTTTTGCACATGTTATATATATTATATTACAAATAATATATATAATATAAACTTTAATTCTCAGCACTTGGCTGGTCTAAAGTGGCGCCTAGACATGTGACAAAATTGAAATTGGAATCTCCACAATTTTGCCTTAATGTGGGGTGATTTGTGTGTGCCAACATGGAATGATTTTATAGCTGAAAATATCATCATAGCCACGAAATTAATAATGATTTTGGAGGTGTAGGGGCTGGCCATCTATTTATGGTAAGTACGTGACACGTTGGGGAAGTTTCGGTATTCGCCCGATACGACAATTTTCGGTTCAGAACCTTCAAACGTGTCGTATTTAATTTGTCATCACCATGACTTATATCAATTGATATAATACCTGAATATACTCATTAATATGAGTTAAGTATGGTGGTGTGACGTTAACGTACGTACGTAAAATATATAACGTGTCGGTAGTACGTTGGAATACATGTGTATGTGCCTTTTTCAAAAAATCAGAAAATATATATATGTGTGTGTATGGAGTGTAAATTAAATGAGGAGAGGAGGAGGAGACTTTCATTCCTTAGCCTTGTTGCCTTTGTGCCTTTTCCAAATGTAGCTTCTTTTAATGAACTACTTAGTTTTATTAACTAAGTACTTCACTTAATGAACTAGTTTAGTTCATTAATGGTGGCACCTGAAAATAGTATAAACACAACAAATGTTTGCCATTTGATGTAAGCTTTAATGCTTCATGGCTCGTTAGTACGACAACATTATATATAAACTGTATAAGGCAAGTAATATGCAATATATCATGCACAGTTATCTTATGCTCGTTTTTATGCACATTTAAATCATATATTTTGAAATCACTCAAAACCCTTTTTCTCTACACGTGACACGTTAGCGAAGTTTCGGTTGTCATCCGATACGACAATTTTTGGTTTAGAACCTTGTAACGTGTCGTAATAATTTTGTCATCACCATGACTTATACCATATGATATAAGACCTGAATATACTCATAAATATGAAGTATACATAGTGGTGTGATGTTAACGTACGTTCGTAAAATGTATAATGTGTCGGTAGTACTTTGGAATATATGTGTATAGTGCCTTTAAAAAAATCTGAATATATGTATATATATATATATATATATATATTGATGAAAGACGGACGGTACCGTCCTGGCGTTTTATTAATAAATATAACCCTCACTTGCGGCAGAGGAATACCGTGGTTACATTGTATATATATATATGTATATATTGTATATGTATATATGTATGTATATATGTGTATATATATGTATATATATATATATATGTATATATATGTATATATATATATATTAAAAGGCGTGTGATAAAGTTGTAGGAGAAACTTTTCATTCTTCAATTTGTTGCCTTTGTGCCTTCTCCAAATATATCACCATTTAATGAACTACTTAGTTCATTTAACTAAGTACTTTGCTTAATGAACTAGTTTAGTTCATTAATGGTGGCACCTGAAAATAGTTCAAACACAATAAATGTTCGCCATTTGATGTAAGCTTTAAAGCTTCATGGCTCGTTAGTACGACAACATTATATATGAACTATATAAGGCAGGTTTCATGCAAAAACGTGTCAAGCCATAAAACGTGTCATGCATTTCTTTAGTACACGTTATTTAAATCATGCATTTTGTAATCATTCAAACCTTTTTTTCATTAATCTCCCCCTTTTGATGATTTACAAAATAACCTACGTTCATGATATAAATTTTGTCGCTCCCCCTCCAATCATGCACACATTCAAATTTTGAATTTTGAATTTCGAATTGTCCCCAATCCCCCCCTTGATTTGTGGAATCAATCTCTCTCTCCCCCTTAAATCATGCATTCTCTTCCCTTTTATTTTGGAAACACAATCAAAAGTGCATGTAAGTATGGAAAGAGATATCAAATCAGCAGAAATCATGCCTAATTTAGAACGAAGATTTTCATACGTGGCCTGATTTAGTGCATTAGTGAAGATATCTGCTACTTGTGCCTCAGTGCGTACGTGATCTATGATAATATCACCATTGTTTACGTAATCACGAAGGAAGTGATATCGTACTTCTATATGCTTGGCCTTAGAGTGTAGCACGGGGTTCTTAGATAAGTTTATGGCACTCATACTATCACAATAGATGGGGATACGATTTACCGTGATACCGAAATGAGAAAGTTGTTGTTTTAACCATAGTAATTGTGTACAACAAAGACTCAGTGCCATGTATTCATCTTCAGTAGTGGATAATGCTACACTTGCTTGCTTTTTCGAAAACCATGAAATTAATGAATTTCCTATAAATTGACAAGTGCCACTGGTGCTTTTCCTATCTATTTTACATCCACCATAATCCGCATCAGTATAGGCTTGCAAGTTAAATTCACAATCTTTAACATACCAAATGCCTAAAGTGGGTGTGTGCTTAATATATCGAAATATTCTTTTTCACAGCATTGTAGTGAGACATTTAGGTTGACTTTGAAAATGTGCATACATACATACACTGAACATGATATCAGGTCTACTAGCAGTAAGATAAAGCATAGAACCAATCATAGACCTATATAAAGCATTATCAAAGTCCTTCCATGTTCATCTTTATCTAGTTTAGTGGTGACGGTCATAGGGGTGGGGGACGATTTTAAATTCTCAAAATTGAACTTTTTAATCATGTCATTTATATACTTGACTTGGCTTATATGTATACCTTTACTCGTTTGTTTAATCTGCAAGCCAATAAAGTAATTCAATTCACCAACCATAGACATTTCAAATTTGGATTTCATGCAAGATTCAAATTCTTCAACAAGTTTATGAGATGTAGATCCAAAAATGATGTCGTCAACATAAATTTGAATAATTAGTAAATCCGATTTATCTTGTTTCAAAAATAGAGTGCTATCTATCGTACCCCTTTTAAAACCGTTTTCTAAAAGAAAAGTAGCAAAACAATCATACCACGCCCTAGGTGCTTGCTTTAAACCATATAGTGCCTTCTTTAGTTTGTACACGTGATCAGGGTGTTCAAATATTCAAAACCGGGTGGTTGTTTCACGTATAATTCTTCTTGTATAAAACCCATTTAAAAATGCACTTTTCACGTCCATTTGATAAAGTTTAAAACCTTTCATGCAAGCAATAGCAAGTAAAAGTCGTATGGCTTCTAAACGTGCTACGGGTGCAAATGTTCTGTCATAATCTATTCCTTCTTTTTGATTATATCCTTGTGCTACAAGTCTAGCCTTGTTTCTAACAACTTTTCCTTCTTCATTCATTTTATTTCTAAACACCTACTTTGTGTCTATTATAGTCTTATCTTGTGGCCATGACACTAAATCCCATACATTATTTCTTACGAATTGATTAAGTTGATCATGCATAGCATCAATCCAAGAAGAATCACTCAAAGCATCAAACACATTTTTAGGTTCAATTTCGGATATCGTGGCATGAAATTGGTTGATTTCCTCCGGATTTATTCTTCTACGTGGTCGCACACCGTGAGTGAGGTCGCCTATAATGAGATCGTGTGGGTGATCCCTATGCCATCTTGGTTGCTTATTTTCTACGTTCTCATGCATTTCTAAGTGATCATGCATTTCTAGTGTGTCTACTTGATCATGCATGCCATCATCATTATCTAACACGGGTTTTAATTCAAAATCATCTTCATATTCTTTATCTTTTTCAACCTCACCAAATTCATTGAACTTCATATGAATGGATTCTAAAATTTGTTTAGTGATGGGATCATAACATCTATATACTTTTGAATTCACAGAATATCCAACAAAGATGCATTCAATTGATTTAAATTCAAACTTGTCTAAATTATCTTTTGTATTTAAAACAAAGCATTTGCAACCAAACACATAAAAGTAATCAGTTTTAGGCATGCGATCATTTATTATCTCATAAGGCGTTTTATTTATTTTCTTTCTAATAGACAAGCGATTAACTATATAGCATGTACAATTTACGGCTTTCGCCCAAAAAAATCTAGGCAATTTATTTTCACACAACATGGTTCTAGCGATTTCTTGTAGTGTCCTATCCTTTCTTTCTACTACTCCATTTAGTTGTTGAGTTCTAGGTGGCGAAAACTCGTGTTTGATTCCTTTTTCTTCACAAAATGCAATCATGTCTTTGTTTTTAAATTCACCGCCTCTATCGCTTCTTTTCTTTTGCTAGAGTCTTAGTGAATTTGTGCAATTCTAAATATTGACTAAACAAATCATCATATGAAAGTTCAGAGTCAGAGTCAGAATCAGAAGATACATCATTTGATGCTTTGGATACAAAGCATACTTGTGCCGTCTCCTCTTCTGTATCAGTCTCAGAGTCAGATGTGTCACTCCAAGTAGAGGCCTTGAGAGCTCTTCTCCTTTGTTTGGGTTCTGAGACGAGTCTATTTTTGGTCCGATCCTTTTCAGGGTGTTTGTTTGTTTGCTTGTCCTTGTTAGGACAGTCATAAGATAAGTGTCCAAGTTTTCCGCATTCGTAGTATTTTACGTCCTTGTCATTTGTTTTATTTTAATTTCTTTTAGTGGACGTAGCCTTAGGTTTGTTCTTAAATGATTTTATCATGAACTTTCTCAAACCTTTACCCAATAGTATTAAGTCATCATTGTCTGATTCAGAATCACTATCATCTACGTGATCGGAAGAAGTAGAGACGTATTCATTTGATTTAAAAGCAATAGTTTTACCTTGTTTCGATGTTGATTCTGATTTCCTTATAGTGAGTTTGTTTTCATACCTTTACTGATCCAATTAGTTCCTCCATTTTTATTGATTTGGTTTCCTTGCTTTCCTCTATAGCCGTCACTTTAGGGTCCCATTCGGAAGGAAGGCTTCATAGTATCTTTTGGACCTTTTCCTATGTAGAGAAAGCTTTGTCAAGAGACTCAAGAAAATTGTAAATATTAGTCAAACGTATATCCATATCGACAATAGATTCATTTGGCAATAACTTAAAGGACTCAAGTGTAGACATAAGCATATTAATTTTGGACTCCTTTACTTGCCTAGTCCCTTCGTGTTTCATCTCAAGAATTCTCCACATTTCTTAAGCACTAGAGCAATTAGACACATAGCTAGATTCACTTTTACTTAGACCATTTAAAAGTAATTGCATGGATCTAGCATTCATGCCTAGTCTCTTTTTGTCATCACTAGTATACTCTTGTTTTGGCTTAACGACCTCTAGTGTGACTCCATCTACAGTAGATAATTTTAAAGGAACAAATGGACCGTCCTCTATGATGGACCATAGATCACTATCAATAGCCATAAGAAAAAGTTTCATTCTTAACTTCCATTGAATAAAGGACTCACCATCAAAAAGAGGAGGCCTTTGACTAGACATACCTTCCTGCTCGGTTTCAAAGCTAGTGGTTGCCATCTCACTTAGATCGTTGGATCTTCTTGTTGTGAGTGTTCCGGCGCTCTGATACCACTTGTAGGACATGCAAGGCACCACTAGAAGGGTTGAGGGTTGAATAGTGGGTGCGGAAAATTTGGTTTTTAAAATTGTTTTAATCCAAAAACCCAAACTTCTGAAAACAGTTTCTGTTTTCCGGACCTATTTTGCAACGTATAAAAACTAGGTTACAGGTATTCAAAAATTCTGAAATTTGTAGAGATCTTAGTTTAAGATGTTCTGAGCATCTCCTAAAAATGTTAGATCAAAATTCAACCTTTAACCCTTTTAAACATTGTTGGTGGTCAGATTGCGCAAATCTGCCAGAAACGATAGTCTGACTTGAAAAATTTATTCCGATTAAACCGTGGCTCCAAATGGTCTGAAAAATTAATGAAAAACCCCTTACTATGTTTATTTGATTGGGTTGAAACAGTTTTGAAAAATTCCTTTGGAAATTTAGCCAAATACGTTCAAAGTCTCAACCTTTGCAAGTCTGAAAATCAGACAGCACTAGTCTCAGAACTTTTGACGTTTGAATGACTTTATACTTGTCCAAAAGGGTTGAAACTTGTGCCAAATGAAACTTAAAACGTGTGCCTATATTTCTGGAAATTTTCGTGATTTTTGAAATTTGTTTGATATTTTTAAGATCGTGATGAAAATGATGCACAGTGCAGGAACTGAAAGTAAAGTGCTAAAAAGTAGCGAACACAAGGAATTTTATACTGTTTCGGTTAAATCATCCTACTCCAGTCTTCGAGGACACCTTCCTCGGTTATCACTAATCACAAAACAACAAACAACACCTTACCACATAGGGTTGATGGATTCATACACCAACTCCAACCATTTACAAACCTTACAAGGAATCACAACGATCATGAACACCACCATCAAGCGGATGCAAGATTGATCACACCTTGATCAATCTTTCACAATGATATGGAATGTATGGTGGTTTATATGAAGCCTATACAATATGTATGAATATGAATACAATAGGCTTTGAGAGAGAAGAAGAAAGAAGTGTGGAAGAAAAGTGTAGAAACGTTTTTACTCTCTTGGACTTGTAAGACTTTTCTTGTTGTTGATTTGATCTTCTTCTCCTCTTTTTAACTCCATATGGTCGCCGCCTATTTTCATTTTCTTCCCCTTGAAAATTATCTTTTAATTCCCTGGAAGAATACCTTGCATCATTGTGACATTCACTTGCTTACTTGGCAACACTTCATTGGATGATCATCGTGGCTTAGCTTATTCGACACTCATTGATTGGATGAGATTTGTCATCATTTGATGACTGTGTAAATATGAAAATATCACTTAAAAACGTGTGCCAATTAGTGGTTAAAATGTTTCCATAAGTCACATAATCAATCCCCTGAAATTTGCAAGACAAATTGATCACCATTTACTTGAAGAAATCGCCCACCTCATTACTAGATATGCTGAAATTTTCAGTATGTGCAATATTCAAGATATATTCAAAATATTGACATATTAGTATTATATCAATCCTTGAATATTGAGAAGCAAATTTATCACCATTAAGTTGACAAAAATCGGCCATTATAGCACACACATGCTGAATTTTCAGCATGTGTCATATATATGACATAGTTTGAAACATTACCTTGTGTAGCTCCATTCTATATGTCATCAACCTTGTATACTTCATTCTTTGCCAATCAAGATGCCAACTAATCTCCACATATGCTCCATTAAGGCTGAGATAGGCGTGTGACAAGGCTTGAACATGTGCTGAATTTTATTTTTGCAAACTTTATAAAATAGTGCACAATAATTATACGCATATGGTATTATTCCAATCAACCCTAAATTGATTTTTCTAGAACACTTTAGAATGTATTGAATATATAAAAAGTGTCTAGATACATGTTATATGTCATGCCAAAAACGTTCCATGTGTCGTGTTCGTAGAAAACTGAATTTTCGACTTTTGTCGATTACGCGATTTTTCTCCGATTGTAATCAAACTTTTTGCACATATTATATATATTATGTCGCAAATAATATACATAGAATAAATTGAATATTCAGCTCTAATGGCTGAAATAAAGTGGCGCCCCATGTGCTTAAAAGTTGAATTTGAAATCTCCACAATTTGGCCTTAATTGGGGATGATTTGTGTGTGCCAACATGGAATGATTTTATGGATGGACATACCATATGAGCCACGAAATTTGTGGCCATTTTTAAAGTGTAGGGGCTGGCTATCGATATATGGCAAGTACGTGACACGTTAGCGAAGTTTCGGTTGTCACCCGATACGACAATTTTCAGTTTAGAACCTTGTAACGTATCGTAATAATTTTTTCATCACCATGACTTATACCATATGATATAAGACCTGAATATACTCATAAATATGAGGGAAATATAGTGGTGTGACGTTAACGTACATTCGTAATATGTATAACGTGTCGGTAGTAATAAGAATATACGTGTATAGTGCCTTTAAAAAAAATCTGAATATATATACATATATATATATATATGTATTAAAAGGCGCGAGATAAAGGTGTAGGAGAAACTTTCCATTCTTCAATTTGTTGCTTTTGTGCCTTCTCCAAATATATCACCATTTAATGAACTACTTAGTTCATTTAACTAAGTACTTCACTTAATGAACTAGTTTAGTTCATTAATGGTGGCACCTGAAAATAGTTTAAACACAACAAATGTTTGCCATTTGATGTAAGCTTTAAAGCTTCATGGCTTGTTAGTACGACAACATTATATATGAACTATATAAGACATGTTTCATGCAAAAACGTGTCAAGTCATAAAATATGTCATGCATTTCTTTAGTACACGTTATTTAAATCATGCATTTTGTAAGCACTCAAACCCATTTTTCTCATCAGAGAACTTTCTCATCCGACTCATCAAACTCTACCACTAATCCTTGATGTGATGCATGTGTAGACTTAATAGGATTCATCCTATTTTGCTCATCAATAAGAATTTCATGTATGAGCAGATTACCGGGTAGCTCATCAAAAGTAAGTGTCTTGAGATTTTTGGATTCGGTGATGGCAGTCATTTTGGGTGTCTATTCTCTTGGTAAAGAGTTGAGAAGTTTTGAGACAATATCTTCATTTGAGATTTCTGGTCAACCATGGAGAGTTAATTCACTATTCATGTGAATCGGTCGACAGTCTCCTCAATCTTTTCGCCACTCCTCATACCAAACATTTCATATTCCTTCATGATCATAGGTCTTTTGGCCATGAGTTGGTCAACATACAATGGTGTGACAAGCCGCGAGCAGTTGCAAGAGATTATCTGGTCAACCTAAAGAGTCTGTGGGAGGTTGGAGAATTTCACCCAAACTGGGACCTGCGTCGTTTCCGTGGACCCAAACGTAAAGAATCTGTGCTTTTTTAAGGATGAGAGACCTGCCATCGACAAAATATGGACATGCACATAGGACCTCCTCCATCTCTTTAACTGACTTCGAATTTGAAGATTATCCAACTAGAGGCATGAAATTCCACTGTGTGTTTGACCTTCAAGGCCTTGGAAAAGTTGTGAAATGCGTGCTGACATGGGAATCTTCCAATAAAGCAGCCTACAAAACAACAATCTATTTGCTCATCATTGCGTGACTAATCACTGTTGATGTGCACCTTGCCTGGGGTGCTCCCGTCAACCTTCTTGAGCCTGAGGCCGTGCTCAGTTTTTCCGTTCTTCACAAAAAGTGTGTTCCATGCTCTGCCTGATACTGGCTGAGTCGCAAGCTGATTTGATTCGGTTGGGGGTTGGGCAGAATTTGGGATTTTGAATTTTTGAGGGTTTGTCTACTACATGGGGAGGTTAGTTGGCAGTGGCAGGGCTAGGTGGCAGCAAGTTATTAGGTGTAGAGGAGAGAGAAACTGTGGAAGTCACGTGATGGGGGACAGTTTAGAGGCTGGTTGGTGGTTGGCTCATATGCATCGTCACATCTGGCTATTTAATACCAGTTCGACCATTTTTTGGGTGGGATTTTCTTTCTTCAGCATATTCTTCCTGGGGACTTAAGCTTGCAAACAAGATGCATCTTCATTCGAATCATCCAACATATGTGCAGCGGTACTGTTATGCATTGTAGTAGAGTTTTTTCCAACGGCAGCTCTTACACCTTTCCTAGCTTCGTAGATGAGCTTTCATCGTCAGAGCTGTAAGGAAAGAACAATTTTTCGATTAAAGTGTATTAAGATGCAGAGTAGGAAATAGGGGGGGGGGGAGGAAAGAACAATTTTTCGAGGTTAGAACATGTAAGAACATGTTTGGATAAATAAAATTCGATTCTGCTAATGCGGCATATCATATACGACTGGAGGTCGACACTCAATAAAATCCGATTCTGCTCCTGGCTTGGAGGGTTCAGTTTCACTAGGTCATTTCCTTCTCGCTTATTAATGATTCGATATACTCCAAACGTACCAAAGATGTTACATTAATTTGACTTGGACATAATTCAGAAAATTAAATGATTTTGACCACTATTTGTAACATATCGTTATTTTGTTAACTAAAGCAAACATGGAAAAAGCATGTAATTAAGTGTTAATTGAAAATATAGTAGGGAAATATTGACTGTTAATATATCACTATTGTTTACAAAATGAACAATATTCTTGAACCAAAAAATGGTAACTATAATATTTATAAAATGAAAAGTGTATACAAATACACACACACCCCCTAAGGACACACATAACTACGTATGATGAATTATACCTGCATGTATTTTTATAATTATGTATACACAATCCACTGTTTGTATGGTTGGCAAACATGTCATTTTTTGTGTTTCGTGTTTTTTGGTATCAAAGTACCAGACCCATATCTTACCCGTTTGTTTCGCGTGTGCGGATGTAGATACCAAAACATGTACATGTTAGGTTTCATATCGTGTGTCAGGTATATCCACAAACTTGACAAATACAAATATTTCACTTCATGTATGGGTCATTTCGTGTATTTTTTAGGTATTTTTAGCTTTCGTGTATTTTTCAGCAAAGAATAAAGGGTAGAGAAGTATCTTCAAAGAGGAGGATGAGGTCAGTGACACTGACGGCATGTCGCTAATGGAAGACCTTCGGACAAAAAGTATTTCAAATTTTAGAGAATAAAAGTTAAATCATAACTTCAGATAATCTCCATGTCTACAATATCCTTTTCTGTTTGGAGTGAATTTCGGTTTGTCCTTCGGCTTCACCAACTTTGTCGGAATAGAACCAAGACTACTTGCTTGCCGGCTCCTGATTAAGTGAGAAGTGAGAAATCAAAAAAGTAAAGTGTGAGTAAAGAGAGGAGAAATGAAGAATGATGGGTAGGGGCAGTAGGGGGCAATTGCAGAGGGTAAGAAGGAAGAGAATGGAAAATTGGGAATCATGAATTAGATTTTTAGGTTTTAGGACTTTCTTTTTTTATTTTATAATTTTTTACTTTAAGAATTCATAATTTATATTTAATATATATTTAAAAAATTGGGTATGACGGGTGTAAATGTGTTGTACCCCAACGATCATGTACGTAAAAACTACGAATAAGAGACGGAATGAAAACGACAATTTCTTTAAGCGCGTGTTACATAAGTCAACTTAACCCCTTTACTTAAACACTATTGAAGTGATACATGAAATATAGAGTTATATGAACGATGCATACCACTATATATTTGTATGTGCGTGCATATGATATATGTGTATGAAATGAATAAATACCTACATGCGTATACATAGGAGGATATATATATATAGTACACATAGGCGTGTATATATATGTATACATACATATGTTAATCTTAGAATATGATAAAATAAAGAAAACAATATAGTACATGAATTAAAATTACAAGAAATATCAAGATGCCCAAGAGGCCCCAAAATTCGGCCAAGGGGATTATAGAATTATCTAGCCAATTTTGTTAGTTAAAATGATTACTTAAAGTCTACTACACCATTAAGACAAGAAGTTTTCATGCAAAGAATAAATAGAAAAACAAAATAGACATGCATTTAAGGAACAAGTAAGACAACTCATTAAAGAAGAAGGTAGTATGGTTGAGGTCATAAAGACCCCAACCAAAACCGCCCCTTATGTCTAGACATGGAGGATTTTTAAATCCTACCATAGTTACTTTTTTCTTAAACCAAGGTTAAGATAACCATGATTTAATAAAGTAACTTGGGTTAGCACCAAAGTAACCATAGTTGAAATAAAATGACTAAGGTTATTGCTAACCTAACCTTGATTAGCACTCATGGAACCCTAACCCCCATTTTCTCCCTCCAAAAATCGGCCATGCCTCCTTCATCCCCTAGATTTTTAAATTTTGCAAGACAACATCTTTCATTTGTCTAAAACCCACCAACAAGCAAGCCAAGCAACACTTAGCAAAAATTCCCTCATCTCCCATTACCAATATTCGGCCCCCTTCATCTTGAAGGATAGAAGTTCAACTTCACTTTCAAGACTCAAGAAGACATCTAGGTAAGTCTTGTTCCAAGCTTCCTTAAGTGAGTTCATGTTTTGGTGAATAATGAAGCTAACATGAATCCTCCCCTTCACATCAAAACCGTGGCATCCATGGTTCAAATAGGTGAAAGCCATCAACTTCTTAGGTGGAAACATATTATGGTAATTGAATCTCCACTCAAGCTCATTTTGGTAAGATGCTCTAGCCTCAAACATATCCTATTTTCACTATTGAATGAAGACTAACCCTCTTCTTTCCTCTCCATCAAAACCGTGTGATCAAGGGAGTAGAAAGGGGTGGATTTCAACTCAACTCACTCCATAACCAAGCAAAGACAAGAGCTTTAGCTTGAAGAGGCAAGTATACAATGATCTCTCATGATTTATTTAAAGAGTTTGTGACTTGAATGCTTAGAAGTTCTTAAGATATGATCTTTAGTTGAATGTCTTAAGTTGAGACTATATCTTAGTGATTCCCTAAGAACAATGCCTTGCATGTGATTTATTCCTTTAAAGATGAAGTCTTTTCCTATATGCTATATGAAATAATGCTGAATTAGAGTGAAATAAGGTTCACCTAAGAAGGTCTAGATAAGATTGACTTGTGAATGTAACACAAAAGGTCCTAAGGAAAGTATACATGTGAAAGCTAGGATCTTTGTGAGGTTGTTGGTAAGTTTAGATTAAGATGACTCTTGAATGTAAATGCATGCTTGAATATGTGTTGTAAAATGTGGTTAAGGCACCACACAAGTTTTGGCCCAAAGTATTGAGTGAAAACATGGACATTTGACTTGGATAAGATGACAAAATAGCAAACCACTGGAAGTGGACAGAATAGAGTGACGTTTTAGATGGTTTAAGAACTGACCTTACAGACCTTCAATGAAGCTAATTTTTGGTAAAAAGTTAGCCTTATGAGTGTAGCCCAAGTGGGAGTTGGAATTTTGTTAAAATAAGGTAAGAATTATTTTTGACCAATTATACGGTAAAACTGCTCCAGTAGAAAATTCTGGAGCTGGACAGAATTGATCACTGGATTCAACGAATTGAATGAGGACCTTGTGGACCCTCAATAAATCTGATTTTTGGCACAATGCTACCTCCATGAGTGTAGCAGAGATGAGAGTTGAAATTTTGGTAAAATAAGTTATGGTTAATTTTTAATAAAATATTTGGTAAGACTGGTCAGACTTGAAAAACGGGAACTGAGCAGAGTTATAGCCTCTTTTGGTTGGCTTGAAAAGAGACCTTGTAGATGACCAATAAAGCTGATTGTTGGCATGATAATAATCCTATGAGTCTAGTGAACATGCCAGCTGGAATTTTGGTAAAACAAGTTCTGGATTATTTTATAAGAATTAATTAGTCAAACTGATCATCTGAAATTACTAGAACCAACCCGAAGTTTAGCAACAACTTTCTAGACTTAGAAAGGGGACTTAGAGATATGAAAATAGGCTAAATTTCGGTATGATACTAGTTCCACATGTTTATGAATTGTGAAAGTTGGAATTTCTGAAAAACGAATCACAGATTTGCGAAAATTGAATTCTTGGTAAAATAGGTCAGTTCAGTTTCAGCACCTAACCCATTTCGGAAATTAACCAAATGAGCCCCTTTATGATTATCGAAAAAATCTGAAATTTTTACGACATGTATCTAAGATTCCACCAAATGTATTTGTGACAAAAGATCAGGGAAATGAACCTATTTGGTTAGCTTAACCGCCCCATGAATATGAAGTAAAAGTCTGGAAGAATTTAGCTTCCGCATTCATGCATGTTGATAGGTTAAAAGGAATGCATACGCTTATTCATGTCATGACTTGCATTGCATATCACTACATGTATCACGCATTGTCATGAAACTGGTTTTATGGATTTTACTTATGCAAGCAAGTTTTATAAGCGATTATGTTTTTCGTTATGCATGAAAAGTTCTTTTACGGTCCCATGTTTTTAAAGTAAGCTTCATGATTCCTTTGCCGACCAAGCATGCGACTAACCCGACTCTAGACCCGGGGTTAATTGGTCTGATATCTGTTTTTGACCCGTTCAGATCCGGGGTTAATTGGTCTGATATCTGTTCTGGACCCGTTCAGATCTGGGGTTAATTGATCTGATATCTGTTCTGGACCCGTTCAGATCCGGGGTTAATTGATCTGATATCTGTTCTGGACCCATTCAGATCTGGGGTTAACTGATCTGATATCTGTTCTGGACCCGTTCAGATCCAGGGTTAATTGATCTGATATCTGTTCTGGACCCGTTCAGACCCGGGGTTAATTGGTCTGATGATATGTTCTGGACCCGCTCAGATCCGGGGTTAATTGATCTGACACTTTGTTTTTACGACACGTTACTTTATGGGACCGAAATGATGTTTTGACAAGACATGACATCATGCATTGCATCTTGCATAATTCACGATCATGAGGACATGTTGCATGTTACAGTTAATGGTTATAAGTTATTATTGGTATAACATTACCTAAAAACATGCTTAAGCCGAACGCCAAGTAAGTTCAGGATCAAAGATCAGGTATGGTATAGCATTCCCTAAAACATGCTTAAGCCTAACGTCAAGTAAGTACAGGATCCAGGATCAGGTATGAATTATGATTATTTGAGGTTTTTGGGGTAATAAATTCATGTTATGATTCTTTACGTATTTCATGGTAGTTTATTGTATTCTTGCTGGGTGATTTTTATCACTCACACTTTATTTTTCCCCAGAGCCGGATAACGCCAAAATAGAATGGATCGAGGATGAGCCGAGAGTACCTTATCCATAGGCGAGGAGCATGAAGGGATCTAAGCTTAAGGACTTTTGTGCTGCCAAGACGTTTTGTATTATGACTATGTCTGAACTCTCTGGATTTCAGTTATGCTATTTTGTGGGATTACGACTTTTGGGAACTTAGTAATTTAGTGTTGTATGTTTATTTTGAAAAGTTTTTGATTCTGCCTAAATTTTGCTACCATGATGAATGTTAGCATGGGAGTCCATGATTTATGTTATGGATTTTCGCATGTTATGCATGATGCTTCGTACTCTCCTTAGTGAAGTACGGCGGGTGCACCGTATCCAGGCGAGGCCGGGTGCGGGGCGCTACAGGTGGTATCAGAGCCCAGGCTCTAGATTTTGGGCAGAACGTAGGACTAAGTTATGATCTTAGCAATCTAAGTTTGATCTTAGACCTAAGTCATGATCTTAGATGAGTTATGGCCTTAGACTAGGACCACGTAGACCGGGTTTAGGATGTAACTTAATAAAGAATCCTGAACTATGAAAGTTAGGTCTATGACAAAAGACGTGCCCTTTCCACTCGTATTTTAAAATTTTCGAATTATGGTCCTTGGTCAAATAAATTGATTTTATTCCGATATTCTAAATAGACGATAAACTCATAAGTGCAGATGGTGAGGCCACGTGGCAGACCCCTGAGATCACGACCAGCTGCTCAGGAGCCCATTCCTCCACCACCAGCACAGGTTCTGCCGCCACCTCAGCCGGACCAGGATCCTCCAGCACAAAATAATCCACCACCGGCTCCACAGGCACCTGTTCCTCCGGTCATCCCGGATATGAATGCTTTCCAGGCCTTTTGTCAAGTCGTTACGCAAATAGGACAAGACCTAATTCATCAGAATGCTCCAACTCAGCCACATCAGCCAGTAAGGGATGCCAGTACTATTTTGAGAAGCTCAAGAGGGCTAATGTACCACCGTTTGAGGGAAAACCAGACCCAGACACTGCGGAGAAGTGGCTAGATGAAGTTGAAAATTGTTTTAAGTTAATTCAGGCCCCGGAGGAGATGAAGGCTCAGGCTATCATACGTATCTTAATCAGTGAAGCTAATCAATGGTGGAAGACGAATCTGCAACCTTTGCCCAGACCTATCACTTGGGAAAGATTTCTACAAGAATTTCATAAGTTCTATATCCCTCCGTCAGTCAAATTGCAAAAGAGGCATGAGTTTGAATCTCTGAGGCAAGAGTTAGGTATGACAGTAGCTGAGTATGCAAATAAGTTCATCGCACTTGGGAAGTTTCAGCCTGTTACTATGAATGATGAAGAAACAAAAATGCTGAAGTTTGAAAGAGGTCTAAATCCAAAAGTTAGGACATGGTTGGTGAATGCAAATCCTGCCAATTTTGGAGCACTTCTGGATGCATGCTACCGTATAGAGAGGGATATCATACGAAGAGATGATGTGGGCCAAAAGCGAGAAAGACAAGGGACCGGAAATGAGAAGTATAGGAAAATGGCTAAGAAGAATTTCAGAGGATCCGTTCGTCAGGGACAATCTCAAGGACAGAATCAGCGCCGCAAGCAAAACCAAAATAATTAGCCGAAGAATCAGGCCCCATCTCAGCAGCCAGCAATACCAGTATGCCCTTATTGCCAGAAGAGGCACGTGGGAGAGTGTAGGTGGAAGACAGGTAAGTGCTTTGGATGCGGAAAGGATGGTCATATGATTAAGGATTGCCCGAAAAAGGGAGCACAACCACAACAACAGCAAAGGAACTAGCGGCCACGTGCTAATGCAAGGGTGCACGCTATGACCGATGCTGATGTTGAAGAGACCGCTGACGTAGTGACTGGTAAGATTTAAAGTTTTATGTCTTCAATACCTTTCACTTATGCATAACTATCATATTGTTTAGAAAAACGTGCCCGGTTCAGGAACTGTCCTAGTGTGTAGCATGCCCGCAAATGTGTTGTTCGACAATGGCACTAGCCACTCATTTATCTCAAGGAAGTTTGCTAAGAATATCGATCATGATCCAGTCCGATTAGATTCACCTTATAGAGTACAAGCAGCTGGCGACCAGGTGCTTGTTTCCCATCACATATCCAGGAATTGTGCCTTGGAGTTTAATGACCAGTTGTTTGAGGCCAATTTGATTCCCATATCTATGAGTGATTTTGACGTGATTCTCGAAATGGATTGGCTCTCAAAGAATCATGCTCACATTGACTGCCGAAGCAGGCAAGTTATCATTAAGAACCCAGCTCGAGATGAGATGTCATTCCAGGGAGGAACTAAGTTAAAGAAACCATCCAAGAAAGTCTTTGTTAACGCAGCTCGTGCCAGTCAAGCATTAAGGAAAGGTCATGAAGGATTCTTGGTTTATGTTCTAAGTGCTGAACAAGAAAGCCCTACGCTTGCACAAGTTCCAGTTGTTACTGAATACCCTGATGTATTTCCTGATGATCTGCCTGGACTACCTCCTGATCGCGAGATTGCTTTCGAAATAAACCTTGTTCCAGGAGATGAACCTATATCAAAAGCCCCTTATCGCATGGCACCTGCGGAACTAAAAGAGTTAAAGGAACAGTTACATGAACTGTTAGAAAGGAAACTCATTCGCCCTAGTGTTTCACCTTGGGGTGCTCCGGTGCTATTCGTGAAAAAGAAAGATGGAAGTATGCGCTTACGCATCGATTACTGGAAGCTCAACAAGATCACCATAAAGAACAAGTACCCATTACCATGGATTGATGGTTTATTCGACCAGCTCAGGGTAAGTAGCTCGTAAGTTTTAACTTGACTAAGATTTAAATCCTTTGAAACCCTATCTAAAGCATTTTAGTGCAGGGATCTCGAATTTTTAGTAAGATTGACTTACGATCTGGATACTTGCAATTGAAGATTAAGGCGGAAGATGTTCCCAAGACTGCTTTCAGAACCCGCTATGGACACTATGAGTTCTTAGTCATGCCTTTTGGTTTGACCAATGCCCCTGCCGCCTTTATGGATCTCATGAATCGAATCTTCCAAGAGCAGTTGGACAAGTTCGTAGTGGTCTTCATAGACGACATCTTGATTTATTCACCCGACGAAGAGACTCACGCAGCCCACTTGAGGACAGTCTTGAATATTCTAAGAGCAAGATAGTTGTACGCTAAGTTTAGCAAATGCGAGTTTTGGCTGCGAAGCGTATCATTCCTTGGTCATGTGATTTCAGAAGATGGGATTTCGGTGGATCCCAAGAAAATTGAAGCTATCACGGAATGGCCTAGGCCAACAAATGTTACTGAAGTAAGAAGTTTTCTTGGACTAGCTGGATATTACAGGAAGTTTGTGGAAGGATTTTCGAGGATAGCTGTTCCCCTCACTAGATTGACCCAAAAGAAGACCAAGTTTGAGTAGAGTGCCGATTGTGAAAAGAGTTTCTCGGAGCTAAAAGCAAAGTTGAAATCCGCTCCTATCCTAGCTCAGCCCACTCCTGGTGAGAAGTACGTAGTATACAGTGATGCTTCGAAGAATGGTCTCGGATGCGTCCTTATGCAGAATGACAAAGTGATAGCCTATGCATCCCGACAGTTGAAACCATTTGAGCAAAACTATCCTATCCATGATGTTGAACTCGCCGCAGTGGTTTTTGCATTAAAGATATGGAGGCACTATTTATATGGCGAAAAGTGCGAGATCTATACAGACCACAAGAGCCTAAAGTACCTCTTTACCCAGAAAGAGCTCAATATGCGGCAACGCAGATGGTTGGATTTGATTAAAGATTATGATCTCTCCATTCAATATCATCCGGGAAAAGCTAACAAAGTCGCTGATGCCTTAAGTCGGAAAACAAGTCACCCACGTCAACCACCTCTTCAGTGAGACATGGAAGAATTTGGCCTAGAAGAAGTTGACTCAATCGATGAAGTTCTCGCCAAATTGGTTCTTGTCCCTTCATTGATTGATAAGATCAAGGAAACTCAAAGGATTGATGAAGCCATAAGAAAAGTCAAGAAAAGGATGGAAGATAAGCCGTGAGATGACTTTGAGATTCGCAGTGATGGCAGCTTATGGTATCAAGGACGGTTATGTGTCCCCGAAAACAAAGAAATTAAGGACGAAGTCTTGATGGAAGCTCATAACTCCCGATTATCTATGCATCCTGGAGCTAATAAGATGTATCAAGATCTCAAGCAAAAGTTTTGGTGGCCTGGTATGAAGAAACAAATAGCAGAATTTGTTGAACGATGTTTGATCTGTCAAAGAGTAAAAGCCGAACACCAAAGACCTGCTGGATTGTTACAACCCTTGGAAGTGCCAGAATGGAAATGGGATCACATCACCATGGACTTTGTGACTGACCTACCCAAGACTAAGCATGGGAATGATGCTATATGGGTCATTGTGGATCGTTTGACTAAGTCTGCTCACTTCTTGGCTATGACAATAAAAGCATCTATGGAGAAGTTAGCCTCTATGTATATTAATCAGATTGTTTGTTTACATGGAGTGCCCATCAGCATTGTATGCGACCTCAACCCCCGATTTACTTCGAGATTTTGGACTGCCTTTCAAAAGGCAATGGGCACAGAGATAAGAATGAGTTCCGCATTCCATCCTCAAACAGACGGACAATCAGAAAGAACAATCCAAACCCTTGAGGATATGCTACGCGCTTACATTCTTGATTTTGGAGGAAACTGGGATAAAAGTCTTAAGCTCGTTGAGTTTTCTTACAATAATAGCTTCCACAGATCCATCAGAATGGCACCTTATGAGGCATTGTATGGGCGAAAATGTCGGTCCCCACTCTATTGGGACGAGATTGGAGATAAAATCTACGCAGGACCTGACATTGTTGAGCAAACACGAGAGAAGGTAAAGTTAGTCCAACAAAGACTAAGAGCGGCACAAGACATGACGAAGATATGGGCCGATGAAAGAAGAAGACCTTTAGAATTCCAAGATGGAGAGAAAGTCTTTCTGAAAGTTTCTTCGACCAAAGGAGTTAAGAGATTTGGCATCAAAGGAAAACTAAGTCCAAAATTCTTTGGACCTTATGAAGTTCTTGAAAGAATAGGTGAGGTTGCGTACCGTTTGGCGTTGCCACCATCTCTTTCTCAGCTGCATGATGTATTCCATTTTTCTCAACTCCGTCGATATGTATATGACCCAAGCCACATCCTTGAAGATCAACAGTTGAAGGTTGAAAAAGATGTAACCTATGAGGAGGAACCTTTAAGGATAGTTGATCGGAAAGAGAAAGCTTTAAGGAAGAGATCCATACCCATGGTGAAGGTACAATGGAAGCATCATTCGGAAGAAGAAGCAACATGGGAAACGGAAGAGGATATGAGGAGTAGATACCCTTACCTTTTTGGCTAGTTCCAAAGTTTCAAGGACGAAACTTCTGATAAGGGGGGAGGATGTTGTACCCCAACGATCATGTATGTAAAAACTACGAATAAGAGACGGAATGAAAGCGACAATTTCTTTAAGCGCGTGTTACATAAGTCAACTTAACCCCTTTACTTAAACACTATTGAAGTGATACATGAAATATAGAGTTATATGAAGGATGCATACCACTATATATTTGTATGTGCGTGCATATGATTTATGTATATGAAATGAATAAATACCTACAAGCGTATACATAGGAGGATATATATATATATAGTACACATAGGCGTGTATATATATGTATACATACATATGTTAATCTTAGAATATGATAAAATAAATAAAACAATATAGTACATGAATTAAAATTACAAGAAATATCAAGATGCCCAAGAGGTCCCAAAATTCGGCCAAGGCATGAAGGGGATTCTAGAATTCTCTAGCCAATTTTATTAGTTAAAATAATTAATTAAAGTCTACTACACCATTAAGACAAGAAGTTATCATGCAAAGAATAAATAGAAAAACAAAATAGACATGCATTTAAGGAACAAGTAAGACAAGTCATTAAAGGAGAAGGTAGTATGGTTGAGGTCATAAAGACCCCAACCAAAACCGCCCCTTATGTCTAGACATGGAGGATTTTTAAATCCTACCATGGTTACTTTTTCCTTAAACCAAGGTTAAGATAACCATGATTTAATAAAGTAACTTGGGTTAGCACCAAAGTAACCATAGTTGAAATAAAATAACCAAGGTTATTGCTAACCTAACCTTGATTAGCACTCATGGAACCTAAACCCCATTTTCTCCCTCCAAAAATCGGCCATGCCTCCTTCATCCCCTAGATTTTTAAATTTTGCAAGACAACATCTTTCATTTGTCTAAAACCCACCAACAAGCAAGCCAAGCAACACTTAGCAAAAATTCCCTCATCTCCCATTACCAATATTCAGCCCCCTTCATCTTGAAGGATAGAAGCTCAACTTCACTTTCAAGACTCAAGAAGACATCTAGGTAAGTCTTGTTCCATGCTTCCTTAAGTGAGTTCATGTTTTGTTGAATAATGAAGCTAAAATAAATCCTCTCCTTCACATCAAAATTGTGGCATCCATGGTTCAAATAGGTGAAAGCCATCAACTTCTTAGGTGGAAACATATTATGGTACTTGAATCTCCACTCAAGCTCATTTTGGTAAGATGCTCTAGCCTCAAACATATCCTATGTTCACTATTGGATGAAGACTAACCCTCTTCTTTCCTCTCCATCAAAACTGTGTGACCAAGGGAGTAGAAAGGGGTGGATTTCAACTCAACTCACTCCATAACCATGCAAAGACAAGAACTTTAGCTTGAAGAGGCAAGTATACAATGATCTCTCATGATTTATTTAAAGAGTTTGTGACTTGAATGCTTAGAAGTTCTTAAGATATGATCTTTAGTTGAATGTCTTAAGTTGAGACTATATCTTAGTGATTCCCTAAGAACAATGCCTTGCATGTGATTTATTCCTTTAAAGATGAAGTCTTTTCCTATATGCTATATGAAATAAGGCTGACCTAGAGTGAAATAAGGTTCACCTAAGAAGGTTTAGACAAGATTGACTTGTGAATGTAACACAAAAGGTCCTAAGGAAAGTATACATGTGAAAGCTAGGAGCTTTATGAGGTTGTTGGTAAGTTTAGATTAAGATGACTCTTGAATGTGAATGCATGCTTGAATATGTGTTGTAAAATGTGGTTAAGGCACCACACAAGTTTCGGCCCAAAGTGTTGAGTGAAAACATGGACATTTGACTTGGATAATATGACAAAATAGCAAAACACTGGAAGTGGACAGAATAGAGTGACGTTTTAGATGGTTTAAGAACTGACCTTACAGACCTTCAATGAAGCTAAGTTTTGGTAAAAAGTTAGCTTATGAGTGTAGCCCAAGTGAGAGTTGGAATTTCGTTAAAATAAGCTAAGAATTAGTTTTGAGAAATCATACGGTAAAACTGCTCCAGTAGAAAATTCTGGAGCTGGGCAGAATTGATCACTGGTTTCAACGAACTTAAAGAGGACCTTTTGGACCCTAAATAAATCTGATTTTTGGCACAATGCTACCTCCATGAGTGTAGCAGAGATGAGAGTTAGAATTTTGGTAAAAGAAGTAATGGTTAATTTTTAATAAAATATTTGGTAAGACTGGTGAGACTTGAAAAACGGGAACTGAGCAGAGTTGTAGCCTCTTTTGGTTGGCTTGAAAAGAGACCTTGTAGATGACCAATAAAGCTGATTTTTGGCATGGTAATAATCCTATGAGTGTAGTGAACACGCAAGCTAGAATTTTGGTAAAACAAGTTCTGGATTATTTTATATGAATTAATTAGTCAAACTGCTCATCTGAAATTACTGGAACCAACCGGAAGTTTAGCAACAACTTTCTAGACTTAGAAAGGGGACTTAGAGATATGAAAATAGGCTAAATGTCGGTAGGATACTAGTTCCACATGTTTATGAATTGTGCAATCAATGTCACCAATCATGTGGCTTATTTTCCACAAATTAAAGTGCCAAACAAGTGCCAAATAAGCTCCACCATGTAACATGTCGTAATAATTTTAGTTTAGAACCTTGTAACATGACGTAATAATTTTTTCATCGCCATGACTTATATCATATGATATAAGACTTGAATATACTCATAAATATGAGGTAAGTATAGTGGTGTGACGTTGACATACGTTCATAATATATGTAATGTGTCAGTAGTACGTTGGAATATATGTGTAATGTGCCTTTTAAAAAAATCTGAATATATATATATATATATATATATATATATATATATATATATATAAACGTGTGAATGATGTAGAAGGAGACTTTCCATTTCCATGTTTGTTGCCATCATGCCTTCTCCAAATATATCTCCATTTAATGAACTACTTAGTTCATTTAACTACGTACTTCACTTAATAATGAACTAGTTTAGTTCATTAATTGTGGCACCTGAAAATAGTCCAAACACAACAAATGTTTGCCATTTGATGTAAGCGTTGAAGCTTCATGGCTTGTTAGTACGCAACATTATATATAAAGTATATAAGGCAAGTTTATCCCAAAAACGTGTCAAGCAGTAAATTGTGCCATGCATTTATTTAACACACGTTATTTAAATCATGCAATTTGTGAATCACTCGAACTATTTTTCTCAACAATCTCCTCCTTTTGATGATTCACAAAGTAACCTTAGTTCATGATTTAATTTAATCGCTTCCCCTCCAATCGTGCACAAATTCAAATTTTGAATTTTGAAATTTCTCCCCCTTGATTTGTGTAATCAATCACTCTCGTCTCTCCCTCCTTAAATCATGCATTCTCTCCCCCTTTATTCTAGAAATAAAATCAAAAGTGCATGTCCCTTTCTCATCATGCATTCTCTCATCATGCATTCTCTCCCCCTTTGTATAACAACAAAACTCATGCATTTCAAGTGTATTGTGCAATAATATCAAAAGTGCGTTCTTAAGGGTTATTTATTCAACCCTTTGCAAATGTCCCTTTTGGTACCCAAATTTGGGAGACCTTTCTAGGTCTTCCAAAAGATGAGAAAGGAGATGAAGATGCAATATAATAGACGTTCGATGCAAATCCGTTTTGCCTTTGGCCGAGAATCCCATCATGCATATAGTATGATTTTTGTCTTTGATATGCTCTTATGTTGGTGTGCATGAAGTGTGATCTAGATGCATTTGTATGATATGCATATCGCATATGCATCAGTGGCTTTCTTTTATATCTATATGGCACACAATTATACTTTCCACTTGATGAAAAAGAAGTAGTGCGATGAAATGCAACATGGGACTCGCTAGATTGTATTGTCACCTTCTTAGGCGTTACGATCTTTTTAAGCACATGTTGTCTCTTAGATGAAGATAAAACAAAATTTTTAGACTTGTTTTGTACCTGATTATTTTTAATATACACTAATCCGGTTTTGCCAGTTTCATGTTTTTGCGAAGAAATGAGACGATCTAACATGCAAGTACCTTTATTAAATTGTTTTATCGTCTTTTCTAGATCTTCGTTTCTTGATTTCAAATTTAAAATCTCAGCTTTCAGTTCAGTGTTCTCGGATGTCAATGATGAAATTTCAGACCTTAATGAATTTATCATGCAAGACGACTCTTCTTTTGAATCGTTTAATTGAGACACAAGATTTGTGTTAGAAGATTCTAACAATTTCTTGTCATCAATTAAGCGTTTCTTTTCTTTTGCAAGAGTCTTAGCAAAGTTATGAAATTCAAGATATTGAACATACAAATCATGATATGATGATTCAGAATCGGAATCAGAATTAGAATCAGAATGTACCACACTATCAAGAATTGGAGGCCTTTTGCTTGGCATACCTTCTTGCTCGGTTTTGTGTCTAGTGGTTGCCATCTCACTAAGATCGTTGGATCTTCTTATCGTGAGTGTGCCTGCTCTCTGATACCACTTTTAGTACCTGCAAGGCACCACTAGAAGGGGGGGGGGGATGGGTTGAATAGTGGGTGCAGAAAATTTGGTTTTTAAAATGTTTTGATCCAAAAACCCTTCTTCTGAAAAAACTTTCTATTTTCAGGCCCTATTTTGCAACGTTTGGAAAACTAGGTTACATGCCTTCAAAAATTCTGAAATATGGAGATATTTTAGTCTCAGATGTTCTGAGTAGCTCCTAAAATTTTCAGATCAAAATTCAACCTTTATCCATTTGAAAAAGTGTTTATGGTCAGATTGCGCAAATATGTCAGAAACAGTATTTTGATTTGAAAAATTTATTCCGATTAATCCGTGGCTTCAAATGGTATGAAAATTTAATGAAAAACCCCTTAAGAAGTCTATTTTAATGGGTCAAAATGGTTTTGAAAAATTCTTTTGGGAAGTAGGTCAAACACGTTCAAGTTCTCAACCTTTGCGAGTCTGAAAATCAGATTGCACTAGTCTCAGAACTATTAACGTTTGATCGACTTATACTTATCCAAATGCGTTGAAACTTGCGCCAAATGAGGTGTGGCTATCTTTATGAAAAATTTAACGATTTGTGAAATTCATTTGGTATTTTTACTATGGAAATGAAAGCGACGCAAACTGCTAGAAACTAAAAGTAATAACACCAAGAATTTTATACTGGTTCGGTTAACTCAACCTACTCCAGTCTTTGAGGATACCTTCTTCGGTTATCATTAATCACAAAATAACACCTTACCACAAAGGGTTGCTGGAGTTACACACCAACTCCAACCCTTTACAAACGATATAAGCAATCACACCTTGATCAACCTTTTACAACAATGAGCACGTATGGTGGTCTATACAAAGCCTATTCAATAAATTTGAATATAAGAACAATAGGCTTGAAAGAGAAGAAGAAGAAATAAATGTGGAAGAAAAAAGTAGAAGACTCCTTTTGCACTTGAAAATTATGAGACTTGCCTTGCTTTTGTTTGGCTTTCTTCTCTTCTTTTTAAGCATAAGTTGGCCGCCCCCTAGGGCTTCTCCTCCATCTTGAGAATTCTCTTTTAAGTCCTTGGAAGAATTTCTTGTGTAGATGTGACACCATCTTGCATACTTGGCACAACTTCATTAGAAGGATGACTTGACCTTGCTTACTTGTCACTTGATGATTGGTCCAACTTGTCATCATTTTAATGAGCTGCAAAATCTGAAATAAACTCATAAAGCATGTGCCAAAAGTAGTCAAAATATTACCATACAATCACACATTAATACTCCTTCAATTTTCGAATACAATTGAAGACAAAAAGGAGTCAAAATTCGGCCATAACATGCATCATGTGCTGAAATTTCAGCATGTGTTGTATTTTGAATTGTTTCCTTGTGTGTTACCTACTTCAATGTCACCAATCATGTGTGGCTTATTTTCCACCATTTAAAGTGCCAAATAAGCTCCACCTAAGCTCCAACATGGCTGAGAATGGCGTGTGATATGTCTTGAGCATGTGCTGAATTTTACTTTTGTACACTTTGTCAAATATTGCACAATAATTACACATATATGGTATGTTCCAACCAGTCCTATTTTGAATATCTAGAACAATT
>AP025058.1:10595858-10704243 GCA_036186865.1 Eustoma russellianum
AAAATGTATTGAATATGTAAAAAAGTGTCTAGATACATGTTACATGTCATGCCAAAAACGTTCCATGTGTTATGTTCATAGAAAACCGAATTTTCGACTTTTGTCGATTATGCGATTTTTCTCCGATTAAATTCAAACCTTTTGCACATGTTATATATATTATGTCACACATAATATACATAAAATAACTTGAATATTCAGCTCTAATGGCTGATTAAAGTGGCGCCCCCATGTGCTTAAAAGATGAATTTGGAATCTCTACAATTTGGCCTTAATTGGGGGTAATTTGTGTGTGCCAACATGGAATGATTTTATGGCTGAGTGTACCATGTAAGACCCAAAATTTGTGGCTATTTTTGAAGTGTAGTGGATGGCCATCTATATATGGCAAGTACGTGAGACGTTAGCAAAGTTTCGGTTGTCACCTGATACGACAATTTTTGGTTTAGAACCCTGTAACGTGTCGTAATAATTTTGTCATCACCATGACTTATATCATTTGATATAAGACCTGAATATACTCATAAATATGAGGTAAGTATAGTGGTGTGACGTTGACGTACGTTCGTAATATATGTAACGTGTCAGTAGTGCGTTGGAATATATGTGTAATGTGCCTTTTAAAAAAATCTGAATATATATATATACATATATATATATATATATAAACGTGTGAATGATGTAGAAGGAGACTTTCCATTTCCCTGTTTGTTGCCATCATGCCTTATCCACATATATCTCCATTTAATGAACTACTTAGTTCATTTAACTAAGTACTTCACTTAATGAACTAGTTTAGTTCATTAATGGTGGCACTTGAAAATAGTTCAAACACAACAAATGTTTGCCATTTGATGTAAGCTTTAAGGCTTCATGGCTTGTTAGTACGCAACATTATATATAAAGTATATAAGGCTAGTTTGTCGCAAAAACGTGTCAACCAGTAAATTGTGCCATGCATTTATTTAACGCACATTATTTAAATCATGCATTTTCTGAATCACTCAAACTTTTTTTCTCAACACGTGTATGTATCAATGGCTTTCTTTCTTATTGGCACATAATTTAACTTTCCACGTGATGAAAAAGAAGTAGTGTGACGAAATGCAACGTGGGGCTCGCTAGATTGTATTGTCGCCTTCTTAGGCCTTACAATCGTTTTAAATACATGTTGTTGCTTAGATGAAGATAAAACAAAATTTGTAGATTTGTTTTTTACCTGATTATCTTCAATATACCCTAATCCAGTTTTGTCAGTTTCATATTTTTGCGAAGAAATTAGACCATCTAACATGCAAGTTCCTATATCGAATTGTTTTACGGTCTTTTCTAGATATTTGTTTCTTGATGTCAAATATGAGATTTTGGCTTTCATTACAACATTTTCAAATGTCAAGGATTGAATTTCAAATCTCAATGAAACAATCAAATTAGACGACTCCTCTTTTAAATCATTTAATTGAGATACAAGATTTGTGTTAGAGGATTCTAACAATTTCTTGTCTTCTATTAAGCTTCTTTTCTTTCGCAAGAGTCTTAGCAAACTTATGTAACTCAAGATATTGAACATATAAATCACGATAACATGATTCAGAATCAGAATCAGAATTTACCTCACTAACAAAAGATGGAGGCCTTTGGCTTGACATACCTTGATTTTGTGGCTAGTGGATGCTAGCTCACAGAGATTGTTGAATCTTCTTGCATCTTGTAGTGAGTGTGACTGCGCTCTGATACCAATTGAAGGACTTGTATAGCGCCACTAGAAAGGGGGGTTGAATAGTGAGTGCGGAAAATTCGGGTTTTAAATTTTTTTTACCAATTATCTACTTGTGAAAACGGTTTCTGTTTTTAGATCCTAAAATGATTAATCTAGATGACCATATTGTAGACCTCCAAAAATTATGAAATTTGGTGAGGATGTGCTCTCAGATGTTATAAGTGTCTCACAAAAATTTTAAATTAAAATTGCAAGCTTAACCCTTTGAAAGCACGTTTTTGTATAGATTGCGTCAATCTGCCAGAAACTGTACTCCACATTGAAAAATTTATTCATATTACTTTGGAACGCTAAACGACTTGAAACCTTTATGGTGTGACCCTCATATTTGTATTTACTGGGTTAAAACAGTTATTCAAAATTTTTTTGGGAAGTATGTCAATCACGTTGATGTTCTCAACCTTTGCAAATCTGAGAATCAGATTGCAATAGCCCCAGAACTGTTAACGTTTGGTTGACTTATACTTACCCAATGGGATGAAAATTATGCCAAATAAAAGGTAGGATATGTGGCTATGTTTCTGAAAATTTTTATGATTTTTGAAAATCGTTTGCTATTTTAATGTGGCTATGTTTCTGTAAAATTTTATGATTTTTGAAAATCGTTTGCTATTTTTAACGTGCTAATGAAAACAGTGCAGAAAACTAGAAACTGAAAGTAAAGTGCTGAAAAGTAAGAACACCAAGATTTTTATACTGGTTCAGTTAAAATAAACTACTCTAGTCTTCGAGGACACAAAAACACCTTACCACAAGGGTGACTGAAGTTAAACACCAACTCCACCCTTTTACAATCAGATAATCAAACAAACCAATCACGAACACCACCACCGATCGAATGTTGGTTTGATCACACCTTGATCAACCTTTTACAAGAAACGAACGAGTGTAGTTGGTATAATCGAAGCCTATATAATATATGGAATATAAGAATGATAGGTTTGAGGGTAAAAGAAAGAGAAAAGAAAGGAAGAAGAAGAGAGTAGTCTTGCTTTTTGGACTTGTAATAATATCAAGTTTGCTTAGCCTTGTCTTGCACCATCTTGCCCCTTTTATCTTGTCTTGGCCGCCCTCCTAGGGCTAATTTCTTCTTTGAGAATTGTCTTGAATGCCCTTGGAAGATTTCCTTGGGTAAATGATGACACAAAATTGCTTACTTGGTGCAATATGATTGGAAGGATGACTTGTCTTTGCGTAGTTGTCACTTCTTGATAGGTCATCTTTAATCCACCTTGGCACTCCTTAAATAAGCTAGAATTTCTTCAAAAAAATATGAAACATGTGCTTAAAATTAAAGTGAATAATTACTATATAATCATAATTCAAGACCCTTAAGTTTTGGATTACAATTGAAGACAAATAATGGAAGAAAATCGGCCGCTCCATTGCCATGTGATGAAATTTTCAACATTGGGTTTATTTGAATTCTTTTCTTATGTGTTGCC
Organism: Eustoma russellianum; assembly: GCA_036186865.1. Taxonomy (NCBI): domain Eukaryota; kingdom Viridiplantae; phylum Streptophyta; class Magnoliopsida; order Gentianales; family Gentianaceae; genus Eustoma; species Eustoma russellianum. The sequence continues at coordinate 10,599,084 of AP025058.1, forward strand.
CTCTTCAATATCAACAATTATGTGTGGTATGTCCTCCACCAATTGAAGTACCAAATAAGCTCTACCTAGGCTCCAACAAAGCTGAGAATGGCGTGTGATATAGGCTACATGTGCTGAAATTTTCTTTTGGTAAGCTTTGTCAAATAATTCATAATATTCATACATATAAGGTAAAGTATAATCAGCCTTAATTTGAATTTTCTAGAGCACTTTATCATTTCTTGAATGTGTAAAAAGTATCTAGATACATGTTATATTAATGTCACAGACGTTCCATGTGTGCAGGTTTGTAGAAAACCGAATTTTTGATTTTCGTCGATTACGCGATTTTTCTCTGATTAATTTAAAACTTCCTACACATGTAATTTATATTATGACACACATAATATACATAAAATAACATGTATATTTATCTCCAATAGCTGAGTATAAATGGCCCATGTGCCAAAATTGAATTGAGTTTCAATTCTCCACAAATCTAGGCTAAATTGTGGATGATTAGTGTGTGCAAACATAGTATGGCCTTATGGCTGATTGTAAAATGTGTATCACGAAATTTTTGAATAATTTTGATGTATATAGGCTGGCCATCTTTATATGGAAAGTATGTGACATATCGGTGAAGTTTCGGTAGTCACCCGATACGACATTTTTCGGTTTATGACGTTGTAACATGTCGTTATAAGTTTGACGTCACCATGGCTTGTAATATATGATATAAGACCTGAATGTACTCATAAATATGAGGGGTATATAGTGGTGTGATATCAACATACATTTATAATATATGTGGTTGTCGGTGGTACGTCGGAATATATGTATATAGCGTCTTTTAAAAAAATTTGTATATGAAATATATATATGTATGTGGCATGCAATTTGAATGAGATGAGGAGACATTCCATTTCAACTTTGTTGCCATATAGCTCTTTCCAAATATGTCTTCATTCAATGAACTAGTTAGTTCATTAACTTAAGCACTTCACTTAATGAACTACTTTAGTTCATTAATAATGGCACTTGAAAATAGTATAAAGACAACAAATGTTCACCATATGATGTAATTTTTAATGATTCATGGATTGTTAGTACTACAACATTATATATAAACATGTAAAGAATTTTTATCACGTATATATCAAGTAACACTTATTTCATGCATTTCGTAAACATGTAACATTTAAATCATGAACTTTTAAATCACTCAAACCTCGATTCTCAACAAGGTGCCAGTGATCGCAAGATAAATTTCTGATGAGAACATGCAATGTTGAAAGAGAGATAAGATACCAACGTTGCCTGCACAATTCAAAGGCACTGGCAACCGATAGGTGATTAAGCCAACCCCTTGGGAGACTTAAGACCTCATTATCGAAGATTAGGAAGAGTAACATCCTACTCAATCGCTCCACGGATTTCGCATGGCGGTACAGTTAAAGTGGTGTAGAGAGATACACCTGCCGAAGAAAAATCATGCCGAGACAATGTGTGGGATGTATTATTTGATTCACGAGGACTATAGAAGTGATTTTATTAAACATAAAAAAATGCTTTCGATGTTAAATTAGTCATAACAGTGGATATGCATATATAGTTAACAGAAAAAAGGTCAACCTAAAGTGTATAAAATATCTAATCCTCTAAGTATAATCTACGGTGCCCCTATATCCTATCTACACCTCCGTAACCTTAATCATCTGCCTCCATGAACTCCTATCCTGGACATTTTTTTAGACATAAAATATAATTTATATAATTTAATATGTACATGTATGCATAACATTAAAGTTTATGCATACATATACATATTAAATTATATGTTTATATACTTATTAAGCATTATTTTGAGCTTTATATATATGTACATTTAACTTTATATAAGTCTATACATTCATATTAAGTTATATATTTATTCATATTTGAAATATCCCTCTACAATTTCGTATACTTGGCAAGAGATCAGCAAAACAATCCTCATAAAAAAGGTGAGAGATCTCCGTCGTTTTGGGCCTAGATTCAGTGACTGATCTCTCTCAAGGCATAACTCCGTTAGTACTTGGACAGAAGATTGCATCAAAAGTTACATGTTTGACTCTTGTATCAGCCATATTATGAGTTTTAATTGTTGTCTGAGCCAGAAATTCTAACCCAATGGGGTGTGATGCTGACCAAGTTTGCAGTGGATATCTTATAGACGCCGTTTGTATGAGCCTTCAACCTAAGAGACCGTTGAATGATACTGGTTTATGTTTTCCTCATACCTCTATAGGACTAGGACAGTGAAAACTTCAAATTCGGTCTTTGCACACGAGATTAAGTGGCCGATCGAGGTTTAGATGCTTAGCTACAGCAGAAAAGTAACAATTGAAATGACGCTGTCTGATTATGGAGATATGGTTATGGAGAGTAACAAAGGACACTCAATGTGAGCAATATTTTCGAAGATTTTAAGCGTCAACCCGAATGTCGCAAGTTGTGTTTGAGAAGCACATTTTAGAGCACTTGAAGAAGAAGGCTGCTGGTGGTAAACAAAAAGAGCACGTGCAACAAGGTGATTGAGCTTGACTCCAGATGAGCGTGAGTGCAGGTGCACATTTGGAGGGAGGAAGGAAAAGGAAAGGCGGGAAAGGCCTTTAAATGTAAAAATGAACTTTTTGTCCTTTTAGTTGTATTGTGACGAAGTTAGTTAGTAGCTTTGTAATTTTACTTAGGCAGTTATGGTTCTTCCTCTTTGTACCACCTTTAAAAGGTGTTTGACGTTTTGTCGGTGGAAGTATGAATAAGATTTCTTGCTTCTAAATTCCCCTTCTTCTTTGTAACTTCCTTTTTCATCCTCTCTATCGTTCTATTATTTTCTTCATGTTGTTTGCTGAAAATTTCACATGGTATCAGAGCGAAATGCTTCCTTTTAATGAATTTTTGTACAGTCATTGATACTAATCAAAATTCTCCCTCTCTTTCTAATAATGCTGCAATAGTTACTCCCACAGATCATTCAAAAGATCCTCTATATATTCACCCAAGTGACAGTCCTTCACTTGTGTTTGTTCAGCCTTTGTTGGACGGAAACAATTTCCACAGTTGGAGTAGAGGCTTTCTTAGGGCTTTGGAATCCAATAACAAAATAGTTTTTGTGGAATGTATGACTTCCAAACCTGTTGAAACTAATCGTAAGCTTTTGGCCTGGACTAAGGAAGATAATGTTGTTGCATCTTGGATTGTTAATTCAGTTATCCCTTCTATTGACCCAAGTATTATGTGGTTTGATAATGCTTTAGATATCTAGAATGATTTGAAGCACGGATATGGAAATGCAGATATGTTTAGGATGTCTGATTTACTAGAACAATTTTATGCGACTAAGCAAGAAGACAACTTTGTCACATAATATGTGAATACTATACACGCTTGAAAGTAATTTGGGAAGAACTTATGGTGTTGCATTCTATACCTAATTGTCTCTGTAATCGTTGCACTTATAATATCTCTAGCCAAATAAACAAGTTCATTGAAGATGACTATGTCATTAGATTCATTAAAGGTTTAAATGAAAAATTTGAACCTGTGAAGTCACATGTTCTATTGATGAGCCCCCTTCCTGGTTTGAGAGCTACGTTTTCCATGGCTGTTAAATTGGAAAGGAAACTCAATGATGCATCATGACAGAATCAGTTCACTAATAATCCATCTATAGTGTTGAGTGTCAATGATCGTAATCCTATGTATGGTTCTTATGGTACAAGACCTGTTAGCCCAGGCTGTGGTGGGAGTCGGTCTAGACCAACAAGCAGAGGTTTCTGAAGGGACCCTAGGAGGACATTTGTACAGAATCCAAGGCTCCTGTGTGTACTCATTGTAATATGTTAGGACGCATAGTGGATAGGTGTTACAAGAGACATTGTTATCCTCCATGTTTCAAACATAGGGGACAAGTGAATTGTGTTGGAAGTGATTTGTATTTGGATCAATAAGGAGGATCATACAGTCAAGCTATTTATGAGCCTTATCAGTCCACTGAAATGATGCGAGATGGCTTGTTGAGCACAACCTCATAGGTGATTCTTTCATTTACACAAGAGCAGTATAACCAAGTGATTAATATGTTGCAGGAGCATAGAGATAAGGGACATGTGAAAGCAGTGGACCAATTAAGGATAGTAAGGGGCACCATGTTGTAATGTCAGCTCAATAGGCTACTGTACCTGTTAAGCAGTCAGGTAATGCATCACATAATACTCTATGTACATAGATTTTGGATTCTGATGCCATATAACATATTTTTTGTTCTCTGTCCTTGTTTGAGTCTCATTATCCAGCCATAACCATGTCTGTTAACCTTCAAAATAATTTCCCTGCCCCTCTGACTCATGCATGCATAGTATGTCTCAGTCCACACTTGACATTGCATGATGTCTTACATGTACCCTCATTTGCTTTCAATCTATTGTCATTAAGTGAACGTACAAAGACTTGTGATATAGAATTGGTTTTTAATTCCAACTTATGTGTGTTACAGGATCATTTGAGCAAGAAGATGATGGGTTAAGCTAAGGTGAACCAAGGCTTGTATCACTTGATTGGCCATACCTCACCTGTACCCTCATTTGTTTTCCATTCGCCTCAAGTTCATGTTGTTGCTTCTTCAGACCCTGTCCCATGGCATTCTTGGAAATTTGTCATCAGCCAGAACGATAGAAATCAGTAAGATTGATCCTCAAGTTGATGCTACTTTTCATTCTCCTTCATGTATCATATCTTCTTTAGCTAAACATAAAAGAGCGCCTTTTCCCATTTCTGTTTCAATCTCTGATTCCCCCTTTTGTCTTGTACATATGGATATATAGGGTCCATATAAACACCGTATTATGTACAAACAGCATTACTTTCTTACAACTACGGATGATTACTCTAGATTTTGTTACCTCATTAAAGCTAAGTCTGAAAGCAGAAACATTATTGAGAGTTTCTGGACGTATGTCCATGTTCAATTTAACACACACATCAAAGTTATGAGGACTGAGAATGGAACTGAATTTAAAATGAACTCCTTCTATGCTTCCAAAGGCATACTTCAACAAACCAGTTGTCTGTATACTCCTTAACAAAATGGGTTGGTTGAACGTAAACATCAGTATATTCTTAACATAGCTAGAGCTCTAAAGTTTCAAGCACACGTGGCAGTTGCATGCTGGGACTTTTATGTCCAACATGTTGTATACCTTATCAATATCACATTATCTCCCTTGCTGAATATAATACACCTTATGATATGTTGTACAAAAGGCTCCCAAAATAAGATCATCATAAAGTTTTTGGATGCCTTTGTTATGCTGCCAACACAACCCCTTCCAAAGAAAAATTTAGTGCCAGAGCTAGAAGGAGCATTTTCTTGGCCTTTCTCATACCGCTAAGGGCTATGTTCTTCAAGATCTAACCAGCTAAAGATATATTTGTCTCCAGGGATGTCATCTTTCATGAAACTACTTTTCTTTGCCAATCTGGCCATGTGTCTTCCTCTGATCCTTCTCCTATATCTGCCTTACCTTTGCCTTCTCCCTCTCTTTCTTCCACCACCACATTTAGTTCTACTCTTTTTCCTCTTCATCTTCCTTCTGCACTCATTTCTGATGCTCCTATTCCAACTTCTCACACTCCACTGTGATGTGATCCACCTAATGCCACATCTCGGAGGCACTTGACTTATCCCAACAACAGCCACCTCAATCACCCCAGCTTGACTTAGCTCAACAACTGCCTCCTCAGTCACCTCAACGCTCACTTCAACATTCTACAGTTCAACAATCACCTCAGTATTCTCTTGAAAGTTATTGGCATTAGTCTGGCTTAGGGACACTCAGGAAATATCTATCAGTTCCATACACATAGATATCCCAATGTCTAGGCATCAACGTACCAAACACACTCCTCTATACCTCAAAGAGTACTATTGCAACTAAGCACATATAGATTATGCTTCTGCTTCATTGCTCGTGTCTCAAACTACCACTATACTAGATTCACTTCACAAATATTTTTCTTTTGATTCTTTGGCACCAAAATACAAAGCATATGCATTAAATATTAGTGTGCAAACAGAACGTAACTCTTATGCAAGGGCATCCTGTTCTGTTGAATGGCAGAATGCAATGGATGGTGAAATTGCAGCTTTAGAAGCAAACAACACTTGCATAATGACATAGTTGCCTACAGGAAAACAACCTATCGGTTGTAATTGGGTATAAAAGATTAAGTATAAACCTGATGGAACTATAGAGAGATATAAGGCTAAGCTAGTAGCAAAGGGTTATACATAGCAGCTTGGAGTAGATTATCAAGATATCTTTTCTCTAGTGGCAAAGATGACTGCAGTGAGGTTAGTGCTGGCTTTGGCATCAAGGCTTAATGGCATGTGCATCAATTGGATGTTAATAATGCATTCCTGCATGGGATTTACATAAAGAAATCTATATGGTTTCCCCTCCTGGATCATTAGTGGCACACCCTAACATTATTTGCAAGTTGCAAAAATCATTGTAGGGTTTAAACATCCTAGTAGAGAGTGGAATGCCAAATTGAAAAAATTTGTGGTTTCACAAGGTTTCTCCCAGTCAAAGACTGACTATAAAATGTTTACAAAGCTGTCAGGCAGTTATTTATTAGTGTTACTGGTGTATGTTGATGATATTGTTGTGGCAAGTAAGGATCTGCATGCAATTAAAGATATCAAGAGGGCTTTGGAATTGAAGTTTGAAATAAAGAATCTGAAAGATTTGAAGTACTTCCTTGGTTTAGGGGTTGCTAGATCACATAAGGGGATGGTGCTTAACAAGAGAAAGTACGCTCTGGAGTTGCTAGAAGAGGCAGGATTCCTAGGGTCTATGCCCACACCCACTCCAATGGAAAGCCATGTGAAATTGGACCATATTGACTCAAATCCCTTGGATAACATCATTGAGTACAGAAGACTTGTGGGAAAGTTGATATACCTCACAATCACTAGACCTGACATTGCCTTTAGTGTTCAACAATTGAGCCAGGTTTTGGATTGTCCTGTTGCAAAACACTTAAACGCAGCACATAGAGTCTTGAGGTACTTAAGGGGTTCCATTGGCCAAGGCCTTTTGCTACCCAGTATTGGAGAATTAAAGTTGAAGGGATTTGAGGATTCTGATTGGGTAGGTTCCAAGAAACTAGGAGGTCTGTGACAGGCTATTGTGTGTTCTTGGGTGACAGTCAAGTGTCTTGGAAAGCTAAAAAGCAAACAACAATGTCAAGATCCTCAGCAGAAGCAGAGTACAGAGCTATGGCCTCAGCAGTGTGTGAAGTGCAATGGTTACTTTTCCTGGCCAAGGATTTGATGCTTATTGAACAAGAAGCTATAGAGCTATTCAGTGATAGTAAGAGTGCCTTGTATATTGCTGAAAACCCTTTGTTTCATGAGAAAACAAAGTGCATAGAGATTGATTGCCACATAGTGAGGGATATGGTACAACAGCAGGTGATTAAGTTGATGCTAGTGAGGACTCAGTTTTAGTTAGCTGACATCTTCACTAAGGCACTAGATAGTAGGAGGTTAGGTGAGCTAATCAGTATGCTGGGGACATGCAACATATATAGCAAGTTGAGCTTGAGGGCGGGTGTCACAAGTTGTGTTCAAGAAGCACACTTTAGAGCACTTGAAGAACAAGGCTGTAGCCGTCGATCCAAGTCATGATCCGTGACAAATTGAGGCTGGATCGAGTATCACTCGATTAAAGGTTTAATCTACGGTAGCTGCTGGTTGGAAACAAAAAGAGCACGTGCAACAAGGTGATCGAGCTTGAATCTGGATGAGTGTGAGTGCAGGAGCATGCTTGCAGGGAGGAAGAGAAAGGGAAGGCGGGAAAGGCCTTTAAACATGTAATATGACCTTTTTGACCTTTTATTTGTATTGTAATGATGTTAGTTAGAAGGGTAGCTTTGAAATTTTACTTAGGAGGTTATGGTTATTCCTCTTGGTATGACCTTTAAAAGGTGTTCGACGTTTTGCCAATGGAAGTATGAATAAGATTTCTTGCTCCTGAATTCTCCTTCTCTGTGTCTTCCTTTTTGATCCTTTCTATTTGTTCAATACAATTTACAGCGTGTTTTGCCTTGTTCAATATTTAGATTCTCCCATGATGGTTCTATGATTTTCTTCCTGTTGTTTGCTGAAAATTTCACACCCAACTTTATTTATCATTTTATAATCATGATTTAGGACACATTTGGTTTAGCTTTGTTTAAATCATACTGATTTAATAAATTTGATATTCATTTTAATGCTTGTAACATATGTTTAACAAAGGTTTACAAGTAGTTTTTTATGTTTTGCAAAGGTTCCAGTGTGCATATAAGGTACTCTGGACTTTTCCCAAGTGATAGACATACATAAATGTATCGACAAACAGCAAACCACACATACACATCTATATATGCACAGACACATATATATTTTTTATGCATGACACCTATAACTACTATTGTAAATTGTTTCTTTTCACGTGGAACCCTAGTATAATGAACACAATTAGTTCATAAAACACAAAGAGGGAAAACTTCTCATTAGCTTCATGTTTATTTTTTCCAAGACTCAGGGTTTGTGAGTTTAGGAGAATGGAGAAAGGATTTTGGTTGTCACTAAACTATTTTTAGGCAAAAGTCTCGTCAACTAGAGTCTTTTTGTAACATTTTACTCACTCTTATTTAGATTCATAACATTAGGGCAACTCTAGCGACAAACTTAAAAAAGGGTTGATGATCATTTCAAACGGTAGACATGAATTAAACTATTTTACAACACATACAAACACACGGCCTTCCTGGCTTTTTTCTGAAAAAGGAATCCTTATTATGATGATGTTGGAATATGAAATGTTTTGATGAAGTTACAATATGCTTTAAAAGAGTTAAAAAGGTAGTTCATACTTGGGAATGAAAGCAAAATGAGAAAACACACTGTGAGACATTGGTCTCTCTCATGGATCGATCGACATATACATCAGTCTCTCAAGGAGAGATATCGATTGATCTATGATGAGATTGTCAAAGGTTGGAACCTTATTGTCCAACATCAATATCTTAGTTTGGTAGACATGAATCGATCGATGTAACGTCAGTCTCTAAGAGTAGAAACATTAATCGATCGATGCAGTGAAGGTTCAAAGTTAAAACCTTATTGGAAGACATCAATCTCTCAATGTTTGGAACATCGATCAATCAATTAACATCAGTCACTCAGAAGAGACATCGAGATCGATTGATGTACATACGGAATAAAACTAAAACCTTACTAGAAAACATCGATCTCTCAGCAATGAGACATTGATCGATCGATGCATACATCAGTCTCTCAAAGAAGAGACATCGATCGATCGATGTATGAAAGGTGCAAAACTGGAATCTTACCGGAAGACATCGATCTCTCAAATTTTTATGATCGTTAGGACAAAATCCAATGGAGATCTAAGGTGTTTTCTCTTTTCAGTCTTACTCAAATTTCTTGTGGACTTTTCCTTGACATTAACCATGCTTCCTTGACGATTGCATCCATTTCTAAGATTATCTACGGTGCCTTTGGTGGATCAAATCAATCCATAGTGTGGCTAAAGGCTATTTGGACATTGTCAACACTTATGATTGAGTTGAAGACTTGAGGGAGGCTGCAAAAACGTGGATCACACCCTCTATAAAATGAAGAAGCTCAGATGAGGGCAATATAAACTTTCATTCTCTTCAAGCTTCATATCTCATGGTTTTAAAAATCTCTCATTTGTGAAAAAGTGTTTAAAGCTTGTTAAGCCCTTGTTGCTTGTTCTTTATTGTTGTGAATTGAGAGAGTATAAGTCTAACACAAGAGGAACCATACTTATTTGATCTCTTGCTTGTGTTTAGAATAGTTAGAAAGTGTAATTCCCACTACTTCCGAGAACCACTGTGAGAAAGTTCTTTGAGATGACTTTGTTGAAGTTGTGAGGAAGCAAGTACTTGTTCTTGCTTGTAGCTGGAGTTGTGGTTGCACAAAATTGTTTTATGCAAGAAGTTGTTGTTCTTGTGCTAAGTTGTTAGTGTAAGTATTGCTGCTGTTGTTCTTGCTAAGAGTAAAAAGAATAGTAGCTATTGAAAATCCTTTTGGAAACAAAGTGGTAGTAGAGTAGAATGATTTGAGGTCCGAACCACTCTATGTCGGGTATATTCATTCATTATCTCTCATCTTCCTTCTTTATTTCGATTTGGAGTTCATTTGAGTTGGAGTGAGCCAAAAACGAGAAAAATTCTGCAAAATCGTCAAATACTCTATTCCTTGACCTATTATTGCAAGTAGCAAGGTTAAAGATCATCGCAATGATAACCACTCCATCTTACGCCTCAACTTCAAAACCAAACGCATTATTCTTAGCCTCAAACACCAAAGCTCCTACATTTGATGCTCAAAACTATTCCATTTGGAAATTTCGAATGATAAATCATTTGAAAGGTTGAGGATTTGATATGTGGAGAGCTATTCTAAGATGAATTGTGCAATAATATCAAAAGTGCCTTCTTAAGGGTTATTTATTCAACTGTTTGCAAATGTCCCTTTTGGTACCCAAATTTGGGAGACCTTTCTAGGTCTTCCAACTGTTATCGTCTTTTCTAGATCTTCGTTTCTTGATTTCAAATTTAAAATCTCAGCTTTCAATTCAGTGTTCTCGGATGTCAATGATGAAATTTCAGACCTTAATGAATTTATCATGCAAGACGACTCTTCTTTTGAATCGTTTAATTGAGACACAAGATTTGTGTGAGAAGATTCTAACAATTTCTTGTCATCAATTAAGCGTTTCTTTTCTTTTGCAAGAGTCTTAGCAAACTTATGAAATTCAAGATATTGAACATACAAATCATGATATGATGATTCAGAATCGGAATCAGAATTAGAATCAGAATGTACCACACTATCAAGAAGTGGAGGCCTTTTGCTTGGCATACCTTCTTGCTCGGTTTTGTGTCTAGTGGTTGCCATCTCACTAAGATCGTTGGATCTTCTTATCGTGAGTGTGCCTGCTCTCTGATACCACTTTTAGTACCTGCAAGGCACCACTAGAAGGGGGGATGGGTTGAATAGTGGGTGCAGAAATTTTGGTTTTTAAAATGTTTTGATCCAAAAACCCTTCTTCTGAAAAAACTTTCTATTTTCAGGCCCTATTTTGCAACGTTTGGAAAACTAGGTTACATGCCTTCAAAAATTCTGAAATATGGAGATATTTTAGTCTCAGATGTTCTGAGTAGCTCCTAAAATTTTCAGATCAAAATTCAACCTTTATCCATTTGAAAAAGTGTTTATGGTCAGATTGCGCAAATATGTCAGAAACAGTATTTTGATTTGAAAAATTTATTCCGATTAATCCGTGGCTTCAAATGGTATGAAAATTTAATGAAAAACCCCTTAAGAAGTCTATTTTAATGGGTCAAAATGGTTTTGAAAAATTCTTTTGGGAAGTAGGTCAAACACGTTCAAGTTCTCAACCTTTGCGAGTCTGAAAATCAGATTGCACTAGTCTCAGAACTATTAACGTTTGATCGACTTATACTTATCCAAATGTGTTGAAACTTGCGCCAAATGAGGTGTGGCTATCTTTATGAAAAATTTAACGATTTGTGAAATTCATTTGGTATTTTTACTATGGAAATGAAAGCGACGCAAACTGCTAGAAACTAAAAGTAATAACACCAAGAATTTTATACTGGTTCGGTTAACTCAACCTACTCCAGTCTTTGAGGATACCTTCTTCGGTTATCATTAATCACAAAATAACACCTTACCACAAAGGGTTGCTGGAGTTACACACCAACTCCAACCCTTTACAAACGATATAAGCAATCACACCTTGATCAACCTTTTACAACAATGAGCACGTATGGTGGTCTATACAAAGCCTATTCAATAAATTTGAATATAAGAACAATAGGCTTGAAAGAGAAGAAGAAGAAAGAAATGTGGAAGAAAAAAGTAGAAGACTCCTTTTGCACTTGAAAATTATGAGACTTGCCTTGCTTTTGTTTGGCTTTCTTCTCTTCTTTTTAAGCATAAGTTGGCCGCCCCCTAGGGCTTCTCCTCCATCTTGAGAATTCTCTTTTAAGTCCTTGGAAGAATTCCTTGTGTAGATGTGACACCATCTTGCATACTTGGCACAACTTCATTAGAAGGATGACTTGACCTTGCTTACTTGTCACTTGATGATTGGTCCAACTTGTCATCATTTTAATGAGCTGCAAAATCTGAAATAAACTTATAAAGCATGTGCCAAAAGTAGTCAAAATATTACCATACAATCACACATTAATATACTCCTTCAATTTTCGAATACAATTGAAGACAAAAAGGAGTCAAAATTCGGCCATAACATGCATCATGTGCTGAAATTTCAGCATGTGTTGTATTTTGAATTGTTTCCTTGTGTGTTACCTACTTCAATGTCACCAATCATGTGTGGCTTATTTTCCACCATTTAAAGTGCCAAATAAGCTCCACCTAAGCTCCAACATGGCTGAGAATGGCGTGTGATATGTCTTGAGCATGTGCTGAATTTTACTTTTGTACACTTTGTCAAATATTGCACAATAATTACACATATATGGTATGTTCCAACCAGTCCTATTTTGAATATCTAGAACAATTTAATATGTATTGAATATGTAAAAAAAGTGTCTAGATACATGTTACATGTCATGCCAAAAACGTTCCATGTGTTATGTTCATAGAAAACCGAATTTTCGACTTTTGTCGATTATGCGATTTTTCTCCGATTAAATTCAAAACTTTTGCACATGTTATATATATTATGTCACACATAATATACATAAAATAACTTGAATATTCAGCTCTAATGGCTGATTAAAGTGGCGCCCCCATGTGCTTAAAAGATGAATTTGGAATCTCTACAATTTGGCCTTAATTGGGGGTAATTTGTGTGTGCCAACATGGAATGATTTTATGGCTGAGTGTACCATGTAAGACCCAAAATTTGTGGCTATTTTTGAAGTGTAGTGGATGGCCATCTATATATGGCAAGTACGTGAGACGTTGGCAAAGTTTCGGTTGTCACCTGATACGACAATTTTTGGTTTAGAACCCTGTAACGTGTCGTAATAATTTTGTCATCACCATGACTTATATCATTTGATATAAGACCTGAATATACTCATAAATATGAGGTAAGTATAGTGGTGTGACGTTGACGTACGTTCGTAATATATGTAACGTGTCAGTAGTGCGTTGGAATATATGTGTAATGTGCCTTTTAAAAAAATCTGAATATATATATATATATATATATATATATATATATATATATATATATATATAAACGTGTGAATGATGTAGAAAGAGACTTTCCATTTTCATGTTTGTTGCCATCATGCCTTCTCCACATATATCTCCATTTAATGAACTACTTAGTTCATTTAACTAAGTACTTCACTTAATGAACTAGTTTAGTTCATTAATGGTGGCACTTGAAAATAGTTCAAACACAACAAATGTTTGCCATTTGATGTAAGCTTTAAGGCTTCATGGCTTGTTAGTACGCAACATTATATATAAAGTATAAAGGCAAGTTTGTCGCAAAAACGTGTCAAGCAGTAAATTGTGCCATGCATTTATTTAACACACATTATTTAAATCATGCATTTTCTGAATCACTCAAACTCTTTTTCTCAGTACGTGTATGTATCAATGGCTTTCTTTCTTATCGGCACATAATTTAACTTTCCATGTGATGAAAAAGAAGTAGTGTGACGAAATGCAACGTGGGGCTCGCTAGATTGTATTGTCGCCTTCTTAGGCCTTACAATCGTTTTAAATACATGTTGTTGCTTAGATGAAGATAAAACAAAATTTGTAGATTTGTTTTTTACCTGATTATCTTCAATATACCCTAATCCGGTTTTGTCAATTTCATATTTTTGCGAAGAAATTAGACCATCTAACATGCAAGTTCGTATATCGAATTGTTTTACGGTCTTTTCTAGATCTTTGTTTCTTGATGTCAAATATGAGATTTTGGCTTTCATTACAACATTTTCAAATGTCAAGGATTGAATTTCAAATCTCAATGAAACAATCAAATTAGACGACTCCTCTTTTAAATCATTTAATTGAGATACAAGATTTGTGTTAGAGGATTCTAACAATTTCTTGTCTTCTATTAAGCTTCTTTTCTTTCGTAAGAGTCTTAGCAAACTTATGTAACTCAAGATATTGAACATATAAATCATGATAACATGATTCAGAATCAGAATCAGAATTTACCTCACTATCAAAAGATGGAGGCCTTTGGCTTGACATGCCTTGATTTTGTGGCTAGTGGATGCTAGTTCACAGAGATTGTTGAATGTTCTTGCATCTTGTAGTGAGTGTGACTGCGCTCTGATACCAATTGAAGGACCTGTATAGCGCCACTAGAAAGGGAGGTTAAATAGTGAGTGCGGAAAATTCGGTTTTTAAAAATTTTTGTTACCAATTATCTACTTGTGAAAACGGTTTCTGTTTTCAAATCCTAAAATGATTAATCTAGATGACCTTATTGTAGACCTCCAAAAATTATGAAATTTGGTGAGGATGTGCTCTTAGATGTTATAAGTGTCTCACAAAAATTTTAAATTAAAATTGCAAGCCTAACTCCTTGAAAGCACGTTTTTGTATAGATTGCGTCAATCTTCCAGAAAGTGTACTCTAAATTGAAAAATTTATTCATATTACTTTGGAACGCTAAACGACTTGAAACCTTTATGGTGTGACCCTCATATTTGTATTTACTGGGTTAAAACAGTTATTCAAAATTTCTTTGCGAAGTATGTCAATCACGTTGATGTTCTCAACCTTTGCAAATCTGAGAATCAGATTGCAATAGCCCCAGAACTGTTAACGTTTGGTTGACTTATACTTACCCAATGGGATGAAAATTATGCCAAATAAAAGGTAGGATATGTGGCTATGTTTCTGAAAAATTTTATGATTTTTGAAAATCGTTTGCTATTTTAATGTGGCTATGTTTCTGCAAAATTTTATGATTTTTAAAAATCGTTTGCTATTTTTAACGTGCTAATGAAAACGGTGCAGAAAACTGGAAACTGAAAGTAAAGTGCTGAAAAGTAAGAACACCAAGATTTTTATACTGGTTCAGTTAAAATAAACTACTCTAGTCTTCGAGGACACAAAAACACCTTACCACAAGGGTGACTGGAGTTAAACACCAACTCCACCCTTTTACAATCAAACAATGAAACAAACCAATCACGAACACCACCACCGATCGAATGATGGTTTGATCACACCTTGATCAACCTTTTACAAGAAACGAACGAGTGTAGTTGGTATAATCGAAGCCTATATAATATATGGAATATAAGAATGATAGGTTTGAGGGTAAAAGAAAGAGAAAAGAAAGGAAGAAGAAGAGAGTAGTCTTGCTTTTTGGACTTGTAATAATATCAAGTTTGTTTAGCCTTGTCTTGCACCATCTTGCCCCTTTTATCTTGTCTTGGCCGCCCTCCTAGGGTTAATTTCTTCTTTGAGAATTGTCTTGAATGCCCTTGGAAGATTTCATTGGGTAAATGATGACACAAAATTGCTTACTTGGTGCAATATGATTGGAAGGATGACTTGTCTTTGCGTAGTTGTCACTTCTTGATAGGTCATCTTTAATCCACCTTGGCACTCCTTAAATAAGCTAGAATTTCTTCAAAAAAATCTGAAACATGTGCTCAAAATTAAAGTGAATAATTACTATATAATCATAATTCAAGACCCTTAAGTTTTGGATTACAATTGAAGACAAATAATGGAAGAAAATCGGCCGCTCCATTGCCATGTGATGAAATTTTCAACATTGGGTTTATTTGAATTCTTTTCTTATGTGTTGCCCTCTTCAATATCAACAATTATGTGTGGTATGTCCTCCACCAATTGAAGTACCAAATAAGCGCTACCTAGGCTCCAACAAAGCTGAGAATGGCGTGTGATATAGGCTACATGTGCTGAAATTTTCTTTTGGTAAGCTTTGTCAAATAATTCATAATATTCATACATATAAGGTAAAGTATAATCAGCCTTAATTTGAATTTTCTAGAGCACTTTATCATTTCTTTAATGTGTAAAAAGTATCTAGATACATGTTATATCAATGTCACAAACGTTCCATGTGTGCAGGTTTGTAGAAAACCGAATTTTTGATTTTCGTCGATTACGCGATTTTTCTCCGATTAATTTAAAACTTCCTACACATGTAATATATATTATGACACACATAATATACATAAAATAACATGTATATCCAGCTCCAATAGCTGAGTATAAATGGCCCATGTGCCAAAATTGAATTGAGTTTCAATTCTCCACAAATCTAGGCTAAATTGTGGATGATTAGTGTGTGCAAACATGGTATGGCCTTATGGCTGATTGTAAAATGTGGATCACGAAATTTTTGAATAATTTTGATGTATATAGGCTGGCCATCTTTATATGGAAAGTATGTGACATGTCGGTGAAGTTTCGGTAGTCACCCGATACGACATTTTTCGGTTTATGACGTTGTAACATGTCATTATAAGTTTGACATCACCATGACTTGTAATATATGATATAAGACCTGAATGTACTCATAAATATGAGGGGTATATAGTGGTGTGATATCAACGTACATTTATAATATATATGGTTGTCGGTGGTACGTCGGAATATATGTATATAGCGTCTTTTAAAAAAATTTGTATATGAAATATATATATGTATGTGGCATGCAATTTGAATGAGATGAGGAGACATTCCATTTCAACTTTGTTGCCATATAGCTCTTTCCAAATATATCTTCATTCAATGAACTAGTTAGTTCATTAACTTAAGCACTTTACTTAATGAACTACTTTAGTTCATTAATAATGGCACTTGAAAATAGTATAAAGACAACAAATGTTCACCATATGATGTAATTTTTAACGATTCATGGATTGTTAGTACTACAACATTATATATAAACATGTAAAGCATTTTTATCACGTATATATCAAGTAACACATATTTCATGCATTTCGTAAACATGTAACATTTAAATCATGCACTTTTAAATCACTCAAACCTCGATTCTCAACAAGGTGCCAGTGATCGCAAGATAAATTTCTGATCAGAACATGCAATGTTGAAAGAGAGATAAGATACCAACGTTGCCTGCACCATTCAAAGGCACTGGCAACCGATAGATGATTAAGCCAACCCCTTGGGAGACTTAAGACCTCATTATCGAAGATTAGGAAGAGTAACATCCTACTCAATTGCTCCACGGATTTCGCATGGCGGTACAGTTAAAGTGGTGTAGAGAGATACACCTGCCGAAGAAAAATCATGCCAAGACAATGTGTGGGATGTATTATTTGATTCACGAGGACTATAGAGGTGATTTTATTAAACATAAAAAAAATGCTTTCGATGTTAAATTAGTCATAACAGTAGATATGCATATATAGTTAACAGAAAAAAGGTCAACCTAAAGTGTATAAAATATCTAATCCTCTATGTATAATCTACGGTGCCCCTATATCCTATCTACACCTCCGTAATCTTAATAATCTGCCTCCATGAACTCCTACTCTGGACATTTTTTTAGATATAAAATATAATTTATATAATTTAATATGTACATGTATGCATAACATTAAAGTTTATGCATACATATACATATTAAATTATATGTTTATATACTTATTAAGCATTATTTTGAGCTTTATATATATGTACATTTAACTTTATATAAGTCTATACATTCATATTAAGTTATATATTTATTCATATACTTATTAAGCATTATTTTGAGCTTTATATATATGTACATTTAACTTTATATAAGTCTATACATTCATATTAAGTTATATATTTATTCATATTTGAAATATCCCTCTACAATTTCGTATACTTGGCAAGAGATCAGCAAAACAATCCTCATAAAAAAGGTGAGAGATCTCTGTCATTTTGGGCCTAGATTCAGTGACTGATCACTCTCAAGGCATAACTCCGTTAGTACTTGGACGGAAGATTGAATCAAAAGTTACATGTTTGACTCTTGTATCAGCGATATTATGAGTTTTAATTGTTGTCTGAGCCAGAAATTCTAACCCAATGGGGTGTGATGCTAACCGAGTTTGCAGTGGATATCTTACAGACGCTGTTTGTATGAGCCTTCAACCTAAGAGACCGTTGAATGATACTGGTTTATGTTTTCCTCATACATCTATATGACTAGGACAGTGAAAACTTCAAATTCGGTCTTTGCACACGAGATTAAGTGGCCGATCAAGGTTTAGATGCTTAGCTACAGCAGAAAAGTAACAATTGAAATGACGCTGTCTGATTATGGAGATATGGTTATGGAGAGTAATAAAGGACACTCAATGTGAGCAATATTTTCGAAGATTTTAAGCGTCAACCCGAATGTCGCAAGTTGTGTTTGAGAAGCACATTTTAGAGCACTTGAAGAAGAAGGCTGCTGGTTGTAAACAAAAAGAGCACGTGCAACAAGGTGATTGAGCTTGGCTCCAGATGAGCGTGAGTGCAGGTGCACAGTTGCAGGGAGGAAGGAAAAGGAAAGGCGGGAAAGGCCTTTAAACATGTAAAAATGAACTTTTTGTCCTTTTAGTTGTATTGTGACGAAGTTAGTTAGTAGCTTTGTAATTTTACTTAGGCAGTTATGGTTCTTCCTCTTTGTACCACCTTTAAAAGGTGTTTGACGTTTTGTCGGTGGAAGTATGAATAAGATTTCTTGCTTCTAAATTCCCCTTCTTCTTTGTAACTTCCTTTTTCATCCTCTCTATTCGTTCTATTATTTTCTTCATGTTGTTTGCTGAAAATTTCACTTGGTATCAGAGCGAATTGCTTCCTTTTAATGAATTTTTGTAGTCATTGATGCTAATCAAAATTCTCCCTCTCTTTCTAATAATGCTGCAATACTTACTCCCACGGATCATTCAAAAGATCCTCTATATATTCACCCAAGTGACAGTCCTTCACTTGTGTTTGTTCAGCCTTTGTTGGACGGAAACAATTTCCACAGTTGGAGTAGAGGCTTTCTTAGGGCTTTGGAATCCAATAACAAAATAGTTTTTGTGGAATGTATGACTTCCAAACCTGTTGAAACTAATCGTAAGCTTTTGGCCTGGACTAAGGAAGATAATGTTGTTGCATCTTGGATTGTTAATTCAGTTATCCCTTCTATTGACCAAAGTATTATGTGGTTTGATAATGCTTTAGATATCTAGAATGATTTGAAGCACGGATATGGAAATGCAGATATGTTTATGATGTCTGATTTACTAGAACAATTTTATGCGACTAAGCAAGAAGACAACTTTGTCACATAATATGTGAATACTATACACGCTTGAAAGTAATTTGGGAAGAACTTATGGTGTTGCATTCTATACCTAATTGTCTCTGTAATCGTTGCACTTATAACATCTCTAGCCAAATAAACAAGTTCATTGAAGATGACTATGTCATTAGATTCACTAAAGGTTTAAATGAAAAATTTGAACCTGTGAAGTCACAGGTTCTATTGATGAGCCCCCTTCCTGGTTTGAGAGCTATGTTTTCCATGGCTGTTAAATTGGAAAGGAAACTCAATGATGCATCAGGACAGAATCAGTTCACTAATAATCCATCTATAGTGTTGAGTGTCAATGATGGTAATCCTAGGTATGGTTCTTATGGTACAAGACCTGTTAGCCCAGGCTGTGGTGGGAGTTGGTCTAGACCAACAAGCAGAGGTTTCTGAAGGGACCCTAGGAGGCCATTTGTACAGAATCCAAGGCTCCTATGTGTACTCATTGTAATATGTTAGGCGCATAGTGGATAGGTGTTACAAGAAACATTGTTATCCTCCATGTTTCAAACATAGGGGACAAGTGAATTGTGTTGGAAGTGATTTGTATTTGGATCAATAAGGAGGATCATACAGTCAAGCTATTTATGAGCCTTATCAGTCCACTGAAATGATGCGAGATGGCTTGTTGAGCACAACCTCATAGGTGATTCCTTCATTTACACAAGAGCAGTATAACCAAGTGATTAATATGTTGCAGGAGCATAGAGATAAGGGACATGGTGAAAGCAGTGGACCAATTAAGGATAGTAAGGGGCACCATGTTGTAATGTCAGCTCAACAGGCTACTGTACCTGTTAAGCAGTCGGGTAATGCATCACATAATACTCTATGTACATAGATTTTGGATTCTGATGCCATATATCATATTTGTTGTTCTCTGTCCTTGTTTGAGTCTCATTACCCAGCCATAACCATGTCTGTTAACCTTCAAAACAATGTCCCTGCCCCTCTGACTCATGCATGCATAGTATGTCTCAGTCCACAATTGACATTGCATGATGTCTTACATGTACCCTCATTTGCTTTCAATCTATTGTCATTAAGTGAACGTACAAAGACTTGTGATATAGAATTGGTTTTTAATTCCAACTTATGTGTGTTACAGGATCATTTGAGCAAGAAGATGATGGGTTAAGCTAAGGTGAACCAAGGCTTGTATCACTTGATTGGCCATACCTCACCTCTACCCTCATTTGTTTTCCATTCGCCTCAAGTTCATGTTGTTGCTTCTTCAGACCCTGTCCCATGGCATTCTTGGAAATTTGTCATCAGCCAGAATGATAGAAATCAGTAAGATTGATCCTCAAGTTGATGCTACTTTTCATTCTCCCTCATGTATCATATCTTCTTTAGCTAAACATAAAAGAGCTCCTTTTCCCATTTCTGTTTCAATCTCTGATTCCCCCTTTTGTCTTGTACATATGGATATATAGGGTCCATATAAACACCGTATTATGTACAAACAGCATTACTTTTTTACAACTGTGGATGATTACTCTATATTTTGTTACCTCATTAAAGCTAAGTCTGAAAGCAGAAACATTATTGAGAGTTTCTGGACGTATGTCCATGTTCAATTTAACACACACATCAAAGTTATGAGGACTGAGAATGGAACTGAATATAAAATGAACTCCTTCTATGCTTCCAAAGGCATACTTCAGCAAACCAGTTGTCTGTATACTCCTCAACAAAATGGGTTGGTTGAATGTAAACATCAGTATATTCTTAACATAGCTAGAGCTCTAAAGGTTCAAGCACACGTGGCAGTTGCATGCTGGGACTTTTATGTCCAACATGTTGTATACCTTATCAATATCACATTATCTCCCTTGCTGAATATAATACACCTTATGATATGTTGTACAAAAGGCTCCCAAAATACAATCATCTTAAAGTTTTTGGATGCCTTTGTTATGCTGCCAACACAACCCCTTCCAAAGAAAAATTTAGTGCCAGAGCTAGATGGAGCATTTTCTTGGCCTTTCTCATACCGCTAAGGGCTATGTTCTTCAAGATCTAACCAGCTAAAGATATATTTGTCTCCAGGGATGTCATCTTTCATGAAACTACTTTTCTTTGCCAATCTGGCCATGTGTCTTCCTCTGATCCTTCTCCTATATCTGCCTTACCTTTGCCTTCTCCCTCTCTTTCTTCCACCACCACATTTGGTTCTACTCTTTTTCCTCTTCATCTTCCTTCTGCACTCATTTCTGATGCTCCTATTCCAACTTCTCACACTCCACTGTGATGTGATCCACCTAGTGCCACATCTCGGGGGCACTTCACTTATCCCAACAACAGCCACCTCAATCACCCCAGCTTGACTTAGCTCAACAACTGCCTCCTCAGTCACCTCAACGCTCACTTCAACATTCTACAGTTCAACAATCACCTCAGCATTCTCTTGAAAGTTATCGGCATTAGTCTGGCTTAAGGACACTCAGGAAATATCTATCAGTTCCATAAACATAGATATCCCAATGTCTAGGCGTCAACGTACCAAACACACTCCTTCATACCTCAACGAGTACTATTGCAACTAAGCACATATAGATTATGCTTCTGCTTCATTGCTCGTGTCTCAAACTACCACTATACTAGATTCACTTCACAAATATTTTTCTTTTGATTCTTTGGCACCAAAATACAAAGCATATGCATTAAATATTAGTGTGCAAACAGAACATAACTCTTATGCAAGGACAGCCTGTTCTGTTGAATGGCAGAAAGCTATGGATGGTGAAACTGCAGCTTTAGAAGCAAACAACACTTGCATAATGACATAGTTGCCTACAGGAAAACAACCTATCGGTTGTAAGTGGTTATAAAAGATTAAGTATAAACCTGATGGAACTATAGAGAGATATAAGGCTAAGCTAGTAGCAAAGGGTTATACATAGCAGCTTGGAGTAGATTATCAAGATAGCTTTTCTCTAGTGGCAAAGATGACTGCAGTGAGGTTAGTGCTGGCTTTGGCATCAAGGCTTAAGGGCATGTGCATCAATTGGATGTTAATAATGCATTCCTGCATGGGATTTACATAAAGAAATCTATATGGTTTCCCTTCCTGGATCATTAGTGGCACACCCTAACATTATTTTCAAGTTGCAAAAATTATTATAGGGTTTAAACATCCTAGTAGAGAGTGGAATGCCAAATTGAAAAAATTTGTGGTTTCACAAGGTTTCTCCCAGTCAAAGAATGACTATAAAATGTTTACAAAGCTGTCAGGCAGTTATTTATTGGTGTTACTGGTGTATGTTGATGATATTATTGTGGCAAGTAAGGATCTGCATGCAATTAAAGATATCAAGAGGGCTTTGGAATTGAATTTTCAAATAAAGAATCTGAAAGATTTGAAGTACTTCCTTGGTTTAGAGGTTGCTAGATCACATAAGGGGATGGTGCTTAACAAGAGAAAGTACGCTCTGGAGTTGCTAGAAGAGGCAGGATTCCTAGGGTCTAAGCCCACACCCACTCCAACGGAAAGCCATGTGAAATTGGACCATATTGACTCAAATCCCTCGGATAACATCACTGAGTACAGAAGACTTGTGGGAAAGTTGATATACCTCACAATCACTAGACCTGACATTGCCTTTAGTGTTCAACAATTGGGCCAGGTTTTGGATTGTCCTGTTGCAAAACAGTTAAACGCTGCACATAGAGTCTTGAGGTACTTAAGGGGTTCCATTGGCCAAGGCCTTTTGCTACCCAGTACTGGAGAATTAAAGTTGAAGGGATTTGAGGATTCAGATTGGGTAGGTTCCAAGAAACTAGGAGGTCTGTGACAGGCTATTGTGTGTTCTTGGGTGACAGTTAAGTGTCTTGGAAAGCTAAAAAGCAAACAACAATGTCAAGATCCTCAGCAGAAGCAGAGTACAGAGCTATGGCCTCAACAGTGTGTGAATTGCAATGGTTACTTTTCCTGGCCAAGGATTTGATGCTTATTGAACAAGAAGCTACAGAGCTATTCAGTGATAGTAAGAGTGCCTTGTATATTGCTGAAAACCCTTTGTTTCATGAGAAAACAAAGCGCATAGAGATTGATTGCCACATAGTGAGGGATATGGTACAACAGCAGGTGATTAAGTTGATGCCAGTGAGGACTCAGTTTTAGTTAGCTGACATCTTCACTAAGGCACTAGATAGTAGGAGGTTAGGTGAGCTAATCAGTATGCTGGGGACATGTAACATATATAGCAAGCTGAGCTTGAGGGCGGGTGTCACAAGTTGTGTTCAAGAAGCACACTTTAGAGCACTTGAAGAAGAAGGCTGTAGCAGTCGATCCAATTCATGATCCGTGACAAATTGAGGCTGGATCGAGTATCACTCGATTAAAGGTTTAATCTACGGTAGCTGCTGGTTGGAAACAAAAAGAGCACGTGCAACAAGGTGATCGAGCTTGAATCTGGATGAGTGTGAGTGCAGCAGCATGCTTGCAGGGAGGAAGAGAAAGGGAAGGCGGGAAAGGCCTTTAAACATGTAATATGACCTTTTTGACCTTTTATTTGTATTGTAATGATGTTAGTTAGAAGGGTAGCTTTGAAATTTTACTTAGGTGGTTATGGTTATTCCTCTTGGTATGACCTTTAAAAGGTGTTCGACGTTTTGCCAATGGAAGTATGAATAAGATTTCTTGCTCCTGAATTCTCCTTCTTCTCTGTGACTTCCTTTTTGATCCTTTCTATTTGTTCAATACAATTTACAGCGTGTTTTGCCTTGTTCAATATTTAGATTCTCCCATGATGGTTCTATGATTTTCTTCCTGTTGTTTGCTGAAAATTTCACACCCAACTTTATTTATCATTTTAATCATGATTTAGGACACATTTGGTTTAGCTTTGTTTAAATCATACTGATTTAATAAATTTGATATTCATTTTAATGCTTGTAACATATGTTTAACAAAGGTTTACAAGTAGTTTTTTATGTTTTGCAAAGGTTCCAGTGTGCATATAAGGTACTCTGGACTTTTCCCAAGTGATAGACATACATAAATGTATCGACAAACAGCAAACCACACATACACATCTATATATGCACAGACACATATATATTTTTTATGCATGACACCTATAACTACTATTGTAAATTGTTTCTTTTCACGTGGAACCCTAGTATAATGAACACAATTAGTTCATAACACACAAAGAGGGAAAACTTCTCATTAGCTTCATGTTTATTTTTTCCAAGACTCAGGGTTTGTGAGTTTAGGAGAATGGAGAAAGGATTTTGGTTGTCACTAAACTATTTTTAGACAAAAGTCTCGTCAACTGGAGTCTTTTTGTAACATTTTACTCACTCTTATTTAGATTCATAACATTAGGGCAACTCTAGCGACAAACTTAAAAAAGGGTTGATGATCATTTCAAACGGTAGACATGAATTAAACTATTTTACAACACATACAAACACACGGCCTTCCTGGCTTTTTTCTGAAAAAGGGATCCTTATTATGATGATGTTGGAATATGAAATGTTTTGATGAAGTTACAATATGCTTTAAAAGAGTTAGAAAGGTAGTTCATACTTGGGAATGAAAGCAAAATGAGAAAACACACTGTGAGACATTGGTCTCTCTCATGGATCGATCGACATATACATTAGTCTCTCAAGGAGAGATATCAATTGATCTATGATGAGATTGTCCAAGGTTGGAACCTTATTGTCCAACATCAATATCTCAGTTTGGTAGACATGAATCGATCGATGTAACGTCAGTCTCTAAGAGTAGAAACATTGATCGATCGATGCAGTGAAGGTTCAAAGTTAAAACCTTATTGGAAGACATCAATCTCTCAATGTTTGGAACATCGATCAATCAATTAACATCAGTCACTCAGAAGAAACATCGAGATCGATTGATGTACATACGGAATAAAACTAAAATCTTACTAGAAAACATCGATCTCTCAGCAATGAGACATTGATCGATCGATGCATACATCAGTGTCTCAAAGAAGAGACATCGATCGATCGATGTATGAAAGGTGCAAAACTGGAACCTTACCGGAAGACATCGATCTCTCAAATTTTTATGATCGTTAGGACAAAATCCAATGGGGATCTAAGGTGTTTTCTCTTTTCAATCTTACTCAAATTTCTTGTGGACTTTTCCTTGACATTAATCATGCTTCCTTGACGATTGCATCCATGTCTAAGATTATCTACGGTGCCTTTGGTGGATCAAATCAATCCATAGGGTGGCTAAAGGCTATTTGGACATTGTCAACACTTATGATTGAGTTGAAGACTTGAGGGAGGCTGCAAAAAACGTGGATCACACACTCTATAAATTGAAGAAGCTCAGATGAGGGCAATATAAACTTTCATTCACTTCAACCTTCATATCTCATTATTTTAAAAATATCTCATTTGTGAAAAAGTGTTTAAAGCTTTTTAAGCCCTTGTTGCTTGTTCTTTATTGTTGTGAATTGAGAGAGTATAAGTCTGACACAAGAGGAACCATACTTATTTGATCTCTTGCTTGTGTTTAGAATAGTTAGAAAAGTGTAATTCCCACTACTTCCGAGAACCACTGTGAGAAAGTTCTTTGAGAGGACTTTGTTGACGTTGTGAGGAAGCAAGTACTTGTTCTTGCTTGTAGCTGGTGTTGTGGTTGTACAAAATTGCTTTATGCAAGAAGTTGTTGTTCTTGTGCTAAGTTGTTAGTGTAAGTATTGCTGCTGTTGTTCTTGCTAAGAGTAAAAAGAATAGTAGCTATTGAAAATCCTTTTGGAAACAAAGTGGTAGTGGAGTAGAATGATTTGAGGTCCGAACCACTCTATGTCGGGTATATTCATTCATTATCTCTCATCTTCCTTCTTTATTTCAATTTGGAGTTCATTTGAGTTGGAGTGAGCCAAAAACGAGAAAAATTCTGCAAAATTGTCAAATACTCTATTCCTTGACCTATTTGTGCAAGTAGCAAGGTTAAAGATCATCGCAATGATAACCACTCCATCTTACGCCTCAACTTCAAAACCAAACGCATTATTCTCAGCCTCAAACACCAAAGCTCCTACATTTGATGCTCAAAACTATTCCATTTGGAAATTTCGAATGATAAACCATTTGAAAGGTTGAGGATTTGATATGTGGAGAGCTATTCTAAGATGAATTGAAGTTTCTATGGTTACCAAATCATAAGGAGAATCAATGTTCAAACATGAGCATGACAACACCGACAAAGAAAAGATAAATTTTTGATATTCTCTCAAGTTCATAAGACTCCAAGGTCTTGAAATAGCTCATGACGTATGGAAAAGGCTCGAAATGATACATGAAGGGACTGAGCAAGTGAGAATAGTCAAAAGGCATATGCTTATCAAGGAATACGGAATATTTGGTATGAAGAGTAGCGAAATATTGAGGAGACAATTGACCAATTCACTCAAATAGTGAATCAGCTCTCCATGGTTGACAAGAAAATGTCAAATTGAAGATTTTGTCTCAAAGCTTCTGAACTCTTTGCCAAGAGAATGGATACCCAAAGTGATCGCCATCACCGAATCCAATAATTTCAAGACTCTTACTCTTGATGAGCTGCCCAGTAATTTACTCACTCATGAAATTCTTATTGATGAGCAAAATAGGATTAATACTATCAAACCCACACATGCATGAAATTTTTTCAAGAAATAACCCAAGCATGAAATTTTTTCAAGAAATCACCCATGGACAAGGAATCAAGTGAAAATTGCTATAGATATGCTAGACCCGGTCATTTTATCGTCGCTTGCCATGTCAAGGAGCTGAAAAAGCAAGACAAGAAATTCTTTCCTCAAAAGAAGAAATCTTTAAATGCAAAAGTAACCACATGAGATAATAATTTTTCCAAATCGGAAGGACAAGAAAGTGAAGACAAGGATGTTGGACTCATTGCAATCGTTGAAAATCAAAAGGAACAATACACTTGTCTCATGGCAACTGAGAATGACCTTGAGGTACACTCTACTTCCTCTAATATCAATCTACAGATGAAATAGGAGATTTATAGATGATTTTGAAAAACTAAATGTAAAATACAAACACTTGAAGAAAGTATTTTAAATATACACATTAGAAAGGAAGAACTTGCATGATAAGAATATGTTGATCTACCAAGAGCATGATAGCATACTTACCATGCATAAGACTGTAGCTCTAGAAAATATGGAGACTAGAAAGGAATGTGATAAATTAATAATAGATTTACAAAAATTACCCAATGGTAAAAAGTAATTTAGGTTACTTGGAAACGAAAGGATAGAAAATGATAAATCCGGTTTGTTATTTAAGTCCTCATACTCTACTAGTGAACCCAAGTTATTAAGCCAAAGGAAAAAGTCAATTAAATTGAAGAACTCAAAATGGTTCATCATCTCATAAACACAAAAACACACAACTCAGGCATATGCCTACTTGTTTTCATTGTAACAAGGTAGAACATGTAAAAAGTGCATGTAGAACTAGATTTGGTAACATGTACTTTTAGAAGCCTATGGGTAGACAAGCTAACTAGAAAGGACCCAACCATCAAACGGTACCAATGTATAACCATATTGACTTTGTAGGCTCTAAAGATAAATGGTGTAGTCAAAGAAGAAGGAACCAAATGACGTATGGACAGCGAATGTTCCATGCACATGATTGGAGACAAGACTTTGTTCACCAAGCTCAAACTCCAAGATGGTAGAACGGTGAATTTCGGAAACAGGAGAGCCAAAATCCTTGGATATGGAGAAATTGATAAGTCTTCTTCTACTATTAATAATATATTATATGTAGAAGGGTTTAAGTATAATTTGATAAGTGTTAGCCAACTATGAGATGCTAATTTTCCGGTTGAATTTGCAAAAAGAAAATGCATAGTGAAAAAGAACGGTAGAATTGTTTTTGAGGATATAAGGAAAAATGATGTTTATAAATTTAGCACACATGATTTGATATCACAAAAAGTTTCATCTCTAGTTGCCAAAAATCATTTGACACAATTATAGATTAGACGACTTGGACATATTAGTTTCGAAAAATTCAAGGAAATTTGCAAAAATAAAAAGGTCCAAGTCTTCCAAAGTTAAATGTCAAAAACCAGCGCTTATGTGACACTTGTCAAAAGGCAAAGCTTGTTAAAGCAAGCTTCAAGCCCAAAAGTTAAATCTCCGCCACCAAACCTCTACAATTTCTTCATATAGATTTGTATGGGGATATTGGTATGGCAAGTATAGGTGGAAAACATTACACTTTTGTAGTATATTAGAATGATGCATGCCAACAATTTATAAAACTTTGTAGTAGATTAGAAAATCAATCAGAAAATACCATTAAGGAAATTATAAGTGATAGAGGTGAGTTTGATGGCGAGTTCCAAGAATTTTGTGTATCCAAGTGGTATGGAAACAACTTCTCGGCTCCTAGAACTCCTCAACAAAATAGTGTCACGAAAAGGAAGAATTGAACACTTCAAGAAATAGGTAGATCCATGCTAAATGAATTTGAGCTACCTAACTATTTTTTGGCTGAAGCGTTAACTACCGCTTATCATGTAATAAACAGAGTTTATTTGAGACCATACCTCAAAAAGATTCCTTATGATCTTTGGAAACGAAGGGCACCCAAAATTGGATATTTCAAGGTATTTGGTTGTAACTGCTTTATGCTTAACACTAAAGATAACGTGGATAAACTTGATTTCAAAACGGATGAAGAAATCTTTATGGGTTATGCTTAAAATAGCAAGACATTTAGGGTATACAACAAAAGAAATATGAAAGTTGAAGAGTCAATTCATGTTAATTTTAGTGAATTTCTTGATGATGAACACAGTGTAAATGATGATGAAGAAATAGAAAGAATTGGAGTAAGTCATATAGAAAATCTTAAGAATCCAAAAGGACACAATTTTTTTGATCTTAGAATTGACCCACTTGGAAGTGGACCTAAGATAGAAGAAGAAGAAGAAGAAATAAAAGGTTATACTTGAAATTTACCGGAATCATATGAAAATAAGAAAGATCACCCAAAGAGTTAATAATAGGAGAAAATTGTTGGACCATGCACCTGCAATAAACACCACTAGAGGGGGGGTGTATAGTGGTTAGCTGATGTCTTTTTAAGCATAAGTTGGCCGCCCCCTAGGGCTTCTCCTCCATCTTGAGAATTCTCTTTTAAGTCCTTGGAAGAATGCCTTGTAGATGTGACACCATCTTGCTTACTTGGCACAACTTGATTGGAAGGATGACTTGACCTTGCTTACTTGTCACTTTATGATTGGTCCAACTTGTCATCATTTTAATGAGCTGTAAAATCTGAAATAAACTCATAAAACATGTGCCAAAAGTAGTCAAAATATTACCATACAATCACACATTAATACCCCTTCAATTTTGGAATAAAATTGAAGACAAAAAGGAGTCGAAATTCGGCCATAACATGCAACATGTGCTGAAATTTCAGCATGTGTTGTATTTTGAATTGTTTCCTTGTGTGTTGCCTTCTTCAATGTCACCAATCATGTGTGGCTTATTTTCCACAAATTAAAGTGCCAAATAAGCTCCACCATGTAACATGTCGTAATAATTTTTGTTTAGAACCTTGTAACATGTCATAATAATTTTGTCATCACCATGACTTATATCATATGATATAAGTCCTGAATATACTCATAAATATGAGGTAAGTATAGTGGTGTGACGTTGACGTACGTTCGTAATATATGTAACGTGTCAGTAGTACGTTGGAATATATGTGTAATGTGCCTTTTAAAAAAATCTGAATATATATATATATATATATATATATATATATATATATATAAACGTGTGAATGATGTAGAAGGAGACTTTCCATTTCCATGTTTGTTGCCATCATGCCTTCTCCAAATATATCTCCATTTAATGAACTACTTAGTTCATTTAACTAAGTACTTCACTTAATAATGAACTAGTTTAGTTCATTAATTGTGGCACCTGAAAATAGTCCAAACACAACAAATGTTTGCCATTTGATGTAAGCTTTGAAGCTTCATGGCTTGTTAGTACGCAACATTATATATAAACTATATAAGGCAAGTTTGTTGCAAAAACTTGTCAAGCAGTAAATTGTGCCATGCATTTATTTAGCACACGTCATTTAAATCATGCATTTTGTGAATCATTCAAACTATTTTTCTCAACAATCTTCCCATTCTGATGATTCACAAAATAACCTTAGTTCATGATTTAAATTTAATCGCTTCCCCTCCAATCGTGCACAAATTCCAATTTTGAATTTTGAATTTTCTCCCCCTTGATTTGTGTAATGAATCACTCTCGTCTCTCGCCTCTCCCTCCTTAAATCATGCATTCTCTCCCCCTTTATTCTGGAAATAAAATCAAAAGTGCATGTAAGAAAGAAATAGCAATTTGTATAACAACAAAACTCATGCATTTCAAGTGTATTGTGCAAAAATATCAAAAGTGCGTTCTTAAGGGTTAATAATTCAACCCTTTGCAAATGTCCCTTTTGGTACCCGAATTTGGGAGACCTTTCTAGGTCTTCCAAAAGATGATAAAGGAGATGAAGATGCAATATAATAGACGTTCGATGCAAATCCGTTTGGCATTTGGCCGGGAATCCCATCATGCACATAGTATGATTTTTGTCTTTGATATGCTCTTATGTTGGTGTGCATGGAGTGTGATCTAGATGCATTTGTATGATATGCATATCGCATATGCATCAATGGCTTTCTTTTATATCTATATGGCACACAATTATACTTTCCACTTGATGACAAAGAAGTAGTGCGATAAAATGCAACATGGGGCTCGCTAGATTGTATTGTCACCTTCTTAGGCGTTACGATCTTTTTAAGTACATGTTGTCTCTTAGATGAAGATAAAACAAAATTTGTAGACTTGTTTTGTACCTGATTATTTTTAATATACCCTAATCCGGTTTTGCCAGTTTCATGTTTTTGCGAAGAAATGAGACGATCTAACATGCAAGTACCTTTATCAAATTGTTTTATCGTCTTTTCTAGATCTTCGTTTCCTGATTTCAAATTTAAAATCTCAGCTTTTAGTTCAGTGTTCTCGGATGTCAATGATGACATTTCAGACCTTATTGAATTTATCATGCAAGACGACTCTTCTTTTGAATCGTTTAATTGAGACACAAGATTTGTATTAGAAGATTCTAACAATTTCTTGTCATCAATTAAGCGTTTCTTTTCTTTTGCAAGAGTCTTAGCAAACTTATGCAATTCAATATATTGAACATACAAATCATGATATGATGATTCAGAATCAGAATCATAATTGGAATCAGAATGTACCACACTATCAAGAAGTGGAGGCCTTTTGCTTGGCATACCTTCTTGCTCGGTTTTGTGTCTAGTGGTTGCCATCTCACTAAGATCATTGGATCTCCTTATCGTGAGTGTGCCTGCTCTCTGATACCACTTGTAGGACCTACAAGGCACCACTACAAGGGGGGGTTGAATAGTGGGTGCAGAAAATTTGGGTTTTAAAATGTTTTGATCCAAAAACCATTCTTTTGAAAACACTTTCTATTTTCAGGCCCTGTTTTGCAACGTTTGAAAAACTAGGTTACATGCCTTCAACAATTCTGAAATTTGTAGAGATTTTAGTCTCAGATGTTCTGAGTATCTCCTAAAAATTTCAGATCAAAATTCAACCTTTATCCCTTTGAAAAAGTGTTTGTGGTTAGATTGCGCAAATCTGTCAGAAACAGTATTTTGATTTGAAAAATTTATTTCGATTAATCCATGGCTCCAAATGGTTTGAAAATTTAATGACAAAACCCTTAAGAAGTCTATTTTAATGGGTCAAAATGGTTTTGAAAAATTCTTTCGGGAAGTATGTCAAACACGTTCAAGTTCTCAACCTTTGCAAGTATGAATATCAGATTGCACTAGTCTCAGAACTATTAACATTTGATCGACCTATACTTATCCAAATGGGTTGAAACTTGCGCTAAATGAGGTGTGGCTATCTTTGTGAAAAATTTTATGATTTGTGAAATTCCTTTGGTTTTTTTACTATTGCAATGAAAGCGACGCAAACTGCTGGAAACTGAAAGTAAAGTGCTGAAAGTAATAACACCAAGAATTTTATACTGGTTTGGTTAACTCAACCTACTCCAGTCTTTGAGGATACCTTCTTCGGTTATCATTAATCACAAAATAACATCTTACCACAAAGGGTTGCTGGAGTTACACACCAACTCCAACCCTTTACAAACGATACAAGCAATCACACCTTGATCAACCTTTTACAACAATGAGCGCGTATGGTGGTCTATACAAAGCCTATTCAATAAATTTGAATATAAGAACAATAGGCTTGAAAGAGAAGAAGAAGAAAGAAATGTGGAAGAAGAAAGTAGAAGACTCCTTTTGCACTTGAAAATTATGAGACTTGCCTTGCTTTTGTTTGGCTTTCTTCTCTTCTTTTTAAGCATATGTTGGCCGCCCCCTAGGGCTTCTACTCCATCTTGAGAATTCCCTTTTAAGTACTTGGAAGAATGCCTTGTGTAGATGTGACACCATCTTGCTTACTTGGCACAACTTGATTGGAAGGATGACTTGACCTTGCTTACTTGTCACTTGATGATTGGTCTAACTTGTCATCATTTTAATGAGCTGCAAAATCTGAAATAAACTCATAAAACATGTGCCAAAAGTAGTCAAAATATTACCATACAATCACACATTAATACTCCTTCAATTTTGGAATAAAATTGAAGACAAAAAAGAGTCAAAATTCGGCCATAACATGCAACATGTGCTGAAATTTCAGCATGTGTTGTATTTTGAATTGTTTGCTTGTGTGTTGCCTTCTTCAATGTCACCAATCATGTGTGGCTTATTTTCCACCATTTAAAGTGCCAAATAAGCTCCACCTAAGCTCCAACATGGCTGAGAATGGCGTGTGATATGTCTTGAGCATGTGCTGAATTTTACTTTTGTAAACTTTGTCAAATATTGCACAATAATTACACATATATGGTATGTTCCAACCAGTCCTATTTTGAATATCTAGAACACTTTAATATGTATTGAATATGTAAAAAGTGTCTAGATACATGTTACATGTCATGCCAAAAACGTTCCATGTGTTATGTTCGTAGAAAACCTAGTTTTCGACTTTTGTCGATTACGCGATTTTTCTCCGATTAAATTCAAACCTTTTGCACATGTTATATATATTATATCACACATAATATACATAAAATAACTTGAATATTCAGCTCTAATGGCTGATTAAAGTGGTGCCCCCATGTGCTTGAAAGATGAATTTGGAATCTTTACAATTTGGCCTTAATTGGGGGTAATTTGTGTGTGCCAACATGGAATGATTTTATGGCTGAGTGTACCATGTAAGCCACGAAATTTGTGGCTATTTTTGAAGTGTAGGGGCTGGCCATCTATATATGGCAAGTACGTGACACATTGGCAAAGTTTCGGTTGTCACCTGATACGACAATTTTTGGTTTAGAACCCTGTAACGTGTCGTAATATATGTGTAATGTGCCAGTAGTACGTGATAAAACTTTGAACTTTGTAGTAGATTAGAATGATGCATGGCAACAATTTATAAAACTTTGTAGTAGATTAGAAAATCAATCAGAAAATACCATTAAGGAAATTATAAGTGATAGAGGTGGTGAGTTTGATGCGAGTTCAAAGAATTTTTTGTATCCAAATGGTATGGAAACAACTTCTCGGCTCCTAGAACTCCTCAACAAAATAGTGTTACGAAAAGGAAGAATTGAACACTTCAAGAAATAGGTAGATCCATGCTAAATGAATTTGAGCTACCTAACTATTTTTTGGCTGAAGCGTTAACTACCGCTTATCATGTAATAAACAGAGTTTATTTGAGACCATGCCTCAAAAAGATTCCTTATGATCTTTGGAAACGAAGGGCACCCAACATTGGATATTTCAAGGTATTTGGTTGTAACTGCTTTATGCTTAACACTAAAGATAACGTGGATAAACTTGATTTCAAAACGGATGAAGAAATCTTTATGGGTTATGCTTAAAATAGCAAGACATTTAGGGTATACAACAAAAGAAATATGAAAGTTGAAGAGTCAATTCATGTTAATTTTAGTGAATTTCTTGATAATGAACACAGTAAATGATGATGAAGAAATAGAAAGAATTGGAGTAAGTCATATAGAAAATCTTAAGAATCCAAAAGGACACAATTTCTTTGATCTTAGAATTGACCCACTTGGAAGTGGACCTAAGATAGAAGAAGAAGAAGAAGAAGAAATAAAAGGTTATACTTAAAATTTACCGGAATCATATGAAAATAAGAAAGATCAACCAAAGAGTTAATAATAGGAGAAAATTGTTGGACCATGCACCTGCAATAAACACCACTAGAGGAGGGGGTGAATAGTGGTTAGCGGAAATTATACTACAACCCTTTGTAAAAATCCCGTTTGAAAACAGAATCTGAAACTACCTCATATTCAGAACCTGTTTTTGAAAAATTCAAAAATAATTGTACACAACTTCAAAAATTATGAAACTTCCCAGAATTGAACTTCAATGAGTTATCAAGACTCTGTCCAAAAATCATACAAAAATTCAGGTGGTCAATCTGGACAGAATTGGACAGAATGTTGCTGATTTTGAAAATATGTAGATGAAGTTTTCAAAAGGCCCTGACCTTAAACAATTCTTGATAAATACAGAATTTAAGTTTTCTCAAAACTGGTCAGATTGCAGCCAGATTGGAGCAGTTATATTGCAAAGACTAAAAGACTAACTTTCCCTTACTTAAATCAAGTGATTCTTGTTGCAAATGAAAGCTATTCTGAAGTATAACTCCACCAAAAATCATGAATTTTGAAAATGTTTAGATATTTTTTCAAAACGTGAGAAGTTGTGTGAAATCTGCAGTAAAAATGGGCCGAAAACAGAAATGAAGACACAAGACGAACACCGAGGATTTATTCTGGTTCGGTCAATGTGACCTACTTCAGTCCCAAGGAACACCTTTCCTTGGATTTCACTATCAAATGAACCACCTTACAACAAGAATCAAGCTTGATCCTTGGGTTATACCCCAACCCTATTCAAGACTTGGATAATCATCTTCTAAGCAACACTTAGTTGCAACTCCTCTAACACCTATTGATATAGCCTTATAAGAATTGCTAATCAATCTTACAAATGAAGCTCAAGAGGCTTGTAGCTCAACAAAAACAACAAGAACACCTTTGCTACAAAGAATGGAACAAGAACAACAATGAGAAGAAGATAATAGCGAGACAATTCAACTAATGCTTGTAAGCTTCAAGTGTGCTTCATCTTCTTCACCATTGCCTCTATTTATAGTGTGATTTATCCTTGGAGATAAGAACTCCAATGTGTCGCCATCTTCATCGTCAAGTCCAAATGTCTTCTCATCATTGGTAGGCCTTGTCCACTTGGCAAAATAAGACAACATAATTGGTCCACCTTGGATACACCTTGTTGGTCGAAAATACACCTTGGAATTTCCTTGAATTATCCTTAACAAGAATAGATAATATGGAGAAGATAATACCTCAACTTCTTGGCATAAACATAGGACTTGTGAATGTTGAAGAATTCAAACCTAAAAATTCAGTTCCAAGATCTATAGTAGCCGTTGGCTACCATATATTTTTCCAAAAATATATTTTGATTTTCCTTAATAGAATAAGAAAAGATAATACCACCAAAATATCCCCAAATTCAATTACAATAATATCCATAATCGTTGGCTACAATTCAAATGTTTTCAATTTTTCCATGTTGGCAAATTTTGCCAACTAGCTCCTTTTTGGTTGGTCCACTTATCACCAACTCATAAAATGAATAATGTATCACCTCCACCTGCTCATACACGTTTTTAAGCATACAAATATGTGTAGCAACTCAGATTTTTGAAGAAGAAATTAATAGATAATAGTTGACAAGATTATGTCAACGTGTAACACCGAAATTCCAAATATTTCTTCTTATATGTCGTGATCATTTCCACACCTTTGACACCTTTGATATCTATGAATAATGATGATAAAAGTGCTCTTATAACACATAAAAGAAAGTCTTCAAGAAAAAATAGAATGTGACATCTCAAATCGTCACATATCCAGCTATAGTCAACAATATTATCATGTGAGAGAATAAAATAAAGAATCACCATATTATCTTTAAGTTAATAATAAATCATCTCTAGAATGAAGATAATAATATGCTCAATAGATTTCTTGAGTGAAAATACCAAAAATACCCTCGGGGGTAAAATGACCAAAATACCCCTGGTATATAAAAACTCCAGAAATGACCCGGATGGTCATAAATACTCATGATATCACCTTTTCCATGATAAATATAATGAGAATACATCCTTGAAATATTTTCACCATGTGATGTTCTTACAAAACTCAAAATACCAATTTTGCCCTTTTTGGTAAGTTGTAGAAACTTCCAAGGTACATTAGTGAAAATACATTCAAAATCATCAAAATCACATAATATTCACATAATGAGCATGCATAAATCATATACAAATGAAAAAAAACATTTTAACACATTTTAGAAAAATCTTTCTAAAAACCTTACACATTCTGTGAGATGTGGATCGATCCATGTGAGGGGCTGATGTACGTCGATCGATCCATTTGAGGGACTGACGTACGTCGATCGATCCACGTGAGAGATCGATGTCTCACAGTAAGTTTTTGGTTCTTCTTAGTTCAACATGGATCGATCCATATGAGAGGATGACGTACATCGATCGATCCATGTGTCTCTGCCTGAGAGATCCATGCCATTTTTCTTCACTTTTTCATCGTTTAATCACTTATAACACCATATGTGACATTTCTATGTATTCACCACTCAAAATCATGACGTTGAAAATTATCCAAACATATTTCTCAACAAAAATATTCAAGGCATATTGAGAAACAGAAAATTTCATGAAGTTCACAAGTTGAGCCTAAGAATATAAAAGAGGCTATAATTGATGAAGATTGGATAGTAGACATGCAAGAAAAGCTAAATCAATTTGAAAGAAGTGATGTTTTAGAGTTAGTGGCTTAACCTAGTGAACAACCTATAATTGGCACTAAATAGGTATCTAGAAATAAAATGGATGATCAAGGAAACATTACTGGAAAAAAAGCTAGGTTAGTAGCTCAAGTATATGAACAAGAAGAAGGTATAGATTATGATGAAACTTTTGTCCCCGTAGCAAGATTACAAGCCATTAGGATGCTACTAGCATATGCATACTATAAGGATTTCAAGCTATATCAAATGGATTTAAAATCAGCCTTCTTGAATGGAATAATTCAAGAAGAGGTATAAGCTCAAGCACCGGGGTTTGAAAATCATGATTGCCCAAATCATGTATTCAAACTCAACAAGGCTCTTTATAGACTTAAGCAAGCTCCTAGGACATGGTATGAGAGATTAACTTTCTTCTTGAATTCAATTTTTCAAGAGGAAAAGTTGATACTATATTATTTATTAAAGATCAAGAAAATAACCAATTACTTGTTCAAGTATATGTTGATGACATTATATTTGGTATTATTAATGCCTATCTTTGTTACCATTTTGCCAAGTTGATGGAAGGAGAACTTGAAATAAGCATGATGGGTGAACTCAACTACTTTCTTTGAATATAGATCAAGCAAACTCAAGATGAAGTATACGTATCTCAAATAAAGTATACCAAGGATCTCCTCAAGAAATAAAAGTTTGAGGGTGGAAGGAGTGTAAGCAAACAAATGAGCACGAGTACAAAGATTGACAAAAATTAAAAAGGAAATCCGGTAGAGGTAGCTAAATATAGGGGTATAATTGGTAGTCTACTTTATTTAACCGCTAGTAGACCGGATATTTTACGTGTTGTGTGTTTATGTGCAAGATTTCAAAGTATGCCTAAGGAATTGCATCTAGTTGCCATAAAACATATATTTAGGTATTTGAAAGGTACATTGAACTTTAGGCTATTTTATCCTAAAAATGAGTGTTTTGACTTACAAGGGTATAGTGACTACGACCATGCCAGAAATCTAGTTAATAGAAAAAACACCTCCGAGACATGTCAATTCCTTTGAGATTGGTTGGTTTTTTCGTTTTCAAGAGACAAAATAGCGTGTCACTTTCAACGGCAGAATCCAAATATGTGCCGGCCGCCTCATGTTGTGACCAAGTACTTTGGATGATAAACATCTTGAATGACTTTAATGTCAAGTTTGATAAAGTACCTATATTA
This sequence comes from Eustoma russellianum, assembly GCA_036186865.1. Classification (NCBI taxonomy): domain Eukaryota; kingdom Viridiplantae; phylum Streptophyta; class Magnoliopsida; order Gentianales; family Gentianaceae; genus Eustoma; species Eustoma russellianum. The sequence goes on from AP025058.1 coordinate 10,637,782, forward strand.
TGTGACAAGACTTCAGCCATAAGTATAGCCTAAAACCCTGTACATCATAATAGAACTAAACATTATTAAGTGAGACATCACTTTATAAGGGATTGTGTTGAAAAAAGGGTGGTCTTTGTCGAATTTGTTCCAACAAATGACAAACTAGCAGATATTTTTACTAAACCCCTTCCCAACGAGACATTCGAGTCAATTGGAACATGATTAGAAATGATAAACAATGCTTAAAAGATAAAAATTACTAATCTTAGCAAATTGTATACATGGATCAATGTATTAAACTAAGAGATCCACATATACATGGATCTCTCATACCAATCGATCTATGTACGTCAATCGATGACATTGATCGATCGGCGTGATAGATTACAGTAGTATAACTTCTGCTAAAATGCAATTTTTTCCATTTCCATTCTCCAAATCGATCAAAAAATCTCCAAACCACAGCGCCCTCCTCTCCAAAAATCGTTGTACTCTTCAATTTCACTATATAATCCGGATTTCATCTTCACCAAACTTGACTCTTCCTTTCTACTTACAAATTTCTTTATTCTCCCTAGAGATACTTCCTTCTAAGGCCTTAACTTCCTTCAAAATGTCCACAAGAAGCAAAAACACTTCCAAACAGGTAAGAACGTCTCAAAGTGAAGGAGGGTCAAGCAATCCTCCCTAAAGACAAGGCTCATAGCCCTAAGCAAGGACCCCTCAAAGAAGAAAACAACTGATGTATTTTAGCCAAACCAACTTGTTGGCTGATCTCCAGCAAGGATTAACATTTGTAAACTTTATGGATAAAGACTAAGGAAGTTAAGGAAGTGTTGGATGAATGATACTCCTAGGTAATCTTAGATACATCACTAGATATGTCCAAATTTTATATGATAGATGGGTGAGAGTTGAGAGGGCTACCATTCCCCTTTTTTTGCTCAAGATCAATGACATTATGAGCAATAATGAATTAAGACTAATCATTGACTGGTTAAATGTCCAACAATGGAGAAATATTTGGTTGGAGAATGAGATGGACAAAATGTCCACTAGGTACACTAGACTTTTTTATGCAAATCTTTTGGTACAATACATAAATGATCTTCCATTAGCATTGCATAGTGTGATAGATGATACACATCTTGAATAGGATTTTGGTACCATTTGTGGATTGATTGGGGTACAAAACGAAAGGCATTATGAATTTAATGTTTGGAAGGTCACCGAGGATGAAGTGAAGACGTTCTTAGGATTTCATCCAACCAAAATTACCAATGGCATGCCCTTAGTATACCTAACCTTACTTGCCATACTCACTTTTTGTATTAACGGAAAGTCTGCAAAGGGCCGAGCAATTTGGACTTCTACATTGTTTTCCGTCTAGTTAACCGAGAGAAAATCAACTTTGGCAAACTTTTCATGGCAAATGTGATTGAGGCTGCAACAAAGCAAAATAAATCTCTCCCGTATAGCAATCTCATCTATCATATTCTACCAAAGTAACCATAGTTGGAGTAAAGTAACCAAGGTTATACTAACCTAACCTTGATTAGCACTCATGAAAGCTCTAAACCTCACAATTATCCCTCCAAAACCGTCCCCCTAGCATGTTTTAAACCCTTCTAGAAACATCTACCTTCTCATCATGCATGAGTATAACACTTAGATAATTTCCATCTCCCTCACCAAGATTTTGGCCCCTTCATCTTGAAGGATAGGAATTCAAGCTTCAACTCCAAGACTCAAGAAACATCTAGGTAAGTCTTGTTCCAAGCTTCCTTAAGTGAATTCTTATTTTGGTGAAGAATGAAGCTAACATGAATCCTTTCATTCACATAAAAACCGTGACATCCATGGTTTAAATAGGAGAAAGCCTTCAACTTTCCTAGGTGGTGTTATCTTGAGGTGTTTGCATCTCCATTACAAGCTCATTTTGGTAAGATGCTCTAGACCTCAAACATATCCTATTTCCTCTATTGAATAAAGACTAACCTTTTCCTTCCATTTCCCTTAAAACCGTATGCTTAAGGTGAAGAAGGAGAAGGATTTCAACTCAACTCACTCCATAACCAAGCAAAGACAAGAGCTTTAGCTTGAAGAGGCAAGTATACAATGATCTCTCATGATTTATTTAAAGAGTTTGTGACTTGAATGCTTAGAATTTCTTAAGATATGATCTTTAGTTGTATATCTTAAGTTCAAGACTATATCTTAGTGATTCCCTAAGAACAATGATTTGAATGTGATTTATTCCTTCAGAGATGAAGTCTTTTCCTATATGCTATATGAAATAAGGCTGACCTAGAGTGAAATAAGGTTCACCTAAGTAGGTCTAGACAAGATTGACTTGTGTATGTAACACAAAAGGTCCTAAGAAAAGATATACATGTGAAAGCTAGGAGCTTTATGAGGTTATTTGTAGGATTAGACTAAGATGACTCTTGAGTGTGAATACATGCTTGAAAATATGTTGTAAAATGTGGTTAAGGCACCACATAAGTTTCGGCCCCAAAGTATTGAGTAGAAGGTAAACATGGACATTTGACTTGGATAGATGACAAAATAGCAAACCACTGGAATTGGACAGAATAGAGTGACGTTTTAGACGGCTTAAGAACTGATCTTTTAGACCTTCATTGAAGCTGATTTTTGGTACAGAGCTAGCCTCGTGAGTGTAGTGCAAGTGAGAGTTGGAATTTCATTAAATTTTTAAGAAATTATACGGTAAAACTGCTCCAGTAGAAAATTCTTGAGTTGGACAAAATTGATCACTGAAGTCAACGAATTAAATGAGGACTTTGTGGACCTTAAATAAATCTTATTTTTGGCACAAACCTATCCCCATGTGTATAGTAGAGATTCCAGCTGGACTTTTGGTAAAATAAGTTATGGTTAATTTTTAATAAAATAATTGGTGAGACTGCTCAGGCTATAAATCCTGGAACATGACAGAATAGTGCAACGTTTTGAATGGCTTAAAAGGAGACCTTGTAGATGACCAATGAAGCTGATTTTTGACATGATAATAATTCCATGAGTGTGGTGAACACGCCAGCTAGAATTTTAGTAAAACAAGTTCTGGATTATTTTATATAAATTAATTAGTCAAACTGCTCATCTGAAATCACTGGAACCAACCCGAAGTTTAGCAACGACTTTCTGGACTCAGAAAGGGGACTTAGAGATATGAAAATAGGCTAAAATTCGGTAAAATACTAGTTCCACATGTTTATGATTTGCACGAGTTGGAATTTCTGAAAAACAAATCACGGATTTGCCGCAATTGAATTTTTTGTAAAATAGGTCAGTTCAGCTTCAGCACCTAAACCATTTCGGAAATTAAGTAAATGAGCCCCTTTATGGCTATTGAAATAATCTGAAATTTTTACGACATGTATCTAAGATTCCACCAAACATGTTCATGAAAAAAGATTATGGAAATGGACCTATTTGGTTAACTTAACCGCTCCATGAATATGAAGTGAAAGTCTGGAAATATTCGGTTCCGAAACCATGCATGTTGACACGTTATAAGGAATGCATACGATTACTCATGTCATGACTTGCATTGCATATAACTACATGGATCACGCATGATCATGAAACTAATTTTATGGATTTTACTTATGCAAGCAAGTTTTACATGCAACTATGTTTTTCGTTATGCATGAAAAGTTTTTACGGTCCCATGTTTTTAAAGAAAGCTTCATGATTTCTTTGCCGGCCAAGCATGCGACTAACCCGACTCCAGACCCAGGGTTAATTGGTCTGATGACATGATATGTTCTGGACCCGTTCAGATCCGGGGTTAATTGATCTGATATCTGTTCTAGACCCGTTTAGATCCGGGGTTAATTGGTCTGATATCTGTTCTGGACCCGTTCAGATCCGGGGTTAATTGATCTGATATCTGTTCTGGACCCTTTCAGATCCAGGGTTAATTGATCTGATATTTGTTCTGGACCCGTTCAGATCCGGGGTTAATTGATCTGATATCAGTTCTGGACCCGTTCAGACCCGGGGTTAATTGGTCTGATGATATGTTCTGGACCCGCTCAGATCCGGGGTTAATTGATCTGACACTCTGTTTTTACGACATGTTACTTAGGCACATACACATGTATTCCAACGTACTATCGACACGTTATATATTTTACGTACGTACGTCACAGCACCATACTTAACTCATATTTATGAGTATATTCAGGTCTTATATCATATGATATAAGTCATGGTGATGACAAATTAAATACGACATGTTAAAAGGTTCTAAACCAAAAATTGCCGTATCGGGCGAATACCGAAACTTCGCCAACGTGTCACGTACTTGCCATAATTAGATGGCCAGCCCATACACTTCAAAAATGCTTATTATTTTCTTGCATATGATGATATTCTCAGCCATAAAATCATTCCATGTTGGCACACACAAATCACCGCACATTAAGGCCAAATTATGGAGATTCCAATTTAAATTTTGTCACATGTTAATGGCGCCACTTTAGACCAGCCAAGTGCTGAAAATTAAAGTTTATATTATATATATTATGTGTAACATAATATATATAACATGTGCAAAAAGTTGGAATTTAATTAGAAAAAAATCGGGTAATCGGTAAACATCGAAAATTCGATATTCTACGTACACAACACATGGAACATTTTTGGCACATCATACGGCACGTATCTAGACACTTTTACATATGTCATACATCTTAAAGTGTTCTAGAAAATTAGATTAAGGGCTGATTGGAATATACCATGTGTGTATTATTAAATGTGCACTATTTTACAAAGTTTGAAAAATAAAATTCAGCACATGCATATACAAGTATACACGCCTAAATGCACTTGATGGAGCATATGTGGAGCCTTGTTGGCATATTGATTGGTCAAGAATCAATCATACAATGTTGGTGATTTAAAGAAAGAAGCTACAAAAGGTAATGTTTTAAACTTTATGTCATTTGTAACACATACTGAAAATTTCAGCATGTGTACTAAAGGGTGGCCGAATTTCCTCTCCAAGATTAGAAAAATTTTGTGTCTTGAAACATGCGATCAATTGGAAGAAGAAATTGAAGTAATTTGAATAAGATATAAAGTCATAAAGTGTGATATCTTGAATATCACACATGCTGAAAAAAAATTTCAGCATGTGTGTATGTACCTTGGCCGATTTTGTGGCCATATTGGTGTCCAAATTTCATTTCCAAAATGACAAGGATATTGTCTACTAATTGATGATTAATTTTTAGTGTAAAATCAAAGAAAATTTGGTATTAATTTGAAATGGAGCATCATGTATCACATGCTGAAATTTCAGCATGTCAACTACACATTATGGCCGATTTTATCACCTTGTGTGGAGAAATATTATCTTGCTCGATTTGGATGGTAATCTTATGAGTTATGGCAACTAATTTATGTTGATTTTGGCACATGTTTTTAGTGGAATTTTAAGATTTTACAAGTCATCAAATGATGACAACATTCAACCAATCATGAAGTGCCAAGTAAGCAAAGGTTAAATGATCATCCAATGAGAATGTGCCAAGTAAGCAAGATCACGTCACAATGATGCCACACATTCTCCCAAGGACTTAGAAGACAATTTTCAAGAGGAGAAGGACCTAAAAGGGGACGGATATAGTAGATAAAAAGGAAAGGAGAAGAGCAAAACAAAGACAAGACCAAGCATTACATTGTTGTGATCAAAAACGCCTAGCACTAATTCTTTCTACACTTCTTTCTTTCTTCTTGCTTGAAAGTCTATTGTACTTATATTCATATTCTTGAATAGGCTTATCCTAGACCACCACACATTCTATATCTTTGTAAGAGATTGATCAAGGTGTGATCAATCATCATTCTTGCAAGGTGGTGGTGTTCGTGCGTAATTGTATTCATCATACAAGGTTTGTAAAGGGTTGGAGTTGGTGTGTAACTCTATCAACCCTGTGGTAAGGTGTACTTGTGTTGTGTGACTAGTGTGAACCGAGGAAGGTGTTCCTCGAAGACTGGAGTAGGTTGTTTATAACCGAACTAGTATAAAATTCTCGGTGTCATTTACTTTCAGCACTTATATTCTGTTTCAGCACTGTTTGCTCTTTTTGTTTACGTTCGTAAAAATAGTAAACGTTTTTCACAAATTACGAAACTTTCCAGAAACATATTCACACGTCTTAGGGTTAATTTGACACAAGTTTCAACCCTTTTGGACAACGATAAGTCGATCAAACATCCAAAGTTCTGAGACTAGTGCAGTATGATTTTCAGGCTTGCAAAGGTTGAGACTTTGAGTGTATTTGACTAACTTCCCGAAAGAATTTTTCAAAACTGTTTCAATTCATTTAAATAAAACATATAAGGGGTTAGTGGTTAAAATTTCAGAGCAATTGAAGTTAAGTACAAATAGGAATAAAGTTTTGAAAACAGTCTACCGTTTCTGGCAGATTCGCGCAATCTGACCACCAAGGATTTTTGAAATGGTTAAAGGTTGAATTTAAATATGAAATTTTTAGGAGACATTCATAACATCTGAGGATAAGTTCTCTCAAAATTTCAGAATTTTTGAAGACCTACAACCTAGTTTTAAAAATGTTTTAACACTGGTCCTGAAAACAGAATCTGTTTTCAGAAGTTGAGTTTTTGGTCAAAACAATTTTAAAAAACCACACGTTCCACACCAACTATCAAACCCCCCCTTTCTAGTGGTGCCTTGCAGATCCTAAAAGTGGTATCAGAGCGCAGGAACACTCACTTCAAAGGATCCAACGATTCAGTGAGATGGCAACCACAAATCTCAAAACCGAGCAAGAAGGTATGTCGAGCCAAAGGCCTCCTCTTTTTGACGGTGAGTCGTTTATTCAATGGACACTAAGAATGAAGCTTTTTCTTATGGCAATAGATATTGATCTTTGGTCGATTATAGAAGATGGTACTTTTGTTCCATCTAAGTTATCCACCGTAGACGGAGTCACACTAGAAGTTGTTAAACCTAGACAAGAATATACAAGTGATGATAAAAAGAAACTTATCATGAATGCTAGGACTATGCAATTGCTCCTAAATGGATTAAGTAAGTGGGAATCTAGTTATGTCTCAAACTGTTCTAGTGCACAAGAAATGTGGAGGATACTCAAAATGAAACACGAAGGCACGAGTCAAGTAAAAGAGTCAAAGATAAACATGCTTATGTCCGCACTTGAGTCGTTTAAACTATTGCCTAACGAATCTATTGTTGATATGGATCTTCTTTTGACTAACATCTACAATTTTCTTGAGTCTCTTGGTAAACCTTTTACCATGCAGGAAAAAGTACAGAAAGTCTTGCGAAGCCTTCCATCAGAGTGGGACCCTAAAGTAACCGCAATAGAAGAAAGAAAAGAAACGAACTCAATAAAGATGAAAGAGTTAATTGGATCACTTAAGGTGTATTAAAATAAACTCACCATACGGAAATCGGAATCATCTAAACAAGGTAAAGCTACTGCTTTTAAATCAAATGAATACGTCTCTACTTCTTCCGATCGCGTAGATGATAGTTATTCTAAATCGGATAATGATGACCTAATTCTATTGGCTAAATGTTTAAGAAAATTTATGAGAAGGTCATTTAGAAACAAAAATAAGGGCACTACGACTAAAAGAAATAAGAATAAGACAAATGATAAAGATGTTAAATGTTATGAATGTGGCAAACTTGGAAATTTATCATATGACTGCCCCAATAAAGAAAAGAAAACAAATAAATAACCTGACATGGAACGGAACAAGAATAGACTCGTCTCAGAACCCAAGCAAAGGAAACGTGCTCTAAAGGCCTCCACTTGGAGTGATACATCGGATTCCGAGACTGAAACCGAAGAAGAGACTGCACAAGTATGCTTTATGTCCAAAGCATCTAATGAGGTATCATCTGATTCTGATTCTGACTCTGAGCCTTCTTATGATGATCTTTTTTGTCAGTATTTAGAATTGCATAAATTCACTAAGACTCTCGCTAAGGAAAAGAAGCGATTAATTGAAGATAAGAAACTGTTAGAATCTTCTAACGAGACTCAATTAAACGATTCAAAGAAAGAGTCATCATGCATCATCAATGCATTAAAGACAGAGATTTCATCATTAACCACTCAAAATAACGAAATGAAATCCGAGATTTCAAACTTGAAATCAAGGAGTATAGACCTAGAGAAAATGATGAAACAGTTTGATATAGGATCTAACATGCTGCATCGTATTATCTTATCACAAAAGCATGATAGTGATAAAACGCGTTTGGGATACGTTGATACTAATGAAGTATCCACCAAACCAACTAAGTTTGTTGTGTCTAAGAAAGTAGACACCCCAAAGACTCAAACGGCATCTAAGATGACGCAAAAACCGCCTCTTCCCTCATCACGCCCCACTATCTCTTCATATCATGCGAAATACAATTTTGTACCATATAGATATGAAAAGACAAGAGTGATGCATACACGGCATTCATTTCATCCACGCTTTACGCACGCACACACAAGGACATATCAAAAACGTTCTTCATACAATGAGTATAAAGGAGTTCTTGGGCAAAGGCCCAAAGTGCATTCACCACATGTCTACTATATCGCATCTTCATCTACATTCTTGCCATTTTCTAGAACAAGAAGGATCACCCAAGTATGGGTACCGAAAGGTACTTTTCCCAAGAGGTGATTAACTAACTCGAAAGGACCCAAAGTTAAAAGGGTACCTAAATCATTTCTGCACATCGCAGGGAGCCCACACATCAAAAGATACAACTATAAAGTGGTTCCTTGACAATGGCTGCTCGAGGCACATGACGGGTGACCCAAGCTTGTTAACAAAATTAAAGAAGGTCACAAAAGGCAGATCCGTGACCTTTGGAGACAACAACGAAGGCAAGATCATCGGAAAAGGTACGATAGGAAATCCAAGCACTCTTCAAATCTCCAACGTCTATTTGGTAAGCAACTTATCTTACAATCTTCTTAGCATTTCTCAATTTATTGACAATGGCTTTGATGTATGTTTCACTCACCCTTATTGCAATATAATAACTAAAAATGGAGAAACCGTTTTAAAAGGAAAACGAGAAGGTAACATCTTTACGCTTTCTATGGATGATATGGTAGACGGTAAAGTTAAGTGCTTTATGTCAAACGAACCTAATGTAAATTTATGGCATAGACGTTTAGGACACACTGGCATTTCCACACTAGAAAAACTCCAACGAAAGAATCTAGTACGAGGATTGCCTACACTTGATTTAGACAACTTTCAGTTGTGTGAATCTTGAATAAAAGGCAAACAGACACGTGAGTCACTTAAGCCTAAGAATGAAATAAGCATGACTAGAGTCTTAGAACTATTACACATTGATTTGTTTGGTCCTAGTCGCACTACAAGCCTTGGTGGGCACTACTATGCATGCGTGATTGTTGATGATTTTTCTCGTTATACTTGGACTTTATTTCTTTCACATAAGAATGATAGTGCCATTGAGATTGCGAAATTAATCAAACAACTTGAAAATCAATACGGTGTCAATGTGAAAAAGATAAGAAGCGATAGAGGCGGTGAATTTAAAAACAAGGATATGATTTCATTTTGCGAACAAAAATGAATCAAGTATGAATTTTCGCCACCTAGAACTCCACAATTAAATGGAGTAGTAGAAAGAAAGAATCGAACATTACAGGAAATCACTAGGACTATGTTATGCAAAAATAAATTGCCTAGATTTTTGTGGGTGGAAGCCGTAAATTTTGCATGCTACATAGTAAATCGCCTATCCATTAGAAAGAAAATAAAAAAGACGCCATATGATATTTTAAATGATCGCATGCCTAAGTTTGACTATTTTCGTGTGTTTGGATGAAAATGTTTTGTTTTGAATACAAAAGATAATTTAGATAAATTTGAATCCAAATCAATTGAGTGCATTTTTGTTGGATATTCTATAAATTCAAAGGCATATAGATGTTATGATCCTCTCACTAGACAAATCATAGAATCTATTCATGTGAAGTTCAATGAATTTGGTGAGATTGATAAAGTTAAAGAATATGATGATGACTTTGAATTGAAGCCCGTGTTGAATGAAGATGATGATACATTTGATATGCATGACATGAATGATACACTAGAAATGCATGATCACTTAGAAATGCATGATAACATAGAAAATAATCAACCAAGATGGCATAGAGATCACCCACATGATCTCATTATAGGCGACATCACTCACGCTGTACGACCACATAGAAGAATAACTTCGGATGAAATAAATCAATTTCCTGCTATGATTCCTGAAATTGAACCCAAAAATGTGCATGATGCTTTGAGTGATTCTTCTTGGATTGATGCTATGCATGATGAGCTTAATCAATTTGTTAGAAATGATGTATGGGATTTAGTGCCACGACCACAAGATAAGACCATAATAGGCACAAAGTGGGTGTTTAGGAATAAAATGAATGAAGAAGGAAATGTCGTTAGAAATAAAGCTAGACTTGTAGCACAAGGCTATAATCAAGAAGAAGGAATTGACTACGATGAAACATTTGCACCCGTAGCACGTTTAGAAGCTATACGACTTTTACTTGCCATTGCTTGCATGAAAGATTTTAAATTGTATCAAATGGACGTAAAAAGTGCATTCCTAAATGGATTTATACAAGAAGAGGTATACGTGAAGCAACCACCCGGTTTTGAAGATTTGAAACATCCCGATCATGTGTACAAATTAAAGAAGGCACTATACGGACTAAAGCAAGCACCGAGAGCATGGTATGATCGTTTTGCTATTTTCCTTTTAAAAAATGATTTTAAACGAGGTACTATAGATAGTACACTATTTTTGAAACAAGATAGATCGGATTTACTTATTATTCAAATCTACATTGATGACATTATTTTCGGTTCTACCTCACATAGACTTGTTGAAGATTTTGAAAATTGCATGAAATCCAAATTTGAAATGTCTATGGTTGGTGAACTTAACTATTTTCTTGGCTTGCAGATTAAGCAAACGAGTAAAGGCATTCACATAAGTCAAGCTAAATATATAAATGACATGATTAAAAAGTTCAACTTTGAAAATTTGAAACCATCCCCCACCCCTATGAGTGTCACCACCAAATTGGATAAGGATGAACATGGTAAAGATTTTGATAATGCCTTATATAGATCTATGATTGGTCCTTTGCTATATTTAACTGCTAGTAGGCCTGATATCATGTTCAGTGTATGCATGTGTGCGCGTTTTCAGAGTCAACCTAAGGTGTCTGACTATAATGCAGTAAAAAGAATATTCCGTCATATTAAGCACACGCCCAACTTAGGAATTTGGTATGATAAAGATTCCGAATTTAACTTACATGCTTATACTGATGCAGATTACGGTGGCTGTAAAATAGATAGGAAAAGCACGAGTGACACTTGCCAATTTATAGGAAACTCACTCATTTAATGGTTTTCCAAAAAGCAAGCAAGCGTTGCTTTGTCCACTACTGAGGCTGAGTACATGGGACTTAGTCTTTGCTGCACACAGTTATTATGGATAAAACAACTTTCGGACTTTGGAATTATCGTAAATAGAATTCCTATATATTGTGATAGTATGAGTGCCATTAATCTGTCTAAGAACCCCGTATCACACTCTAAGACCAAGCATACAGAAGTATGCTATCACTTTCTTCGTGATCACGTAAACAATGGTGATATCGTTATAGGTCACGTACGCACAGAAGCACAAGTAGCGGATATCTTTACAAAAGCCTTAAATCAAGCCACGTATGAATCTCTTCGTTCTAAATTAGGCATGATTTTAGCTGATATGATTTGATTTGATTTGATTTGATTCTCTTTCCTTATTTACAGGCATTTTTTGATTTACTTTCCCAAATAAAGGGGGAGAGAAAGCATGATTTAAGGGAGAGAGAGATACTAATTGATACTGATAATTGATACTGGGGGAGAGAGATACTAATTGATATTGATTTCATAAATCAAGGGGGAGCGGATTCGAAATTTAAATTTCAAATTTTGAATTTATCCATGATTGAAGGGGGAGCGATAGGATTTAAATCATGTGCATAGGTTATTTTGAAAATCATCAAAAGGGGGAGATTGTAGAGAAAAAGGAGGTTTGAGTGATTTCAAAATATATGATTTAAATGTGCTTAAAAACGTGCATAAGATAAATGTGCATGATAGGTTGCATATTACTTGCCTTATATCGTTCATATATAATGTTGCCGTACTAACGAGCCATGAAGCTTTAAAGCTTACATAAAATGGCAAACATTTGTTGTGTTTATAATATTTTCATGTCACCATTAATGAACTAAACTAGTTCATTAAGTGAAGTACTTAGTTAATTAAACTAAGTAGTTCATTAAATGAAGCTACATTTGAACAAGGCACAAATGCAACAAGACTAAGAAAGGAAAGTCTCCTCCTCCTCTCTTCATCAATATACATGCCTACATACATATATAAAAATATATTTTTAGTTTTTTTGAAAAAGCCACATACACATGTATTCCAACGTACTATCGACACGTTATATATTTTACGTACATACGTCACACCACTATACTTAACTCATATTTATGAGTATATTCAGGTCTTATATCATATGATATAAGTCATGGTGATGACAAATTAAATACGACACGTTAAAAGGTTCTAAACAAAAAATTGTCGTATCGGGCGAATACCGAAACTTCGCCAACATGTCACGTACTTGCCATAATTAGATGGCCAGCCCATAAACTTCAAAAATACTTATTATTTTCGTGCATATGATGATATTCTCAACCATAAAATCATTCCATGTTGGCACACACAAATCACCTCACATTAAGGCCAAATTGTGGAGATTCCAATTTCAATTTTGTCACATGTTAATGGCGCCACTTTAGACCGGCCAAGTGCTTAAAATTAAAGTTTATATTATATATATTATGTGTAACATAATACATATAACATGTGCAAAAATTTGGAATTTAATTAGAGAAAAATCGGGTAATCGATAAACATCGAAAATTCGATTTTCTACGTACACAACACATGGAACATTTTTGGCACATCATATGACACGTATCTATACACTTTTTACATATGTCATACATCTTAAAGTGTTATAAAAAATTAAATTAAGGGCTGATTGGAATATACCATGTGTGTATTATTAAATGTGCACTATTTTACAAAGTTTGAAAAAATAAAATTCAGCACATGCATATACATGTGTACACGCCTAAATGCACTTGATGGAGTATATGTGGAGCCTTTTTGGCATATTGATTGGTCAAGAATCAATCATACAATGTTGGTGATTTAAAGAAAGAAGCTACAAAAGGTAATGTTTTAAACTTTATCTCATTTGTAACACATGCTGAAAATTTCAGCATGTGTACTAAAGGGTGGCAAAAATCAGACAAATTTTGTGTCTTGAAACATGTGATCAATTGGAAGAAGAAATGGAAGTAATTTGAATAAGATATAAAGTCATAAAGTGTGATATCTTGAATATCACACATGCTGAAAAAAAATTCAGCATGTGTGTATGTACCTTGGCCGATTTTGTGGCCATGTTGGTGTCCAAATTTCATTTCCAAAATGATGAGGATATTGCCAACTAATTGATGATTAATTTTTGGAGAAAAATCAAAGAAAATTTGGTAGTAATTTGAAATGGAACATCATGTATCACACGCTGAAATTTCAGCATGTCAACTACTCATTATGGCCGATTTTATCACCTTGTGTGTAGAAATATTATCTTGCTTGATTTGGATGGTAATATTATGAGTTATGGCAACTAATTTATGTTTATTTTGGCACATGTTTTTAGTGGAATTTTCAGATTTTCCAAGTCATCAAATAATTACAACATTCATCCAATCATGAAGTGCCAAGTAAGCAAAGGTTAAATGATCATCCAATGAGAATGTGCCAAGTAAGCAAGATCATGTCACAATGATGCCACACATTCTCCCAAGGACTTAGAAGACAATTTTCAAGAGGAGAAGGACCTAAAAGGGGACGGCTATAGTGGATAAAAAGGAAAGGAGAAGAGCAAAACAAAGACAAGACCAAGCATTACATTCTTGTGATCAAAAACGCCTAGCACTCCTTTCTACACTTCTTTCTTTCTTCTTGCTTGAAAGCCTATTGTACTTATATTCATATTCTTGAATAGGCTTATCCTAGACCATCACACATTCTATATCTTTGTAAGAGATTGATCAAGGTGTGATCAATCATCATTCTTGCAAGGTGGTGGTGTTCGTGCGTAATTGTATTCATCATACAAGGTTTGTAAAGAGTTGGAGTTGGTGTGTAACTCTATCAACCCTGTGGTAAGGTGTACTTGTGTTGTGTGACTAGTGTGAACCGAGGAAAGTGTTCCTCGAAGACTAGAGTAGGTTGTTTATAACCGAACCAGTATAAAATTCTCGGTGTCATTTACTTTCAGCACTTATATTCTGTTTCAGCACTGTTTGCTCTTTTTGTTTACGTTCATAAAAACAGTAAACGTTTTTCACAAATTACGAAACTTTCCAAAAACATATTCACACGTCTTAGAGTTAATTTGACACAAGTTTCAACCCTTTTGGACAACGATAAGTCAATCAAACATCCAAAGATCTGAGACTAGTACAGTATGATTTTCAGGCTTGCTAAGGTTGAGACTTTGAGTGTATTTGACTAACTTCCCGAAAGAATTTTTCAAAACTGTTTCAATTCATTTAAATACAACATATAAGGGGTTAGTGGTTAAAATTTCAGAGCAATTGAAGTTAAGTACAAATAGAAATAAAATTTTCAAAACAGTCTACCATTTCTGGTAGATTCGCACAATCTGACCACCAACGATATTTGAAGGAATTAAAGGTTGAATTTAAACCTGAAATTTTCAGGAGACACTCATAACATCTGAGGCTAAGTTATCTCAAAATTTCAGGATTTTTTAAGACCTACAACCTAGTTTCAAAAACGTTTTAAAACTTGTCCTGAAAACAGAATCTGTTTTCAGAAGTTGAGTTTTTGGTCAAAACAATTTTAAAAAACCACACTTTCCAAACCAACTATCCAACCCCCCTTCTAGTGGTGCCTTGTAGATCCTACAAGGGCTGCAAAGGACGGCGACAGGGCCTTGGAGCCCGATGGTGGAGGCATGACGAAAGATAATCTGGCGGCGGCAATGATTGCTGGATGCAAATCAGCTGCTGGTTGCCTGTGTTTTCAAACAACACAGGCAACATTGGTGCAATCTCCTTCTTATCTATTTTACCTTATTAAATACACATGCTATGCATTTCTGTTTCAGCACACGTAACTTTATATGACTTAACTTCTTCATGTTCTTGGCTGGCGATGATATTTACGCAATGCCCAAACTTTAACAACGATCTGCGGAGACGAGCAACTAAGGATCATTCGTCATTTTATTGGGGAGAAAGGCCTAACTTTGATGTATCGCCTTGGTTCGCATTGAATCAAGGCGACATGGGTATGTGGTATTTCCTACACCATACTTTTGCACTCATTATATTCATTACGCTTACGTCTATGCTTTTGTTAAATGGTTGTGAGGTGCAATGGTGTACAAGATCTGGTGTCATCAGGGGGCAATTATCAACAACATTGGCTGGCACACATCTCTGCTGTATCACGAATGAATCACCGTTGAAGGGGTCAACAGAATTATTTCATGCCTTACCAAACTTATTTATTTTCGGCACTTTATCGGCTAAGCATTCCAATAGTATAATTATGTACTCTTTTTCCTTCGCCAAGATTTTATCCACAAGGATGGTTTTACTTGGCAAGGTTTTAATGCGGCATATCATATACGATTGGAGGCTAGCACTCATTAGCTCATTACATTATTTATTTTCGTATGATGACACTTTGTAATATGGTTTTCCTCCGCCAAAAGTGAGGCATTTTAATAAAAATTCTCCTTATGATATATATATATGTATATTTTTTTATTTTTTATATATATGTATATATATTTTTTGTTTTCATATCCACAAAATACAATTATATATACATATATATATATATACATATATTGGTGGTCTTACCATCAGCAGGATACACTATGGAGTAAATACATGCACGTAAAATATGGCAGCAGAGGAGATTACCGCCCACGCCTCCCGGATTCTCCGATTTGGAAGCTCATTTGTAGAATTCATGTTCACTGCATTGCTCAGACAGAAGGCTTTGGACCTCATTTTACATGGAAACCCACAGCGTCTGGTGAGTTTACTTTGAAATCTGCTTATGACATTTGCCGTGTGCAACCACACTGCTCTCTGCTAAATTCATTTGGTATAAGCATCATTCTCCTACCATTAAATTATTCTTATGGCGCATTTTCCACATGGCATTGCCTTTTGAGGATTATATCCGCATGTATTCTACGGCTCGACCCACACAGTGTCCATTTTGTAAACAACATTCGGCCTCGGTGGACCACATTTTCATCTACTGCAGCACCATTCGCACCATTTGGGATTTCTTTGCAAAGGAGTTACATGGGCCACCACCTATCTCATTACACCTTCGTCAATACTTGCTATCTTGGTGGTATCGTTCCTCGTTCTCGTCACTATTTGGGATTTTTAAGATCATCGTTCCGGCTATTGTTGCCTTCAACATATGGCGAACTTATGCGGCATTAGTGTATGGGGATTCGACTTCATTTGCTCCTGCTACGCTTCGGGTTTCGATACATTATGATATTGAGATGTGGGTCAAAACTATACAAGGATCAAAGATTGCAGCAGGACCCAATTTAAGTCTTTCATGGATTCCAAGAATTCAGTCACCACGTCTTCAGATAGTTCGCTCGCAAACACCACCCCATGGTAGGCTAAAGTTGAATATTGATGCGTCAGTTGGCAGACACAACGCCTCCGGTGGGGCAATTTTGCGTGATCATCTCGGTGTTTGTGTGGCCGCAGTTTCATTTCGGCTTCCCCATTGTCCACCGCTTGCAGCAGAGATTCAGACAGCAGTGTTTGGTCTATTATATTTTCTTCCACTTTACACTCTATTGTTCTTGAATCTCACTGTGCGCAACTAATTACACGATTGAGACAGCCACAACCTATCTTGGGAATTATCATCTTCGGCTATTATGGCAATTATTGCATCAGCATGGCCTGGATTATGTTCATGTATATAGAGAGGCCAACATGGCGGCACACTACCTTGCTCAGCATGCGATGATGTTTCCTCAAACACGGTCATATTCGCGTCACAGTCTACCATCACTCGTCCGTGGTGCCATCGCTTTGGACCTCTCCTCTGCCAATTTGCGGGTTCATTAAGTTTAAGGTCTTCCAAATGGATTGGCAACTTTTCTCACTCTCTGCCTGTACCTTAGTTGGGGCAGGCAGACCTGGTGTATCTTCATTCGATTCGCTATAGCCCATTATCAATGTTTCTTATATTTGTTTCACTTAGCGTTTAATATCCACTCTGCATGGATGGGCTTGCACCTCATGTTTGTTTGCCTCGATGACGATGGAATTCTTACCACTGGGACGAGGGCCATTTCGACACAAATAAGCGGATCCCTTGAATTACAAGTCTTCCACATGGATTGGCAATTCTTTGCTATATCTGCCTGCACCTTAGTTGGTGCAGGCAGGAATGGTATGATCTTCTTTCGATTTGCCTCACACATTTTGTTTTGTCTTGTATATCTGCTTCACTCAGCGTTTCATTTATCTTGTGCATGGACGGGAACATGGCTCACATTTGTTTGCCTCGCCACCAACGCGGTTCTTTCCGATGGGATGAAGGACAACCATCAAGCGTGTACATCTTCATGGCTTCCTTTTGTTTTGATACCTTTGTATTATTTTCGGATTCTACATTATTACATTTTACACGGTAGCGCATGTCAACACTCCATTTATATAAATATGTACGCTTTTTCCTTCGCCATGGTTTTATCCACAAGGGTGGTTTTACTTGGCAAGGTTTTAATGCGGCATATCATATATTTTTGGATGTTGGTAATCATATACTGCTACTATCGCCATACTTTCATTCACAGTAATAAGGTTTTTCTCTGCCATAAGTGAGGGCTTATGCTAATAAAATTTTCTTTCATTAAAAAAATATATAATATACATTAATATATATATATATATGCATATATATATATACATATAAGCATACGGTTGTACAAAAATATATTTTTTTTCGTTTTTCGATTTTCATACATACACACACACAAACATATATATATATATATACATACACAACATACGGCATGCATACATACATGAACATACATCTATGCAACAACTTATACATATGCATAATCTTTAAGATTGTACAAAAATAAAATTATAATTTTCTTCCATCTACATTAGAGCACCAAGTATCAATATTTGTTCAAACCCGATGATATAGATGTTGATATGAGAAGCCTTCTGAACCAAATCTAATAGATGCATATTCTTTCCACATTGCCCAAACTAGCACCCATGGGACTACAACACGTAATTGGACTTGCATTTCACGACCGAAGCTAGCTACCACCAACGAGCAAGATATCCCTTAATAGTGCGATTATGAGGCATCGGCCCAGAAAATATAATAGCAATTTCTCTCTATAAAGCCTGTATCCTAGGGCATAGCAAAAAGATGTGATCCAGCATATTTGAATCTTGCTGACAGAACACGCATTATGAGGGCAGAACTGACATCGAACATCACAAATGATCAACCAACGGCAATAAGTTCATCCATAACCGCCACAAAAAAATACACATAACTGGATGTGTGTTAGGCCACCTTACATATCTGGAATAAGAAAACAAAGCAGCAGGCTGTGAAATCTCTTAATATGCCGATTTGATCAAGAACTGCCCATTAGAATCTGACACCAGTTTAAGGTCTCATACACTGCCTCAATCTTAGTTTGCATAAATTCATGTACACCACAAATACGCTTCCAACTTGCAAAATCATAAATATGAGAATATATCGTTGGACTAGCCCCATACTTTTGCCTGCAGTAGGCCGCCCATAACAAATGCCCATGATGATATTTCTACCATAGTTTGCAGTCATATGCTTTCTGCTAATATGATAAATTACGAAGCCCCAATCCACCCGATTCAATTGGAGAGCATACTGAATTCCATGAACGCCAATGGTATCGACCATTCCGAAGGAAATTGGCCATTTTTCTATTCAACGCATCAATAGCTCCTTTTGGCATCCAAGAGCTTGAGATAATATAAATGGGTATGGTATCGAGAACATACCATATCAGAATAAGTCTTGCCACCATGGAAAATAACTTAGAAGACCATCCATTAATTTTAGCATCAAAATGCTACAATAGTGGTTCACCAAATGAAGCCCTGTTGATACCTTTGTATGAAAAAGAGCCAAGATATTTGATTGGCAAGGAAGAGAGCATCATACCAAAAACTTGAGATGCACTGTATCCTGCAACTGCTGATCCCACCACTACTTGACTTTTATGGTAATTGACTAACTGTCCAGATGCAGTTTGATCTACCATCAAGAAGTCTCAGAATCGCGCTAAATTTCTAGCTGAGCAATTTAGAAAAATTAATAAATCATCTGCAAAACCTAAGTGGGAAACCAAAGGCACTCTACCTATGTGAAAAACTCAAAGATTACCAGCCGCCATCATGGCCTTGAGGCCGCAGAAAAAACCTTCAGATTCCAGTATAAACGACATTGGAGACAAAAGATCCCCTTGCTTCACCCGGTGGCCCACCGAGGAAAAACCTACCGGCCTACCATTAATGATAATTGAGCAACGTGTCCAGCGGAGATTAATCAACACAAGACGTACAAATCTCAGATGAAAACCCATTTTAATTAAAAGTTGGTTTAAATATGTCGAACTTACTCGGTCAAATGCCTTTGCCATGTCTAACTTTACCATAACATTACCCCCTCGTGTGGGGCGATCAATAACATGAATCATCTCTTGTGCCAAGAGTATTTACTCTGATATTCCTCTTCCCGCCATAAAACCTGCTTTCTCTAGTGATATTAATCTTGTCAGCAGACAAGAGAGCCGCGTAGATACTAGGCGGGTGATTACCTTAGTGATGAAATTTTCCATGCAAATCAGACAAAAGTCGGCAAATGTCCTTGGGGTTTGTATCTTCGGAATCAACATAATCATCACCAAACCAATTTGATGAGGAACTTGAATTCCCAATAAAAATTCTTAAAACTTGATTACATCAACTTGTATTGTCGTCCAAAAATGTTTATAGAAAGAACCAGGATATCCATCTGGGCCAGCCGCACTAGAAGGACTGAGGTCCAATACTGCACGCTTAACTTTCTGTGACGTAGGTATCTACTGTAAAGCTGCATTATCTTCCTCCAATAATATTTGTGGTATGTATTGTAGAATGGGTTAAGTATCACCCATTGGTGCTTCCGAAAATAAGTGCTGGAAATAGTTAACGGCCTCCACTTCTATATCAATTGAAGTGGTATATTCCTCTCCATTCTCTCGGTAAATTTTCCATATACTTTTGCATCGCATTCTATCCTTGACTGTTTGATGATAAAGGGAGGTATTGGCATCACCTTCTTGAAGCCATTTTACATTTGCCTTTTACTTCCAGTACAGCAGAGCCCTTGATTGTGCAAGACGCAGTTGGGCAACACTGCGATGATAGAGTTCTTGGTCATAGCCAGAAGCAAAAACATCATAAGCACGTTCGCATCTAGTAACCTCTTCTTCTGCCTTTGCTACTGCATCAAAAATATTTCCGAAAACCTCCTTGTTCCATTGTCGAAGATGTGAGTTTAACCGACAGAATTTATCAGAAAAACCCCACTGCTTCCAACTGTAGGAAATGACTGCCATAGACTTTGAACTAAATTATCAAAATCCGGATGAGTGGCCCATACATCAAGATAGTGGAAACTTGCAGTAGCAGTTGGTGTGTCATAATCAAAATTCAAGAGAACGGGCAAGTGATCAGATGTGGCCCGATTAAGGTTTTCACTGTGCGGGATAGGAAACAAATCCAGAAAAGTCATTGAGCACAAATATCAATCCAAACGACGCCATACCCGGGCCAAACCTCTTCCGTCACACCACGTGTATGCTGAGCCTTGAAATGCGACAGATTGTAGAGAGCAGTCAAAAATTATATCGTTGCAATTCTGCAATGATCTCAATGTCGGCACAAAACGTCCCTTTAGCTAATGTAATGAGAGAAATGTGTTAAAGTCTCCACCCACTAGCCATGGAATATCCATCGTACTATGCAGAGATTTTAGATTGGCCCATAGCGGACGACAGGCAATGACAGTATACATTCCATAAACTGCAGTGAACCAGAAAATATCACCCGAGGCTAACCATTTAAGTTTGAGCAAATGATTCTGGACTCCATTGCGTTCATCTTCTAAAGAAAACAGTGATTCCCTCCAAAAAAATAAATATGATTGTCACAAGCTGACACAGCTTTTGTAAATCCAAATTTTAAACGATACAACAACAAAGAAGAGACACGTGATTTTGGTTCAATGATGGCTAGTAAATGTTAATTGTACCGTTGTATTAACGATAGGGTTATAGCTTCCGAGGTTCAAATACCTTGCACATTCCAAAATTAACATCTTCATTGCGATAAAACATCAAAGGAATTAGAAAGGTGAGCTGCACGTAACCTGGTGATTCTCGGTGAAAGGGGAGCTGATTGATACGAGCGACGGAGTATTCTTGGAGGCACGTCATCCTCCTGCGAGACATTGATATCTTGTGGGTCTGCAAGCGTCCTACTAGCATTGATGAAAGCTTCTTGAAATACATTAGCCATGGATTCATAAATTTCCATATCTTGCGCATCCAGCCGATTGACATTTAGAGGAACAACCAATTCAGTGTCAGAGATAGAAGAGGTATCTACATGTTGCGGTGGAACCCCCAACATACAATCATGAAATCCTCAAAGACGTGATAGGTCTTATACGTTGGAAATAGATACCGGACAGATATCTGGGGACGGTGATTGTACCATCCGATATGCGAAGAGGATTGAATACAATGTGGAGGTGCTAGGGAATATAAAGTCGGGTGAGTGGACAGAGCAGTCACACTCCGCACTTTAACCGTGGGTGCTGATTCAGGGATATTCTTATTTCGAGTCCAACATTCCTTCTTATCCTTAACATGCTGCTCTTAACGTCGGTTTTGCGAAGGATCACGTGGGCCTAGTTGATCAGTAGATGGCAGCTTTCCATAGTTTTTGGTGACATGGACAAGACGAAAGCAATCAGAGCAATACGAGGGCAAATCCTCATATTCAATAGGCCGCATGAGCACTTTTGAAGGCCTTGAATAAAGACCCATTACGGAAGATCAAGGGAGACATCTATTTCAATGCATATATGGGCGACTGAGGGACGGTTACCGTGGTGGTTGCCATGTCCATCTTCATGGGTGTGCCAGTCATTCGAGCGGTTTGAAAAAGAACATCTTGCCTGTGGAAATGTTTTGGCAAATCGGGAAAACACCCACACAGGCACAATGGGCACCTCAATAGCAGGATCATATTCCAGCATCCACTTCATTACTCGCATATGCTTTTCCGATATAGTCCAAATTTGCTGAGAAAAACAACGTAGGTAGCCCTTCTCATGATGAAAATGAAGAAGCACATGCTTAGACTCGAGGAGTCTAATCTTCATGGCCCTAGAAAACCTAATGCGATCAATAGTCGATCGGATTATCGCTATTGGAGGCAGGCCATGCCAAAAAGTTCCCACCAATGTAAAGCGTTATGGAGCAACCAAGGATTGTATTTCATCTGCTGAAAACTCGATCATTGGGCTGCCCTTAAATTTCTGTAGTGGTTTCGGCATGATTGGCATGGAAGTAGATGAGAACAGCGATGCATAGGACTTTATCGGCATCCAAAACACAGATGCGATCGCCGGCTGGGGGTTTGTTGAGGGAGGAGGATCTGCCATTGCGATAACCCATTGCAGACAGAAGGAAAACGATGAAGGAGAGAGTGGTGGAGAAGGGGAACAAGGTAGCGGAAGGTTGTAGCCTACCTCCGTCGCTAGGGCACGCCAGCTAGGGAGAAAGGCGACATTTTTTCCTTGATATAATACATATACATACATACATACATATATATATATATATATATATATATATATATATATTAAAATGCTTCCCTTCTTCTCCAGGTGTGATTTCGCCTGGCGTGTGGCGTAGCCGCCCTCTGCTAGTTTTCGGCCTCTTTTTGATTCACGCCTACCTCTTTCACCTTCTTCTACACTACCTTACATCCTTCACATCCAGTTTTCTTATGGCGATCAACACGCCCACTACGGTGGTGCCGCAAATTAACCCTGACCGATCTTTCACGTCGCTGTTTGCGGCTCCTTCAGCGCAAATACAACCCAAGCAAATCCAGAAATTCAAGGACAGTCCTATGATTTCATTCACTGATGAGGAAGTTCAATCCCTTGCCGCCCCATACCGCTTCACATTGGTTGGTACGTTTTGGTATGGGCGGCCCCCGATAGCAACGATTCGTGCCGCCGTTGACAGAATTGGATTCATCGGATCCGTAAAGGTCGGTCTTTTAGACTCTACATACATTATTCTTCACTTCGATCTCGAACAAGACTATACTCGATTCTTTACCCGTCGGAGATTGATGATATCAGGAAAACAAATGTGAATCACAAAGTGGATGCTGGATTATGACCCTGCTATTGAAGTGCCTATCGTTCCCATATGGGTATCTTTTCCGGGTCTCCCAATTCATATGCATCGTAAAGATTCTATCTTTTAGATAGCGTCCATGCTTGGTGAACCTTTAAAACTCGACGCCGCTACAGCAACGTTGAACCGGCCTTCAGTTGCGCGTGTTTGTATTGAACTAGATGTCTCTAAGGACTTACCTCAAAGAGTATTTATTCAGACGTCATCAAGAGTGATCATGCAAAATGTTGAGTATGAAGATCTTCCCTGCTATTGCGCAACCTGGTATCGTCTTGGTCATGTAGCCGCCGACTGTGGCAAACAAAATGCACATCCTGTGCCGCCTGCTGAAAAAGAAGCTGCAACACTGGAAAACCCTAAGGCACATCTTTCTGACAAAACCAAAAAACAACGTTGGACACCCAAAAAATTCGGCCACTCCTCTACTGATCAATGGCCTTTCACGCCTGAGGAAGACATACATATTCCAGTATCACCGGAAATGGTCATCACACATGAAGTTTCAGACGTACAGGACCTCTCCAAATTAAAAGGGGTTGACGATTGTCATTTAGGAGATCTTCCTGGGACAACCCTGTTGTTCTCGCATTCAGATAATGAGCATGAACCCGCATTAGCAGAAAATTTATTGGATGAACATGATGCGAGACAATGCAATGATATCGCAAGCCTAATAGAAGCTACATATGTCGATACACGTTCTACTGATCATGCAAACGTTATTACTGAGCATGCAGACGATGATCCTGCTAATCACAATCCTAGCCAGGGGCCACGTATATTAAGGCGAAATCCTCCCACGTCTCCTCGTCTAACCAGGTTACGTGCAGTGCACATCTCTAATTCCTTTGATGTTTTTGTCCCAATGAGGATACTGTTGTGGAATGTACGTGGAATACGTAATTCATTTAATAGATTTCTTTCACTAGTTCGAAAATACAAGGTAAATCTTATTATTGTTATTGAACCAAAGCTACGACCCACCGCCTAGCAATCATACCAATTACAACTTGGTTTTTCTAAAGCTACATCTGTTTGTAACGATCAAATATGGTTTTTTTTTGGAAGGACACACTTCTCCAACTGGAAAACGAACAACCTGGACACCAACATCATTCCATGAAGTTTCGTTGGCTGGCCATGGGAGACTGTTTTTGGTTGACGGGAGTATATGGATGTCATTCGGCTCTACAGCGACATATTTTGTGGGATGAATTGAGAAAATTTCATATGACAAACACAACTCCATGGCTCATCGGTGGAGATTTTAACACATTTAGAACGTTAGACAAGCACCCTGGCAGAATATTGCCAAAAATTGTTTCGCTAGAACAAGCAGGTTTCATGAAAGGCATGGATATTACTAAACAAGTACTATTAGCGCAAGAGATGTTACATGTCTTAGACAAACGAACATGAGGAGGGCAGAAGATTATCAAATTGGACATGGCCAAGGCATTTCACCGGGTTAGTTGGAGGTATCTCCAACAATTTCTTCAGCGCATGGGTATGGATGAGCGTCTAGTATGCATAATTATAAACAATTTGAGTGACACAAGATGTTCTATTCTTCTCAACGGTTGTCTAACTGAGTCATTCTCGATTGGTAGAGGAGTCAAACAGGGAGACCCTCTATCTCCACTATTATTCATCCTATCATCTGAAGGGTTTATAAGAGGGCTAAATCACCATATACGTGCGGGAAACATAGTTGGATTCAAGGCAGGTCATGCGCCTTGTGTCCCACACCTGGGATTTGCAGATGACTTGTTAATTTTCCTCAATGGTTCGACACGCAACTTAGCAAAATTTCGTAAATTCTTAGACACATATCAGCAAGCTTCGGGACAGTTGGTAAATTACCACAAAAGTCAATTTGTTGCGGGTCAAGGGGTCTCGGTTCCTGCATCAATGGAAGACTTGGGCATGCGGTCTACATCGTTACCTATCAAATATCTAGGGTCATACTTTAATAAGGAGATAAATAAAGCAAGGTATTGTTCTGCTCTTTTCAATCACTTTGATGCTATATTGTCATCATGGTCGTCTGCTTTCTTATCTATGGCGGGGGGGCTTATTCTCATCAAGCATGTACTCAACACGTTGCCTACACATCTAATAGCTAGCTTCAGATTGCCAAAAGGGGTAATCAACATTTTAAATCGGAAAATAACTTCTTTTCTTTGGAAAGGACGACATCATTGGCAGTCCTGGCCTTCAGTGTGCCGGTTAGTTGAAGTTGGTGGACTAGGCATTCGACATTTTCCTATGTCAAAAAAGCATATGATTGTCAAATATGGTCGAAGTATTTTAACTCCAACACATCATGGGCATAATTTTGTTGAGCAAAGTACGGCCGACATCTGTCTATTTATTCTCATATATATGATTCTCCAACATGGAAAAGAATTTGTAGAATAAATGCGTATATGGAGATGCATACCTACACCTCTCATAATATATTACACTGGGCTCCAGATCCAAACGACCAATTTTCAATTCGCAAAGCTTATTCGCTAATAGCTCCTCATGAAGAAACAAAGGTAGAATCACGGTATATTTGGTGGAAAAGCTCGCATCCTGGTCAGAAAATTTTTCTATGGCGGCTTTGGACACGCTCTCTCCCAACGGTAGACGATTTTCGTTGTTGGCTGACGGCTTACCCATCGTAGTGTGTTTTTTGTCGATAAAATAACGACCAACAAGATCATATGTTTCTGCATTGCTCTGCCATTCAGCCGCTTTGGGTGGACATGTCAATTACATTCTCTGGGTCAATGCTCCACTCTTGCACCATAAAAGCTCATTTACTCCGATGGTGGCGCACATCTTCACAAACGACAATGTCTGGACAACTCAAATCCATCGTTCCATCTCTTGTAGCTTGGGAAATATGGAAAATGTATGCCGCTTGTAGATTTGGCGAGGAACATTTCGCCTATGATAGGTTGTATACACGGATAAAAGAGTCGATACATGCATGGTGCTACTCAATCAATGGGAAAAAGTTTGCACATGCAATCCCCCATCTTGTTGATCTGCGATTCTCCCGCCCTAACGAATGAAGAGGCTAGCATTAGTTCGATGGCAATTTCCGCCTTCAGGCAAGCTGAAACTTAATGTTGACGCCACTATAGGACAACGAATGTCGGCAGGAGGAGCAATACTTAGAACAGATCAAGGCTTATTTCATTCACTATCTGCTTCCCGTTACCTTCATTATGACCGCTGCGGGCAGAAATCCACGTAATGGCAGTGGCGCTAATGTATTACGCGCAGCATTATGACAGCTTAGTGGTGGAGACGGATTGTCAATCCATGATCACTCTGCTGGCCGCAAATAGACATATCACAAGTTCTTTGGCATCGGATATCACACAAGGAATGCAATTCCTCAGTCTTAGTCACTCAACAATTGAATATTGTCCATGGGAAGCAAATTCAGCAGCACATAGGTTAGCAAGATACGGATACCACTCATCCGGCATTACATTCTACAGTTCATCTCAAGAATTACCATGTGAAGTACGTGGCGCGATATTCACAGACCTTCAACTGCCGGCATTCAAAGAGTAATATATGACGACCGAATTTCTATATAGTTGTCTGTGTTCTAAAACACAGACAACATGGGTGCGTTTACTTTTCCTACCTTTGTTTATTATGTACGATAGCCTTTGTGCCAATCTTCGATATACTCATCTTTGTTTGCCATTTGCGATTGCGATTGCTTGGCCATGAGGGATAATTACGGGGGCTACCATGAGGATAACATCTACAACACACATCAGGGAAACATTCTCACCCAGTGGCAATCATCAGATTTCGTCGTCTTGGTTTGACTCAAGCAAAGACGACTTCGGTATGGTCTGGGTTTCATTAATCTCATGCACTTACACTTTCATTGTGTTACTCCTAACTGTCTTTTTCCTCCATCACAAGGTACATGGTACACTCGAAACAGCATCACTCAGCCACGGTGAATCATCAGCTTCGGACTCAAGGGATGGTTTCTGGCTCATTAAAGATGTATCTCCTAGCAGGATCTTCTGCATGTATTCTTTCGCATATAAGCTAGACGTTATTACTAGTCATATAAATATGTACGCTTTTTCCTTTGCCAAGGTTTCATCCACAAGGGTGGTTTTACTTGGCAAGGCTTTAATACGGCATATCATATATGACTGGAGAAGCGTCATCATTAGAGATTTGTTTCATTTATTTTCGTACTCTGATGTTTGTAATATGGTTTTCCTCCGCCACAAGTGAGGTTTTCAATAAAAGCATACTTTCATAATATATATATATATATATATATATATATTTGCAAAAATAGTTGTTTTATTCATAGAACCCTCACTTGTGGCGGAGGAATACCATATTGCATCTTAGCAACAATGTCAGCATACGTAAAATGTGAATATAACGCCATAATAATATGTAATCTCCGGTCATATATGATATGTCGCATTAAAACCTTGCCAAGTAAAATCACCCTTGTGGATAAATCCTTGGCAAAGGAAAAAGCGTGCATATTTATATGTGGAGTTTTTCCATCTAGCTTATGACTACGATGACTTAGAAAATGGGATCCATAATTGTAATAGCCGATATTGCTAAGTGAAGAAGCTAAAATGTGAGCAAATGTCGCCTCTACCCATGCCACTGCATCCTTTTGAGCAAAAGTCATCCTTGCAAGTATGATTTGAAAGGCCTTCCTCAATTCTACTAGATATCTGTTGTTGAAAGCATCCTTGGCTAGACACCAGTCAGCAGACATTTTTGAGAGTAGACTCCATGTGGCATCGCAGCACCGCTGTGTCAGACATATATGCAGCATATCAGATGAAAATGCATTAGTGAACATAACAATTGAAGCTATGGTAATAAGATCCAATATGAATCAAAATGATTGTGATGTTGTACTACCTATTCTGCCAGTATCCTTAGATACGGCAGGACATATGTAAGCGCAAGATATAATATGATGATGTTACAGCATAGAGGAAATATTACCCATGTTGCTTGTGTCCATTGTCGACACAGGCAGTCATACAGATGTTGTATGTGTGGACTTCCCATGTTAGATTCGTAGGTATGGAAGTGATACATCTGTAAGCAAAGCTCCTTTAACTGTAGATGGTAATGAAGATATTGTAAAGAATTGATGATACTAATGATGTAGTTGACCATGTTGTGCCAATAAATGAGACACCATATTTGCCTGCCGCGGGATATGTGCTACATGAACATTACCATTGCTTATTAAACCGCGAAGAATATAAGAGCAATCTGCTGAATGAATATGGTCAACAACCCCTTGTGAATCAACCTCCATATCTAGATGTCTATAGCGTTGCAGGAAATATAAAAGTTCAGTGAAAGCCGCTTGAAGCTCTGCTTGGAATGGTGTAGATAATGGGAGATAAAACACAATGGCAGCCTTCAAGTTGCCATTTGTTTCCCGCAAGATTGCTCCGTCGGAAGCAGAGAATGAACCATGAGCTGCATCTACATTAAGTTTAAACCTCCCTGAAGGTGGTGTGCGCCATCTGATAATCTGTGGTCGATGGAGCCGCATCTTGGGTGTCAAGCCGTGTGCTATTAAATCTGGATCGTTGATAACGTATTTCTTGCCATGTTGTGCACAACTCCAGAGATAAATATTGTGCCTTATTAGCTCCTTTAGTTGAACCAGCGTGCATTGTTCATCTCCAAATGTTATAGAACAGTATGCCTTCCATACATTCCATATAATGATGCCAAGTACAATGAGACGTAATACTCCATGAAATGATTTCTCACGAGTTGAAGTCCACCACAACATAAGGTATTGGAATAGAGTTAAAGTTCCCGGTTCAGGTCCATCAAATAATGACGTATAGTAAGCCCAGATTTGATGTATTTGTAGATATTGTAGAAATATATGAGCTTGTGTTGCAGATGATCTACGACAAAATGGGCAACACGTGGGACTGGCTGTCAAAAATCTTCTCAAATTATCCTCAATTGGGAGAGCATGATGGTATAGTTTCCATAACATGAGTGGTATACTGGGCTGTTGGAGTCTAGGCCAAATGAATCGATGTGAAAGATAATTTATGCCAGGGTTGCGCAGCATATCATAGGCTGATTTGATTGTGAGCCTACCATGCGTCTCTAATGTCCATACGTATGATTGTATCTGCCCCATCATACATGAAGAACAAAAGTCATGTACCCCACAAATCCTCTTATGTGTGATTGTATCTGTAATGTGTGGACTGAAATGTTGTCTACCACCATATTTAGAATGCATGAACTTTTCCCATAGACTACTCTTGTTATGATATAACCACAACAAACGACTTCAGTACGCTTTATATAAGACATCCAACCTGCGCAAGCCTAATCCTCCCTCTTCCTTAGGCATAAAAAAATTTTCCCAGCAAACCCAATGGTGCCTTGGTGTGTTGCCTTGGCTAGCCCATAGAAAATTACCTATTCTTTGTCGGATTGCTCTTGTAATACTTTTAGGTAGTAGATGTGCTGCCACAACATGAACTGGTATGGCACTCAATACATGTTTAATCATTATTAATCTCCCCGCAGTAGATAGATAGCTATTTTGCCATCCTATTAATCTTTGATCCATATGCGCAAGTAATTCAGTGCAATGTAGCAGTCTAAGACGGCCTCGAAAAAGTGATACACCCAAATATTTCATTGGCAAATAGGTGGCTGTGATTTGAAGATGCCGCTCCATTGTGTGTATTTGGCTGGACTAAGCATGTTAAGATGTTATGAACCGACTCTTATGGAGATTCACGCACTGTTCTGAAACTGTCTGGTATGTATCCAAGAACTTTTTAAAGCGCTGCAAATTAGTCGATGCCCCATTGAGAAAGACCAAAAGATCATCCGCAAAAGCAAGGTGTGAAATAATTGGACGCACTCTGCCCACTGAGAAAGGTTTTATGGTTCCATTTGAAATTAAGGAATTGAGTCCACGTGAGCATGCTTCTGAAGCCAAGATGAATAGGATAGGCGAAGGGGGATCACCCAGCTTTACTCCTCTTGTGGGCTTGAAGAATCCGCATGGAGTTCCAGTAATGATTATGGAGAGATAAGTGCTTTCAAGGTGATTAAAGATGAGCTGAAGAAAGTGCATTGAGAAGCCCATTCTTTGAAGCAATTTGCGAAGAAAAGTCCAATCAACTCTATCAAAAGCTTTCATCATATCTAACTTGATCATAATGTTATTTCCTCGTATTTTCTTATCAAGCATATCAGTCATTTCCTGAGCAATTAGGATGTGCTTCGTAATATCTCTTCCTTTCATGAAACCTGCCTGCTCAATGGATATTAATTCCGGTAATATAATGGAAAGCCTTGTAGTCAATATGCGTGTTCCAATCTTTGCCATAAAATTAGATAACGAGATACGACGGAAATCTGCAACATGGTGGGAGACTGAGTTTTTTGTATAAGCGTGATCAGAGTACTGCCCATGGCCTTTGGTATACGGAAGCCCACAAAATATTCTTGGATTGCTTTGTGGACATCATGACAAATTACCTCCAAACAATGTCTAAAGAAATACCCATTACAACCATCCGGTCCTGCTGCGCTATGCAGATCAAGGGACCAAACTGCAGTCTTTACCTCCTCTAGTGTAGGCAATTGTGTCAATGAGTTATTCATCTCCTGGCTAACCAAGACTGGAATATGTTGCAGTAACTCAGTCGCATCTTGAACATTTCCAGCCTTAAATAATTGAGAATAAAATGAGATGGCTTCATTTCGGATGGCATCCTGCGTCTGACATATTTCTCCAGCAGTTGTCTTTATTTGTCGGATGGACTGATTTTGGTGTCTATCTTTCACCAGATTATGAAAATATGCAGTATTTTCATCCCCGTGTGTTAGCCATTTACATCGTGCTTTTTGTTACCAAAATATCAATTCATATTTTGAGGCCTTCAAATATTCAGCCTTCATTTTCTGATACTGGATCCTGCTTTCCACCGTGGGATGCTGATCATATAGTGATTCCATTCTTTTAGGTTCTCTTTCTGCAGCTTCCAACTGATCAAAGATATTCCCAAAGATATTTTTATTCCAATTGTACATTCCCGTTTTAGACGCTGCAGTTTGTTGTACATTCCTCTCATGCCACCAATTGTATGATAAGTAGCCCATTGTGCAGTTACATACTACAGAAATTCTGCATGCTCTCTCCAGACATTTAGAAAACGAAAGGAGCATGGTGATGTATATGTTTGGCTAGTAATAAGGAGTAGCAATGGCACATGATCCGAAGTTAGTCTGGATAAATGCTAGACATTTACTGTGGGAAAATGACTATAAAAGGTTTGAGAGCACAAAATACGATCCAAAAGACGTTTCACAATACCCAATCCACGGCCACCAACACATGTATAAGGGTTGCCTTCATATGGCGAGTCTACTAGAGAACACTAGCTGACACAATCCACAAATTCATCCAGTGAGTTCAAGTGTGGCATACAATTACCATGGTGTTCTTCAACGGACATGTATGTGTTAAAATCACCATCAATCAACCATAAGGGATGTGCCCTTTGTGTAAATTGTTGTAGTTGAAGCCACATACGTCTGCGATCCGTTACTGTATGTAGCCCATATGCTGGACTAATAGAGATCTCCTGTCCCGTGGCAAAATAACCTGTTCACCATGATATACATCCTCTAATTTAATATTGTATTGTGCCAAAATACCCAAATCTTATCACAACATGTAGCAAGAGATTGTGTGTAAGATAGCCTAAGCTGATGTCGTAGGAGATTGTTTGCTGGCCGCTTTGGCTCTATAATAACCAAGGGCTGAATCTGATGCTTTTTACCTAAACGCTTAAGATGAAGAAACGAGGTCCTTAGACCCCCTACATTACAGAATAAGTATTTCATTGGGAGGTTTGAGTGGCAGAGCTTGAAGCTTCTTGAGAATTAGATCGAGTAACAATTGAAGTTGGAGGTGGTGGAGGCAGGGCATGCTTTGGCCTACGCTACCGTCGAACTGTAACAGGCTGCGAGTCAAGCTGAGATATAATTTCACGGTCATGTGCATTTTGTTGCCTATCATCTTGCAAATTGTGATCAACATCCGTCGACGATATAGGCAAGTCTCCCAGCCAAGCATTATGTACTGTCTGATATATCTGGTCTTTAACTGTTTGCACATACAGCTGATAATCCGGTGAAAGACCTGACATAAATTCATTAAAGCGATCATATCTATCCTTATGCGCCGCCTCCGAGTCTGAAACATTGGCAACTATGATGTCATCTTGATCTTCAATTGATGCTTCCTTTGAACGACCCAGTTTTTTTAAATCCTATGTGGCAGAAATATCTATTGAAACACACAATATATTGTCTTCATGATCAAGTTCATCATGTGAGATATCCGTATCAGAATTTTATTCCTCTATATAAGTGTTCTTAGGAACATCAGACCTTTCTTGAATTCCAACTTGCGTGCTTCTTGGTTCAGGGACTTGATCATTATTAGCAGAAAGTGCCGACCAAAGAAAAAGTATTAGAAACTAAAATAAATTAACAAATCTACAGTTGTACACGAAAATAAGCCTGTAAAAGGAAGGCTTTCCATAAGAAATTGTTTTTCAAAAAGTAACGTAAACATTTTTGTACAAAGATCTACATCCACGTGATTCACTAGAGCAAAGTGCAGAATTTATGCCAGTAAAATACTTTCTTAAATTTTAATAGATGTTATCAGTGATTTGTAATTTGTATAATATTCAATTTGATTTTTGGTGAGAAAGCAAATACAAAGGATTTACAGCAGAAACATTAGTCTAGAGAAAAATGTCATGACGGAGGCCTTTTTGAAAATGGTAGAAAAAGGATGGAAACAACAGTGATGGATCATCAAACAACAGTGATGAAGCCGAGATAAAAGCACATCCTCCAGTGCGGAAGGCTGTAGCAGTTGAATTCGACGTGTGGCTTTCTAAGAGATAGCAAAAATATTAGGAGTAGTGTGTGTAGGAGGGAGTTCAGTATCCGAACTATGTCCAAGAACATCACCACCCACAATCACAATCGGAGGATGATACTTCGCATCTTGCCCAAGGCGTGAGATATCCTGAGAGTGGCTTAATGTCGGCAAAGCCTCCTCTGATGGTGGGTCCACATTAACGGGAGGGGCAGGTTCTGAGAGGACCGGTTTTTGTTTTGCCCGCCATGTTTTGGGTTGATTTCCTGTTTTTGGAGGACTATGCACTGGTCCCTTGTCATCATGCACCATAAACTGACAATCCTCATGGCTGAAAGTTCGACATTTCATACAATACAACAGTAGATCTTCATAAACCACAGATTAAAAAAATGATGAATCTCCACAGTCTATATAGATTTTGAAAGGAAGCATTTATGTGACATCTACCTCAATACATACTCGTGCAACCATAGGACGGAGAAAATTTAGGGTTGCAGCGTCCACTTTGATATGGCGGCCAATAGCCCGGACAATTGTATACAACGCCCTTTGATCATGCATGTGAATTGGGAGACCCGGAAGTGATATCCAAACCGGCACCACCAGAATTTCAAATTTGGGATTAAATGCCGGAGTCCACTTTGTGACGCACATTTCATACCCAATAATGCACCACGTTCCACGATAGAAAAAACGTTTATAATAATCTTCTTTATCGAAATTCATCAAGATGTGGCTTTCATCAAATAATCTAATGGAAACATTACCTTGAAATCCAATGAGATCGAGTGCTAGACGGATCGCCGCCATTGCCGGCCTACCCTGCCAGAAAGTGCCGACCAAAGCATGGCGAAATTAGGTTGCCAGTACATCGATTTCCGATGGTGTAAAATGGACCGTTGGGGTGCCTTTGTATCGACTGATTTCCCACTGTGGAACAGAAGCTGTGGTGGAAGGAAAAACAATTGCAAAAGCTTTGGTTAATGGAGGAGATGGGGCATCGGCCATGGCCGACGAAGGGTTCGGTGTCTGCCTTGCCAGTGCCAAAAAATCACCATGCCGCATTATATATATATCATCATCCATGCCCAATATATCACAACGACAGCAAAATCTATCGCTTGGGTCTGGGGAGGATAAGTGGTAGTCAAACAATACTTCTGTCCCAAGAGAGAGTTTGCTTCTAGTGAGACCCCCGACTCTAGATGTACCTATATAAATGACATAGAGATATGATGTGCTAGTGTGTTAGCGAGGAAATTCAGAAAATAGAAAGAAGAGGCTTTCGATATTAAAATACACATAACGTGTATATGTGCATGTAATGCAAAACAACGGTAAAACATAAACAAACAAGTGTAAAGTCAACGTAAAGCGTAGATAGTGTCTACACCTATCTATGTCACTAAATATACTCTAAGGTATCCCTATATATGACCTCCACCTTGCTAACATTAATCTTATGTCTCCATGAACTCCTATCCTGGACCATGTCCTCAGAGAGGCGCAAATCTAGCAAGTCGTGCCTAGTCTGCTCATCCCAAGTCAGTTTGGGTCTGTCTTTACTCCTGTTCCCCTTTACAATGAGGCTTCCAATTGCTCTGACCGACGCCGTTGTCTGTCTCCGCTTCACATGCCCAAACCATCTCATTCTTCCATCCCTTATCTTATCTGCTATACTAGCCATGCCTAACATTTCTCGAAACACCCCGTTTCTGAGCCGGTCTAGCCTTTTATATCCACACATCCACCTGAACATCCTCATCTCTGTCACTTCCATCTTCTGCAATTGTGACCTCTTGATGGCCCAGCAGTCTGTCCTATATAGCATTGCCGGTCGCACTGCCACCCTATAAATTTTCCCTTTAATTTAGTTGGGAAACGTGTCACACAGCACCCCTCATGCCGCTCTCCATCTACACCAGCCTATTTGAACTCGATGTGCTACATCACCATCTATGTCCCTATTCTGCTGCACAAATGATCCTAGGTACTTGAACTTACTTACCTGTGGTATCACTTGACCATCGATGGTGAGCTGGCTATTCTCTCTGTCGGCTATGTCGCTGAAGTCGCAGTGAAGATACTCGGTCTTAAAACGGCTTATCCTTAAGCCTTTTCTTTAAAAACACCTCTCTACTGCTCTATTCTCATACTCAGGGTAAGTCTAATCTCTGCGACTAATCAATATCATCAGCAAAAAGCATACACCATGGAATTGCCTCCTGTATCGGCTTTGATGACTCGTCAAAGACAACTGCAAAAAAAAAATTGGGCTCAACATAGACCCTTGATGGAGGCCTACCTCCATCGGCAAGAAGTCCGTATTCTCCATAGGTGTACGAACGGTTGTTTTTGTCCTAGCATACATCTCTCTAATTATGTCTATATACTTCATAGGGATCTCTCTTGCATCCAGACTATCCCAGATCAGGCTACGTGGCACACTATCATAGGCTTTTTCAATTTCAATGAAAACCATATGTAAATCTTGTTTCTTCTCCTTACACTTCTCCATTAATGTACTGAGAATGTGTATTACGTTCGTAGTTGACATTCCTGGCAAAAAATCAAATTGGTTCACCGTAACCGGAGTTGCTCTCCTAATTCTAGTTTCGATTACTCTCCCCCACAACTTCATGGTATGGCTTAGCAACTTAATCCCTCTACTGTTCCCACAACACTGTGCGTCTCCTTTGTTCTTATATAGGGGGACGACGGCTTTCTTTCTCCACTCATCTGGCATTTTTCATAATTTGTAAATACGTTGGAACAGAGTAGTTAGCCATTGAACCCCTTCCTCTCCCTAATACTTCTATACCTCAATGGGTATGTTATCTAGGCTGACCGCTTTAGCTCTTCCCATCTTCTTTAGTGCTCTCATTATCTCTCCTTATGTTATTCTCCGACAGTGGGAGCTATTATGTTGTGGTTGTTGTGAGAGCGTGTGTGCGTGTGTCTATATATATATTTATGTGTGTGTGCGTGAATATATGCAATTTGGTATTTTGTTGCCATTGGCCGAAAATATGTATGGAATAGCCCAGGCTGCTGTTCTTTTTTGAGTGAGGGGTTGTGTGAATTTCGGTCAGGGGGCTGGTGAGGCATAAGTTAGACTCAAATTTGATAGACATATGAATAGTATTTGTATAATTTTATGTGGTATAAATTTATGGTGGTGAATGGAGATTGGGCAAATTTGAATTGTTATAAAGCTAGGATTTTGTACAGTTTGAGGGGTGAAATAGGGTTGGAAATGAGAAAAGATGAATTCTAATAGTAGGAGGCAGTGACCGGCGGCAACGTGTGAGGCACAAGTGTCGGCCAAGTGGCGGCGCGTGCACAGGTGTTGACTTTTAGGTGTTGATTGTGCTTGCTGGCTATGGGACTATATGTTAGAAAACATGAGTGGTGTGGAATACTGAAGGGGGTCGAGGGGTATAGAGGGAGGGAGAGTAAAACAAGGGTTTTTGGAGAGTGGAGGGGGCTGGGCCGAGGGTTTGGGGGTGGGGAATTGTCACTGGTCACTCGGACAGTAGCGGGTCGAGGGGGGATGGGGTGAGGGTAGGTGAATTGAGTAGTGGGTTGGGAAAAAAGTGGGCTAAAGGAGGTACGTATATGTATATATGTGTATATGCACACGTATGGGCATGGACATGTATATGTATATACATACATGTGATTATAGGTTAATAGGATATCAAACGTGAAAAGTTAATACTTGATATGATTGTAATTGGTATTTGGATATGTGTATTTGCATGTGATCGAAATAGACTGTTCAAAAATATTTCGAGAATCGACCTTTGAAAACCTTTTTAAAATCGTGCATCACATATTTTGAAAACAACCTTACAAGGGAAATATGTCATTAAGTTGGATTAGTTCCAAACAAACGGACCGTCTGAGCACATATGACTATATCGATAGGCCGCTCGGACAGATATGACTGCCAATTAGGTTGTCCCATGTATGATCACAAGGTAAGTACAGTGAGGCTACTTGCTGGGGCGAAGCGTCTCTCGTACTATGCTTTATCGTGGTTTTTCAGATAGACAAGATTATGACTTAGTATACGTCGAGGAGGATTCGGAGTGGATATTTTGATGCTCGAGGTTTACGTGAGGAAACTTTTGCGGGTTTTACCTGAGAAATTTTATGGTTTTGGATTTATTTATGGAGATTTAGTAGTTTTATCTACGTTAGACATTTGTATTTGTTTTAGTATTGCCTAGTCTTATACATCTATTATTGATGATTATTTCGACGTTTTTTCCATGACTTCCGCTGCCATCAGTTTACATCATTTTACTCATGTATAATTGATTGGTATCGATGTCTTGTATTTGTTTTTAGCAAAATATGACGGATGAGTCGTTTCGAATATTAAGACTCGAGATGGGTTGCTAGTTGATGTCTTTTTTCTTCGTTTTTGGGAGACAGTTTAGATGTCGACCTAAGATTTTCTTTATATCGTTTAGCCTTTGTACCACTAAAATATTTTACTATTGAATGCTGTCTAAACCCCACCTGTCTAGCAGATCGCTTTGACATCTTCATTTCCAATAGGTTAAGCTAATTGGTTTTTAAATTTTTCGACACTGGAAATTCGCCGGTACGTGACTGCGAATTAGTAAGCTGCCTTGTGTTTTATTTGTTTTCTGGGTGACCACAAACATAGACCAACAAAAGATAATGTAAAGTGCATATTTTATTTTCAATGACTGATGGTTAATGTAGAATACAAAGCATACGATAGTCCACGAGGACTCTATGACCAGATATTATTCACAAAAAGCTTCATTCAATTATTTTTTCGTACGACACATCTGGATTCTCTGAAAAGCACCAATCTTGCCTTTGAGTTCGTATTGAAATTTTGATTCAAGAGTAAGCCTTTTAATTCTGGTTGTAAGACCTGTAGTTCTATCAGTTAACTTGGTTGTTTCAAATTGTTTCTCAATATTGAGAAAGGGTAACAAAGATAAAATACGAGCTTGTTTTATAGACATAGTAATTAAACGTTGTTGTTTCAAGGTCAATCTGTTCACTCGTTGCGATAAGATTTTTCCCTGTTTGTTAAATCGACTAATCAAACTCATATTTCTATAAGAAATTTGATCCCCTGATTGAATAGGGGGCAAACGCCTACGAAAAGATCATTTGGATTTAAGAAAAGGTTTCTTGGATTTATCCATGATTCATTTTATCTGTCACACACTTGCCCTGATATCGCATGCGCTGTTGAAGTAGTAAGTCAGTTTATGCATAAGCCACAGCAAGAGCATCAAGAAGCGGTCATGAGGATTATCAGATACTTGAAAAGGTCACCTGGACGCATGATATTATTTAAGAAAAATGGTCAGCTGGATGTGCAGGTTTACACTGATGCTGATTGGGCTGGAGATCCAAATGACAGACGGGCAACAGCGGGGTATTTTGCTCTGGTTAGAGGTAATTTAGTGACTTGGATGAGCAAGAAGCAGAAGGTAGTGGCGTTGTCCCGTGCTGAAGCAGAGTTCCGAGGGGTTGCAAAAGGGGTAATGGAGGTCTTATGGTTAAAAAAGCTCTTGGGTGAACTAGGATTTCCGCTGCAATCTCCGGCGTAGGTGAGGTGTTATAATAAAGTTGCCATTAGTATTTCAGAGAACCCAGTATTGCATGACAGAACCAAACACGTAGAGGTTGACCAGCACTTTATCAAAGAAAAGCTTAAAAGTGGAGACATCGACATACCGTTCGTACGATTCGAAGATCAACTGGCAGATATACTTACTTTTTGTTATGAAGATTCCCTGTATGGATCGATGCACTACTATCCCTAGAAAATATTTCAACTCGCCTAGGTCTTTCATCTCGAACTCCGAGAACAACTGGTTTTGTAATCCCTCCATTTCCTCCGTATCATTTCATGTAAAAATCATGTCATCGACATAGATAATTAGACACGTGACTAACCTTCCTCTTCTCTCTACGAATAGAGTGTGATAGGCATTGCTCTGAGATACCCGCACTGTTTCATAACTGTCAAGAAATGTCCAAACTAGGTTCTCAGAGACAGCTTCAAACCATACAAAGATTGTTTGAATCGACATACTTCATTGCTTCAGAAGCCTTCTGAAAAACCTGGTGGTGCGTCCATGTATACCTCTTCTTTCAACTCACCGTGAAGAAAAGCATTTTTCACATCAAGCTGATGAAGCGGCCAACCCTGATTTGCTAGTATAGAAAACAAAACCCGGATGGTATCAATCTTAGCTACTGGAGAGAACGTCATTGCATAATCTATTCCATACGTCTGAGTATACCCTTTAGCTACTAGCCTGGCCTTATATCTACTTTCTGGTATAAATACTCCCCGTATGTATCGATG
The DNA here is from genome assembly GCA_036186865.1 of Eustoma russellianum. Lineage (NCBI taxonomy): Eukaryota > Viridiplantae > Streptophyta > Magnoliopsida > Gentianales > Gentianaceae > Eustoma > Eustoma russellianum. Next base: position 10,677,934 of record AP025058.1, read on the forward strand.
CACTTCTATCCCCAAAAAATAATATAACTCGCCTAGGTCTTTCATCTCAAACTCTGAGAACAACTGCTTTTGTAGTCCCTCCATTTCCTCCGTATCATTTTCTGTAATAATCATGTCATCGACATAGATAATTAGACACGTGACTAACCTTCCTCTTCTCTTTAGGAATAGAGTATGATAGGCATTGCCTTGATGATACCCGCACTGTTTCATAACTGTCGTGAAACGTCTAAACCAGGATCTAGGAGACTGCTTCAAACCATACAGAGGTTGTATGAGTCAACATACTTCATCGGAATCCTTCTGAAAAACCGGTGCTTGATTGTGAATATCCATCTTCACCCAACAAGTCTCTTTCCAGGTGGCAACTCAAATTTCTCCCATGTTCTGCTCTTTTCTAACGCTTGCATTTCTGTTTCCATCGTCACCGTCCACTCTGTTTGCTTTTTAGCTTCCTCAACACTCTTAGCTATTTCGTATTGACACAGCGATACAATGAAACCGTTAGACTTTAGTCCTAGAGCCACATTGACTGGATACTTTTGTGATTGTCACTTATGCTCCGGTGAGTATCTTTTTGATGGTACTCCTCTCGTTCCCTTTGGAGGAAGGATCCCAACCTGACATTCTGTCAAAACAACAGTTCCAGGGCCATTATCGGGTAAAAGAAGTTCATCAGGATCATTATCAAGTACATGTAAAAGAAGTTCATCCGTAGAATTAGCTACTATAGGTTCATCGTTACTTAACTTTCCAGGCGCATTCTAAAGAAGGCGATCACTTGGTTGTGTACTGGGTGATTCAGCCGGTTCTGCGTTGTTCAAGGTTGATCCGGTGCCGTCATCTACTTGCCCTTGGTGAACAGTCTTATGGCTACCAAGATTGTGTAAACAGTCGAGAGGCTCATAGATAGTCTCCCCCTGAGTGTGAGACTGGGTAGAGAAAAAATACTCAGTTTCGAGAAATGCGCAGTCGAGAGTAACATGGATACATTGTGTAGTAGGAATGTAACACTGGTATCCCTTTTGTTGTGTAGCGTAGCCAACGAATACACACTTATTGGCACAAGAATCAAGCATGGTGCGATGAGTTTTGGGAATATGAGTGTAAACCGAGCACCTGAAGACTCGTGGTGGGAGGGTGAGAATAGATGGTATATCAACCTGGGTAGACAAGATGTGTAAAGGTGTTTTGAACTCGAGGACCTTTCTGGGTAACCAGTTTAAGAGATATGTGGACTTGGCAACTTCTTCAGGCAAGAAAAATTTTGGAACATTGGACTCAATCATCATGGCCCTGGTCATCTCAAGAATAAGTCGATTCTTGCAATCAACAACCCCATTCCATTGAGGACTATGTGAACACGACGTTTGATGAAGAATACCGTGGTGTCGGGAAAACTGTTGGAGATTAGTAGACATGTACTCACCCCCATTGTCTCTTCTAAGAATCTATATGTTTTTGTGGTACTGAGTGTGGATCATTTTGTGGAAGTCTCGGAAACGGGCATTGACTTCCGATTTGTGTTTCAGAAAATAAACCCACACCATACGAGAGAAATCATTTATATACATAATAAATTACTAAAATTGTTGTGGAGTGGGCACCGGAGCTGGTCCCCACACATCAGAATGAAAAAGAGAGAAAACTTTGTCAACGCGTGTATTATTTGGTCAAAAAGTACTTTTATGCTGTTTGGCACAGATACAAGTGTCGCAATGAAAATGAGATACTGATTGTTTAAATAAACTAAGAAAGAGTAACTTAAGGTAGCTGAGGGAGGGATGACCCAACCGACGATGCCACAACCAGAGTTGCCGAGGGACTTTTCTGTGGGCAAGCATAGACTGACCTTGTTGGACAACCTCGTCAACGTACTAAAAGCCTCCCTGTTTAGTGCCACGCCCAATGATCGCCTTCGGTGAGATGTCCTGAAAAAGGCAGAAACGCGGGTATATGAGTATGGCACAATTAAGTTTCTGGGTAAGTTGACTAACAGAGAGTAATTTGGACGAAAAAATTGGAACATATAAACAATCAGGTAAAGTAAAGGAAGGTGAAAACTTGGTAGAGCCGGTGCCTTGAACTGCAACTGATTCGCCACTGGCGGTTTTGATTTGGGTTTTATGGGGACTGTGGAGGGTCACAAAATCATTAGGGTCAAAAGACATTGTGTAGGTTGCGCCACTGTCTAAAATCCAACTGGTGTCTTTTGAATGGGGCGCGGGTTATAGAGCATTGTGCTTGGGTTTGTGGACTGGTGTGTAGAAGAGTTTAGAGGTTATAGGGATATTATAGGAAAAACGGCTGCGGAAGGACCAGGATTGTAATTAGCGGCTGAGGGAGGGGCAGGGTTGTAATTGTTGCCTGAGGGAGAGCTGATTGTAGTTTGTGGATTAAGGAGGGGCATAATGGGTAGTTTGTACCACATGGGCTAGATATTTACTTTCCAACCCTTAATCAAAAGACCAAATTCTTCGCCTTTCTCCCAGAAGCCGCAGTTCTCCTTATTCTGTCCATCTCCTTCCCTAATTTTCTTACCTCCGTTAACTATTTTAGTCATAGTAAGATAGAGTAGCTGAAATATAGTATGCTACACAAACATTATCATGTGATTATAGCAAAATTCCATCCCACAGTCGGTCCTCATCTTAACGTACAAATATGAATTAGGTAGACATAAGTAAAAAAGAAAAAAAAGTAAGACTAAATAAAAATTGTGAGCATAAAAAATATGTAGATAATAACATTAAAAATTTACCAGTTTAGAGTTCCCCCAATTATCTCATGCAAATTTAATAAATGTTACTCCAAAGGCTGTCGAGCCGCCTGTAGAGCCCCATTCCAATTCCTAGCACTCCAAATGGTTCACACGCCGTATTCTACTAAGTCAAATACAAGATGTCGAAACAAATCGCGTACATGTCAATAAAGTGACGAAGGTTGATATAGCAAAAACGTCATAAAACTAAAACAATCAAAATAATCCTGAGAACGTAAGTCATGCAGGTCTAGAAAATATCTAATTCCAAAAAAAAACATAAATCGTAAATGGAACAAGGTATCTCTAAGTCTAATAAAGCAAATCCCATATATACATAATAAATGTCTCAAAATAAGTCCCGTAAATGAATCATCTGGCAAGATCTCCTAACTCATCAGTATCCGCACTCTGACTCATCCTCAATGAATACGAGATCAAACTCCTGGTTTTTTGCAAAATATTAGCAAATGCAATATGAGCAACAAAACATCGCCTAGTAACTCTTCAACCAGAACTCACGCTTGCTGAAATAGCGTACAACTTCTTCTTTCCCACAATCCCTAGCACTTTTCTCAAGTGCTCAGCGTGTGTCTCTTCATCAAGTGAGAACACCAGAACGTCATCGATGAACACCACTAAGAACTTGTCCAATGTCTCCCTGAACGCGGTATTCATCAAGTCTATGAATGCTGCTAGGGCGTTCATTAATCCACATCACCAAGAACTCATAATACCCGTATCTCATGCAAAAAGCTGTCTGAGTGATATCCTCAGCCTTAATCCTCAATTGATGATAGCCTGACCTAAGGTCAATTTTAGTGAACACCTTCGCACCCTTCAGTTGGTCAAACAAGTCGTTGATCATTGGTAGGTGATAATTGTTCTTGATCGTGATTTTATTAAGTTCCTAGTAGTAAATGCACAACCTTATGGTTCCATTTTGCTTCTTTACAAACAGTATTGATGCTCCCTAAGGTGAAACACTGGGTCATATAAACTTCTGGCCTAGCAACTTCTGTAACTGCTATTTCAGCTCTGCTGGTGCCATCTTGCACGGTGCTTTAGATATTGGCTCAGCTCCTGGTATTAGGTTAATCTGAAATTCAACTTCCCAATTGGGTTGTACTCCTGGTAATTTAGCAGGAAATACATCCTTAAACTCATCCACTACTGGGATATCATCAATGGAGGGTATCTCTTGTTCACCATCCATTGCATACACAAGAAATCCCTAATTCCCTTTTCTTAGCTCTTTACAAGAATGTGGTGCTGTGAGGAAGATGTTTCGGGGCAACTTCTTCTTTTTATTGTTCCCTTCAAAGGTGAACTCTTCCTTAGTGGGGTCTTGAAACACCACTTGCTTTTGATGATAGTCAATGTGTGCATGGTATCTGGCTAACCAATCCATTCCAGTATGATGTCGAAGTCACTCATCTTGATCGATATAAGCACAGCATAGAAAGTACTACCCTCCATCTCTAACTTATATCCTTGTACTTATGGTGTGAGATAATAACTTGGTCTCCTGCTGCTAGAACACGATAAGGGGGGTTGAGCCATTTAGGGCAGCTCCTAAGGTCCTTATCAAACCACTTGAAAACAAATGAGTGGCTCGCGCCACTATCGAGCAACATATTGGCCGGGACTTTATTCTCTAGTACTGCACCAAAAAGGTTTAGGTGTTCAAATATAGGGTCACACATAAAGATATCATCGTTAAAACTCAAAACCAAAAGTACTTGTCTCAAGTACACGTCACCACATCATTCGACCCCTGAACATTTGTGTATGTCATCACATGAACTTTTACATTGGTCTGCAGTACACCTTTCTACTGTGGGGTATGTCTCTGAGGCAATGTTCTCTACTCTGGGCAATCCCCGACCAAGTGTTCTATCTTTCTAGAATTGAAGCATGCTCTCGTCTTCTTCCAGCAATCACTTATGTGTTGTCTGTTGCATGCTGAGCATGTAGGAATAACAGTATTTGGGTTGCCTCTAGTTGTTGCTGCTACTGTCCTGTAAGACCCCTCTGTGGTATCTTGACCCATCTTCTGGGTCTACAACTGCTCGCCTCTCTGTGTGTCTTGCCCTTGTTCTCCTCATCACGATGCTGGAAGTCGCTCTCTAGTCTGTCGCATGCATCTAGTAGCTCTCCCAAATTCCTTGAATTGGCATTCATTACTCCTGTGCGAATGGGGGTATTCAGACCTTTTTCAAATTTACCATATTTAGGCGCATATCACTCATAGTAGGAGGCACAAATCTTCCCAAAGTGTTAAACCAATTGGTATACTCTGCCGTTGACATGCCGGCCGCTGTCTCAATGACCTAAAAGCCCCTATATTCTACAATGCCACTGATGGTGGGCCATAGAACTTCTTAAACTCTCCCCGGAATTGGGCCAACTAGCTGGCTACGGCAAATCAATCACTGTGGTAGTCCACTAATTGTGAGCTTCACCAATAAGGAAAGGTCAAATCACCATAGTTTTCATCTTATCGAGCACTTGCAGTAACACAAAGTTGTTCTCTACCTCACTTAGCCACTTATCTGCATCATCTGGGTCAACACCCCGTCGAAAGGTAGAAACATGCACCTATTTCATCTCTCCCTAGTAGTACCATGTCCTATGTCGATGAAATGGTGTAGCTCGATTAACTGCTTGACAAATCTGTATAAGGGTAGCCACTAGTGCTTGTGGAAGGACACCCTAATTATGATTCTGGTTATTATTCCTGTTGCAGTTAGGGTCTCTTTGAGGAAGTATCTTGTTGTGAACATAGCAAATTTATTTAACTCAATAAGATATTGTAAAACTAAGGGCTACTATGACCATGATTAAGAGGACATGCAAAATCTCATGATTAAAACTTAAATAATTCAAGTTATTAAAATCACATACGCATAATTTTGTCTTAGATATGCGTACCCCTCAACCAATCGTCCTTTAATTCAAAGGTCATTACTTTTTTTAAGATCATTTCCTAGGTTTGTGATCATCAACTATGTCTAAGATCGTTAGTAAGTCTAAGATCATTGATTAAGTCTAAGTTTCTTTCGCGGACCTAGAGCCATGCTCTAATACCACCCGTAGGGCCACGTGCCGAGCCCTAGCACTCGAAACGATTCACCCGCCGTGTTCTGCTAAGAGAAATAAAATACGTCAAAACAAATCGCATACACGTAAGCAAAGTGACGCAGACTGATAATGCGGAAATGTCGTAAAACTTAAACAATTGAAATAATCCTCAGAACATAAGTCATATAAGTCTAGAAATACCTAAATCCAAAAAAAACATAAATCGTGAACATAACAAGGTATCTCTAATCCTTATAAATCAAATCCCAAATCCACATAATAAATGTCTGAAAAATAAATCCCACAAATGAATCCTCTGGCAAGATCCTCTAACTCATCCGTATCCCCACTGTGCCTCATCTTCAGCGATTACGAGATCATACCCCTAAATCTCTACAAAATATTAGCAAATGTACTATGAGCGAAAAACATCGCCCTAGTAAATAGCATGTATGTACCCACTATAGAATCATACTCGGTGAAGCAAGTGTGAGAACATAATTAAATCATTAATGAAAGTAATGAGTTTCCAATTTGCAGACAAGTTGATTATAATGCTCTTACAATCAAACAAACACCAAAGTCAACAAAGTCAAACATACACAACATCCACTGAAATACCCAATCAAATGCCAGACAAAGTCTTCATGGTGCAAAGTTCCAAAATCGATGTAATGCAAAGTTCAAATGCCGAAGGTCAAGGTCAATGTCAAAAGTCCAAATCAGATTCAAAATTGGCCCAAAATTCCAAAACAAAGTTCAACGGAATGGTTATAACACTTTCTTTTTAAGAGACTTATACTGTAAGACCTACGAATTGTTCACCCCAACAGTCAATATGTCTAGGCGCCCTGTCAAAATAGTCAATATGGCTGGACGCCCTAACAGGCGGTCAATATGTGGAGCACACTCTCCAATGGTCAGTACGCTCACACGCCCCATTGTTTGAGATCAATTCCACTTAACGATACATTTCACCACGCAAGTGTGATTTTGCAACATGCATCATGCATAAGTCAAAATGATGTAAATACCAAGAATACCCCTAAATCCCCTACATCCATATACATATATATATGACCACGCCTATATATGTGCATATACACGTACATCCCTTGCACATATCCCCTAATTTACCTAACCTCCCTCAGCCTGACAGCCCACTCCACCTTCCCCAACCCAAACCCACGGCCTCGCTTTCTCTCCCCTTTCTTTCTTCCCTTCTCCCATCCTTGACCAGTGGCACAAAACCCTTTTCTTCCTCTTTTTTATTTTATTCCTTTACTTTCTTTCCTTTTACACGGCCCGAGACTCACTTCCCTCTCTTCATTTTTTCCTCCTCAACCGAATTCCCCCAAGCCAATCCCTAGACCTATATCCCCTCCCTAACCCACTGTACCCCTAACACCCCCCAGACCCAGCCCAACCCCAGAATCGCTGCCCCCTCCACTCACTAAGCCCAACCCCAAAACGCTCATTCCCCACCAGTCCCTCAACCCCTCGGCCCACACAAACAAACACACTCCATTCACACTCACACACACACACCAAATACACAGTTCATGCACAACACACAACACACCCTGCACACGCACACTATCACGGCCCATGCACCAGTAGTTCGCTAGCATGTGAGGCACATGCGACACCCACGACACCCCCCTTTATCACCAAACACCACCTCCAATACAATTTATAACCATATATGACATCAGTTCATACAAAATTATAATTCTCATCCACTATAAGAAATTATACCTGTATCACATTCATGCATATATTCATACAGAATTCACACAAAATTAACACACACACACATATATATATACACACAAATGGTATAAATTGCATACTTATATATGTGTATATATATATACATATATATATATTTTTTGATGAAAGACGGACGATACCGTCTAATATTTTATTAATATTGCCCTCACTTATGGCGGAAGAATACCGTGAATACATCGTAATCCTGATGCTACGGGAGACTCTCCCAAAATGTTTGAAATCAAATACAAAAGCTGACAAATAAAGGAGAGACTAAACTAAAGCAAAACATAAAATCAAAAATGTAATACTAAAAGAAAACAACTTGTGAGGCAGCCGTCGAAGGTGTCCAAGGCATGCATGAGGTGCATCCGCAAGTGAGACAGCATCTATTACGTGGCATATGGCACCAAAGGTAAGGAATAAACAACAATTATTGCAAGTAATAAATAATGAAAACACTGTATAGACAAAGAAAGGAAAACATACCATAGTTGCATGCCTTTATCGGAGCAAGCAACAAATGAGATGTGTGAGACAAAAGAAACATGCCGGTTGAAGAACTTAAGGTGGGACTGCACTATGATATGCATCTGAACTGGGATGACAAAAGGAGGCAGTAGTGATGACCATACGCACATGGCCATGTATTGACCGAGGAAACAATGAAAGGTAGGATGAAAACCACAGTCTGTGTAAGCATAGAGGATTGGGCTAAGTAATGCGCAAGTTTGTTGGTCTGCCGATGTGTGTGTGCTAACCGCAAAGGAATGAAATTCAAGAGCAGATGAAGGCGTTGCAAATCAGGCGCAAGATATGAGGATGGTGAGGCAAGGAGTCTCACCAACTCCGAAAAGTCCATCTCAATATGCATACAGGAAGAATAGTGCATGTAATAGATGAATGCAAGATAGACGGCCTGAGATTCCACACGTAAGAGAAAATCAAGTCGTAATGGAAAAGAGATGGCATGCGCAAAAGTTCTAGTGGTGTCACACAAAATAGCACTGCCGCCTGCAGTTGATTGTCCTAACGCTACATATGTATTTAATTTAAACCATCCAATAGGAGTGAAAGCCAGCGAACAATCCGTAACCTGTGTCTACTCAATAAGGGAGAGAGTCCAACCTGAATGAGTGCAAATATGTTCTCTGCTTGATTTGTCCCTGACCTAAATTGCGCCCACAAGAAAATATCCTGACATACTGTGTGAATAATACTATGCGGAGACCAATGTGCATCATCAAAAATTATGGACTGATAGCTTTTCAGAATATTCCACAGGAGGATCCTAACAAAAGTAATATAAATTTTACCAAAGAAATTATTTGGTGCCGCAACCCAAATCATCAACAGTTAGGAGCGTCATTGCTGAGAAGTTGGGAGAGGAATATCCAGTAAAGCACCAAAATAAGACCAAAGCACTTGCACCTCAGGACACAAGAAAAATATGTGAGCCAAGAAAGCAGCATTATGGTGACAAAAGGGACATCTCGATGGCTGAAGAGTAACAAATTGCAAAAAATTATCCAAAATAGGCAGAGCTCCATGGTAAAGTTTCCAAAGGAAAAGCTGGATAGCAGGTTTTCGAGTGTTCGGCCATATATATGTATGTGATAGTAAAGTTGCCCTAGAGGGACGGGCAATATGATAAGCATCATGCACAGTAAATGCACCTAAAGGAATAGGCCAAATAGGGATCCGATCCACCATATTGGCATTGCTGTAGCAAAAAGCATGTATGGCACTATGCGCTTCCATACGGCCGTATCATAAAGGTAGGGACGATAGTCTCCACGTCCACCATATCGAGCACGCATGTATCGTCCCCATAATGTATCTCTCTGATGGTACGTATTCAAAATTTTACAAGAAAAAGCAGCATGTATGCTATCCAAAACCAAAACGCTGCATGACTAAACGTAAAAACTGCAAGTTGATGCAATGAAATGCCTTAGCCATATCCGGTCTTGTTATTGCCTAAGAGCCTGGTTAAACCAATGAACAAGCTCATTACTTAGTTATATCTGCTCCACAATGTCTCATCCGTTTTGAAAATATGCTTGTTCTGGCGAGATAATGAGTGGTAGTATATCCCTCAAGCTTATGGCGATGATGCGAGTCTGAATTTTACTCATAAAGGTGGATAAGGCAGTAGGCCTGTAATCTGCAAAGGAATGATGAAAAGAGCCCTTGGGCGAAGGAAACAAAAGTTTATGGGCCATTGCTTTTGGCAATGGAAATCCCAAAAATAACTCTTGCACTGCCTTATATACATCAGCATGATTAATCTCCCAACAAGTACGAAAAAAGCATCCATTATAACCATCAGAGCCAGCAGCACTCTGGGGATCAAGAGCCCAGGCTGCCTGCTTGACTTCCTCCTCCGTAGGCAGACCAATAAGATGAATATTATTAGATGTTGTCACAAGTCGCAGTATACATGACAACAACGTACTATCAGTCAATGTAGTTTGCCCAGTAAATAAAAACGCATAATAAGGAACAACTGCATGCTGTATATCAGCTTGTGTATCACACAATGTACCATCCTCAAGCTAAACTTGATGTATGGTTTGCCGTTGACGCCGATCTTTAACAAGAGAATGATAATACTTAGTGTTAGCCTCCCCATCTTTCAACCATCGGACTCCAGACTTTTGTGTCCAAAAATCTAATTCCTATCTTGATGCTGCAAAGTATTTAGATTGGGCAATAGAATAAGCCGTCCGCGTATCATCATTCAGATTCAAATCATATGCTTCCTCTGTCCCACAGACTCGTTGCTCCGCATATGATACACGATGGAAAATGTTACCAAAAACCTATTTATTCCATTGTGAAATGTCCTTCTTTAGCAACTTCAGCTTGGAGCACAAACCTTGCAGTCCACCAATTGTGGGACACATATTCCATCTATCTCGGACATAGGATAGAAAATCCATGTGTGACCTATGCATTCAAAATACAGAATTGTCTAGGTCCAGCAGCAGGAAATTGCAAGCATCTCAGCAAAAGCGGACATTGGTCTGAAGTAAGCCTATTCAAGTGATTAAGATGAATGTTGGGAAATAAATCATGAAATGCGTCATGACAAAAAACCCAATCAAGACGACGCCAAACCATTCCTAGACCTCGACCACCAAACCAAGTATAATGTGTGCCCATATGTGAAATGATATGCCATGAACAATAATCCACCAAATCATTAAAATCCATCAGTGTTGATAATGATAGCCTAGAGATACCTTTATGGCCTAATGGAGATAAAACGTGTTAAAATCAACAGAAATGACCCAATGTCCGGAATGAATCACTGAACAACCTCATAGACTTTTACAAGTCGCGACACTCAACTACTGTATGTCGTGCATAAACACAAGAATGCCAGAAAGATTGGTTAATAGATAAAAATTGAAAATGAAGATGTGATACCTGCATGTCCAACTGCGTGTCTAGAAGTGTCAGAAAATCAGAACGCCAAAAAACACCATGCGCGACCATCACACAATGAAATGGCAGATGAAAAACCCAACTTAAGACGAGCTCTTGTCAAGAGTGTAGAGGGCTACTTTGGCTATATAATGTAAAGAAGCATGACAGGAAATTGTTCTAACAGCAAACGCAAACAAGACAAAGACGTACGTAACCCACGTATATTCCACGTAAGTATATACATTAAGACGATTCAGTCAACAAATTTGAAGAACGGATAATACTACGAGTGACAACTGTACGTGGAGGGCGAGACATCTTATAGGGAGGACGGTGACATCACTTTTTAATAAAAGGCATGAAACCCAAACCATCAATGGATTCCACAGTAGCAGTCAAATTAGAGAGGAGTTCATCATCTGTTGGAACCATATAACAATGCAACAAACGATGGCCTACATTCTCGGATGCCAGAATAAAATTACGTTTAAGATCCTGCAAATCGTTACCTATTTCATTTTGGAAAAGACGGTTGCTCAGTATCCGAAGCCGAAGAGAGATGGGGATCATCATCCAACATTGGTCCAGGCTGAAGATCATCAGAAACCTTTCCTAACAACTCCAAATTTTGGCAAAATGTTGCTGAGATTCATCATTTCATGCAGCATCCACAGGAGTTAAGGGTGCATGAGGCTGCCTGGGCTCTTGTTCTGGTAACTCAGTCTGCACCTGGGGCTTGGGCTTCCATACTTTGGAAGGGTCCGACACCTTGGGAATGTCCACGGCGGCCTTAGGGCAATCACCATTTTTATGACCGAGGATGCAGCATGTTGCACAAAAAGGCGGAACATCTTCATAAACAACATTCTGAAATAACTCATGCATGCGGCTTTGAATATGAATTTTAGCAGGCAATTTCTTTGAAACATCCATCTCAATACATACACGGGCAACAGAAGGACGAAGTAAATTCTTAGTTGCTGTATCCAATAAACTCAGCATACCTACTAAACCAGCAACGACAAATAGTGCGTCCTGATGGTGCAAGTACAGTGGCAGTTCCGGGAACGAGACCCATACCGGTACAATGGGAGCATCGTAACGGGGATCAAAGTCGAATGTATACTTAGTGACGCGCATTGTATAACCAAGAAAATTCCAAGATCTACGATAGAAACACCGATTGCAATCCTCCTCATTATTAAATCGAAGAAGGACACGAGATTCATTCAAAAGGCCGATATTTACAGATATGGTGAAGCCAACCCGATCAATGGCTTTCCTTAAGGCCGCGATTCCCGGACACCCATACCAGAATGAGCCGACGAGAGTGAGACGGAATAACGCTATTAAGGCATCGACTTCTTAATCATCAAATGTAATTGATGGAAAACCTTGAAACGCAGCAATGGTTTTTGACCAATGCGCGTTAGCAGTGAACCCTGGAGAACGGCTGCAAAGGACGGCGACGGGGCCTTGGAGCCCGACGGTGGAGGCATGACAGAAGACAATATGGCAGCGGCTCTGATCGCTGGATGCAAATCAGCTACTGGTTGCCTGTGTTTTCAAACAGCACAGGCAACGTTGGTGCAATCTCCTTCTTATCTATTTTACCTTATTAAATACACATGCTATACATTTCTGTTTCAGCACACGTAACTTTATATGACTTAACTTCTTCATGTTCTTGGCTGGCGATGATATTTACGCAAAGCCCACACCTTCACAACGATCTACGGAGACGAGAAAGTAAGGATCATTCATCATTTTATGGGGGAGAAAGGCTTAACTTCGATGTATCGCCTTGGTTCGCATTGAATCAAGGCGACATGGGTATGTGGTATTTCCTACTCCATACTTTTGCACTCATTGTATACATTACGCTTACATCTATGCTTTTGTTAAATGGTTGTGAGGTGCAATGGTGTACAAGATCGGGCGTCATCAGGGGGCAATTATCAACAATATTGACTGGCACACATCTCTGCTGTATCACGAATGAATCACCGTTGAAGGGGTCAACAGAATTATTTCATGCCTTACCAAACTTATTTATTTTCGGCACTTTATTGGCTAAGCATTCCAATAGTATAATTATGTACGCTTTTTCCTTCGCCAAGGTTTTATCCACAAGGGTGGTTTTACATAGCAAGGTTTTAATATGGCATATCATATACGATTGGAGGCTAGCACTCATTAGCTCATTATATTATTTATTTTCGTATGATGACACTTTGTAATATGGTTTTCCTCCGCCAAAAGTCAGGTATTTTAATAAAAATTCTCCTTATGATATATATATATATATATGTATATATATATATATATGTATTTATATATATATGTATTTATATATATATGTATATATACATATGTATATATATATGTATATATATATATATATGAAGATTAGACATGATCCATACACATATATATAGAAATGGCCAAATACATATATATAATATCTATAAATATTTTTAGATTTCATATCCACAAAATACAATTATATATACATACATACATATATACATACATATATATATATATATGTATGCATATATTGGTGGTCTTACCATCAGCAGGATACACTATAGAGTAAATACATGCATGTAAAATATGGCAGCAGAGGAGATTACCGCCCACGCCTCCCGGATTCTCCGATTTGGAAGCTCATTTGTAGAATTCATGTTCACTCCATTGCTCAGACAGAAGGCTTTGGACCTCATCTTACATGGAAACCCACGGCGTCTGGTGAGTTTACTTTGAAATCATCTTATGACATTTGACGTGTTGCAAGGCCCACACTGTTCTCTGCTAGATTCATTTGGTATAAGCATCATTCTCCTATCATAAAATTATTCTTATGCCGCATTTTCCACATGGCATTGCCTTTTGAGGATTATATCCGCATGTATTCTACGGCTCGACCAACACAGTGTCCATTTTGTAAACAACATTCGGCCACGGTGGACCACGTTTTCATCTACTGCAGCACCATTCGCACCATTTGGGATTTCTTTGCAAAGGAGTTACATGGGCCATCACCTATCTCATTACACCTTTGTCAATACTTGCTATCTTGGTGGTATCGTTCCTCGTTCTCGTCACTATTTGGGATTTTTAAAATCATCGTTTCGGCTATTGTTGCCTTCAACATATGGTGAACTTATGCGGCATTAGTGTATGGGGATTCGACTTCATTTGCTCCTGCTATGCTTCGGGCTTCGATACATTATGATATTGAGATGTGGGTCAAAACTATACAAGGATCAAAGATTGCAGCGGGACCCAATTTACGTCTTTCATGGATTCCAAGAATTCAGTCACCACGTCTTCAGATAGTTCGCTGGCAAACACCACCCTCTGGTAGGCTAAAGTTGAATATTGATGCGTCAGTTGGCAGACATAACGCCTCCGGTGGGGCAATTTTGCATGATCATTTCGGTGTTTGTGTGGCCGCAGTTTCATTTCGGCTTCCCCATTGTCCACCGCTTGCAACAGAGATTCAGATAGCAGTGTTTGGTCGGTTCTATTTTCTTCCACTTTATCGCTCTATTGTTCTTGAATCTGACTGTGCGCAACTCATTACACGATTGAGACAGCCACAGCCTATCTTTGGGAATTATCATCTTCGGCTATTATGGCAATTATTGCATCAGCATGGCCTGGATTATGTTCATGTATATAGAGAGGCCAACATGGCGGCACAATACCTTGCTCAGCATGCGATGATGTTTCCTCAAACATGGTCATATTCGCGTCACAGTCTGCCATCACTCGTCCGTCGTGCCATCGCTTTGGACCTCTCCTCTGCCGATTTGCGGGTTCCTTAAGTTTAAGGTCTTCCAAATGGATTGGCGACTTTTCTCACTCTCTGCCTGTGCCTTAGTTGGGGCAGGCAGACCTGGTATGATCTTCATTCGATTCGCTATAGCCCTTTATCAATGTTTCTTATATTTGTTTCACTTAGCGTTTAATATCTACTCTGCATGGACAGGCTCGCGCCTCATGTTTGTTTGCCTCGATGACGATGGAATTCTTACCAATGGGACGAGGGCCATTTCGACAAAAATAAGCGGATCCCTTGAATTACAGGTCTTCCACATGGATTGGCAATTCTTTGCTATATCTGCCTGCACCTTAGTTGGTGCAGGCAGGAATGGTATGATCTTCTTTCGATTTGCCTCACACATTTCGCTCTGTCTTGTATATCTGATTCACTCAGCGTTTCATTTATCTTGTGCATAGACGGGAACATGGCTCACATTTGTTTGCCTCGCCACCGACACGGCTCTTTCCGATGGGATGAAGGACAACTATCAAGCGTGTACATCTTCATGGCTTCCTTTTGTTTTGATACCTTTGTATTATTTTCGGATTCTACATTATTACATTTTACGCAGTAGCGCATATCAACACTCCATTTATATAAATATGTATGCTTTTTCCTTCGCCAAGGTTTTATCCACAAGGGTGGTTTTACTTGACAAGGATTTAATTCGGCATATCATATATTTTTGGATGGTGGTAATCATATACTGCTACTATCGTCATACTTTCATTCACTGTAATAAGGTTTTCCTCCGCCACAAGTGAGGGCTTATGCTAATAAAATTTTCTTTCATTAAAATATATTTTTTTCGTTTTTCGATTTTCATGTACACACACACACAAACATATATAAATGTATATATACACACACAACATACGACATGCATACATACATGAACACCCATCTATGCAACAACTTATACATATGCATAATCTTCAAGATTGTACAAAAATAAAATTATAATTTTCTTCCATCTACATTAGAGCACCAAGTATCAATATTTGTTCAAACCCGATGATATAGATGTTGATATCAGAAGCTTTCTGAACCAAATCTAATAGATGCATATTCTTTCCATATTGCCCAAACTAGCACCGATGGGACTACAACACGTAATTGGACTTGCATATTCGCGACCGAAGCTAGCTAGCACCAACGAGCGAGATATCCCTTAATAGTACGATTATCAGGCATCGGCCCAGAAAATATAATAGCAATTTCTCTCTATAAAGCCTGTATCCTAGGGCATAGCAAAAAGATGTGATCCTGCATATTTGAATCTTGCTGACAGAACACGCATTGTGAGGGCAGAACCGACATCGAACATCGCAAATGATCAACCAACAGCAACAAATTCATCCATAACCGCCACAAAAAAATACACATACCTGGATGTGTGTTTAGGCCACCTTACATATCTTGAATAAGAAAACGAAGCAGCAGGCTGTGAAATCTCTTAATATGCCGATTTGATCAAGAACTGCCCATTAGAATCTGACACCAGTTTAAGGTCTCATACACTGCCTCAATCTTAGTTTGCATAAATTCATGTACCCGACAAGTATGCTTCCAACTTACAGAATCATAAATATGAGAATATATCGTTGGACAAGCCCCATACTTTTTCCTGAAGTAGACCGCCCATAAAAAATGCTCATGATGATATTTCTACCATAGTTGGCAGTCATATGCTTTTTGCTAATATGATAAATTACGAAGCCCCAATCCACCCGATTCAATTGGAGAGCATACCGAATTCCATGAACGCCAATGGTATCGACCATTCCAAAGGAAATTGGCCATTTTTCTATTCAACGCATCAATGGCTCCTTTTTGCATCCGAGAGCTTGAGATAATATTAATTGGTATGGTATTGAGAACATACCATATGAGAACAAGTCTTGCCACCATGGACAATAACTTAGAAGACCATCCATTAATTTTAGAATCAAAATGCTACAACAGTGGTTCACAAAATGAGGCCCTGTTGATACCTTTGTATGGAAAAGAGCCAAGATATTTGATTGGCAAGGAAGAGAGCATCATACCAAAAACTTGAGATGCACTGTATCCTGCAACTGCTGATCCCACCACTACTTGACTTTTATGGTAATTGACTAACTGTCCAGATGCAGTTTGATCTGCCATCAAGAAGTCTCAGAATCGCGCTAAATTTCTAGCTGAGCAATTTAGAAAAATTAATAAATCTTCTGCAAAACCTAAGTGGGAAACCAAAGGCACTCTACCTATGTGAAAAACTCAAAGATTACCAGACGCCATCATGGCCTTGAGGCCGCGGAAAAACCTTCAGATGCCAGTATAAACGACATTGGAGACAAAAGATCCCCTTGCTTCACCCGGTGGCCCACCGAGGAAAAATCTACCGGCTTACCATCAATGATAACCGAGCAACGTGTGGAGCGGAGATTAATTAACACAAGACGTACAAATCTCGGATGAAAACACATTTTAATTAAAATTTGGTTTAAATATGTCGAACTTACTCGGTCAAATGCCTTTTCCATGTCGAACTTTGCCATAACATTACCCTCTCGTGTGGGGCGATCAATAACATGAATCATTTCTTGTGCCAAGAGTATTTACTCTGATATTCCTCTTCTCGCCATAAAACCTGCTTGCTCTAGTGATATTAATCTTGTCAGCAAACAAGAGAGCCGCGTAGAAACTAGGCGGGTGATTACCTTAGTGATGAAATTTGCCAAGAAAATCGGACGAAAGTCGGCAAATGTCCTTGGGGTTTGTATATTTGGAATCAACATAATCATCACCAAACCAATTTGAGGAGGAACATGATTTCCCAATAAAAATTCTTAAATGGCCTTGATTACATCAACTTGTATTGTCGTCCAAAAATGTCTATAGAAAGAACCAGGATATCCATCTAGGCCAGCCGCACTGGAAGGACTAAGGTCCAATACTGCACGCTTAACTTTCTGTGACGTAGGTATCTCCATTAAAGCTGCATTATCTTCCTCCAATAAGATTTGTGGTATTTATTGTAGAATGGGTTAAGTATCACCCATCGGTGCTTCCGAAAAAAGTGCTGGAAATAGTTAACGGCCTCCACTTCTATATCAATTGAAGTGGTATATTCCTCTCTATTCTCTCGGTAAATTTTCCGTATACTTTTGCGTCGCCTTCTATCCTTGACTGTTTGATGATAAAAGGAGGTATTGGCATCACCTTCTTGAAGCCACTTTACATTTCCCTTTTACTTCCAGTACAGCAGAGCCCTTGATTGTGCAAGACGCAGTTGGGCAACACTGCGTTGATAGAGTTCTTGGTCATAGCCAGAAGCAAAAACATCATAAGCACGTTCGCATCTAGTAACCACTTCTTCTGCCTTTGCTACTGCATCAAAAATATTTTCAAAAACCTCCTTGTTCCATTGTCGAAGATGTGATTTTAATCGACAGAATTTATCAGAAAAACCCCACTGCTTCCAACTGTAGGAAATGACTGCCATATACTTTGAACTAAATTATCAAAATCCGGATGAGTTGCCCATACATCAAGATAGCAGAAACTTGCAGTAGCAGTTGGTGTGTCATAATCAAAATTCAAGAGAACGGGCAAGTGATCAGATGTGGCCCGATTAAGGTTTTCACTGTGCAGGATAGGAAACAAATCCAGAAAAGACATTGAGCACAAATATCAATCCAAACGATGCCATACCCGGGCCAAACCTCTTTCGTCACACCACATGTATGTTGAGCCTTGAAATGCGATAGATTGTAGAGAGCAGTCAAAAATTATATCGTTGAAATTCTGCAATGATCTCAATGTCGGCACAAAACGTCCCTTTAGTTAATGTAATGAGAGAAATGTGTTAAAGTCTCCACCCACTAGCCATGGAATACCCATCGTACTATGCAGAGCTTTTAGATTGGCCTATAGCGGACGACGGGCAATGACAGTATACATTCCATAAACTGTAGTGAACAAGAAAATATCACCCGAGGCTAACCATTTAAGTTTGAGCAAATGATTCTGGACTCCATTGTGTTCATCTTCCAAAGAAAACAGTGGTTCCCTCCAAAAAAATAAATATGATTGTCACAAGATGACACAGTTTTGTAAATCCAAATTTTAAACGATACAACAACAAACAAGAGACACGTGATTTTGGTTCAATGATGACCAGTAAATGTTAATTGTACAGTTTTATTAACGATAGGGTTATAGCTTCCGAGGTTCAAATACCCTGCACATTCCAAATTAGCATCTTCATTGCGAAAAAACATCAAAGGAATTAGAAAGGTGAGCTGCACGTAACCTAGTGATTCTCGGTGAAAGGGGAGCTGCTTGATACGAGTGACGGAGTATTCTTGGAGGCACTTCATCCTCCTGCGAGACATTGATATCTTGTGGGTCTGCAAGCGTCCTACTAGCATTGATGAAAGCTGCTTGAAATACAGTAGTCATGGATTCATAAATTTCCATATCTTGCGCATCAAGTCGATTGACATTTAGAGGAACAACCAATTCTGTGTCAGAGATAGAAGAGGTATCTGCATGTTGCGGTGGATCCCCCAACATACAATCATGAAATCCTCAAAGACGTGATAGGTCTTGTACGTTGGAAACCGATACCGGACAGATATCTGGGGACGGTGATTGTACCATCCGATATGGCGAAGAGGATTGATTACCATGTGGAGGTGCTAGGGGATATAAAGTCGGGTGAGTGGACGGAGCAGTCACACTCCGCACTTCAACTGTGGGTGCTGATTCAGGGATATTCTTATTTCGAGTCCAACATTCCTTCTTATCCTTAACATGCTGCTCTTAATGTCAGTTTTGCGAAGGATCATGTGGGCCTAGCTGACCAGTAGATGGCAGCTTTCCACAGTTGGCGGCGGCATGGACAAGACGAAAGCAATCAGAGCAATACGAGGGCAAATCTTCATATTCAACAGGCCGCATGAGCACTTTTGAAGGCCTTGAATAAAGACCCATTACGGAAGATCAAGGGAGACATCTATTTCAATGCATATATAGGCAACTGAGGGACGGGTTACCGTGGTGGTTGCCATGTCGAACTTCATGGGTGTGCCAGTCATTCGAGAGATTTGAAAAATAACATCTTGCCCATGGAAATGTTTTGGCAAATCGAGAAAACACCCACACAGGCACAATGGGCACCTCAATAGCAGGATCATAATCCAGCATCCACTTCATTACTCGCATATGCTTTCCCGATATAGTCCAACTTTACTGAGAAAAACAACGTAGGAAGTCCTTCTCATGATGAAAATGAAGAAGCACATGCTTAGACTCGAGGAGTCTGATATTCATGGCCCCAGAAAACCTAATGCGATCAATAGTCGATCGGATTATCGCTATTGGAGAGGGGCCATACCAAAAAGTTCCCACCAATGTAAAGCGTTATGGAGCAACCAGAGATTGTATTTCATCCGCTGAAAACTCGACCATTGGGCTGCCCTTAAATTTCTGTAGTGGTTTCGGCATGATTGGCATGGAAGTAGATGAGAACAGCGATGCATAGGACTTTGTCGGCGTTGAAACCATAGATGCGATCGCCGGCTGGGGGTTTGTTGAGGGCGGAGGATCTGCCATTGCGATAACCCATTGTAGACAGAAGGAAAGCGATGAAACGGAGAGTGGCGGAGAAGGGGAACAAGGTAGCGGAAGGCTGTAGCCTACATCCGTCGCTAGGGCACGCCGGCTAGGGAGGAAGGCGACATTTTTTCCTTGATATAATAGATATACATACATACATATATATATATCTATATATATATATTAAAATTCTGCCCTTCTTCTCCAGGTGCGATTTCGCCTGGCGGGCGGCGTAGCCGCCGTCTGCTAGTTTCCGGCCTCCTTTGATTCACGTCTACCTCTTTCACCTTCTTTTACACTAACTTACATCCTTCACATCCAATTTTCTTATGGCGATCAACACACCCACTATGGCAGTGCTACAAGTTGACCCTGATCGATCTTTCACGTCGCTGTTTGCGGTTCCTTAAGTGCAAATACAACCCAAGCCAATCCAGAAATTCAAGGGCAGTCCTATGATTTCATTCACTGATGAGGTAGTTCAATCCCTTGCCGCCCCATACCGCTTCACATTGGTTGTTACGTTTTCGTATGGGCTGCCTCTGATAGCAACGATTCATGCCGCCACTGACAGAATTGGATTCACCGGGTCTGTAAAGGTCAGTCTTTTAGACTCTACACACATTATTCTTCACTTCGATCTCGAACAAGACTATACTCGATTCTCTACCCGTCGGGGATGGATGATATCCGGAAAACAAATGCGAATCACAGAGTGGATGACGGATTATGACCCTGCAATTGAAGTGCCTATCGTTCCCATATGGGTATCTTTTCCGGGTCTCCCAATTCATATGCATCGTAAAGATGCTATCTTTCAGATAGCGTCCATGCTTGGTGAACCTTTGAAACTCGATGCCGCTACAGCAACGTTGAACCGGACTTCAGTTGCACGTGTTTGTATTGAACTAGATGTCTCTAAAAACTTACCTTAAAGAGTATTTATTCAGACGTCATCAAGAGTGATCATGCAGAATATTGAGTATGAAGATCTTGCTCGCTATTGCGCAACCTGCTATCGTCTCGGTCATGTAGCCGCCGACTGTGGCAAACAAAATTCACATTCTGTGCCACCTGCTGAAAAAGAAGCTGCAACACTGGAAAACCCTAAGGTACATCTTTCTGACAAAACCAAAAAACAACGTTGGACATCCAAAAAATTCGGCCCCTCCTCAACTGATCAACAGCCTGTCACGCCTGAGGAAGACATACATATTCCAGTATCACTGGAAATGGTCATCACACATGAAGTTTCAGACGTACAGGATCTCTCCAGATTAAAAGGGGTTGACGATTGTCTTTTAGGAGATCTTCCTGGGACAACCGTGTTGTTCTCGCATTCAGATAATGAGCATGAAACCGCATTAGCAGAAAATTTATTGGATGAACTTGCTGTGAGACAATGCAATGATATTGCAAGCCTAATAGAAGCTACATATGTCGATACATGTTCTACTGATCATGCAAACGTTATTACTGAGCATGCAGACGATGATCCTGTTAATCACAATCCTAGCCGGGGGCCATGCATATTAAGGCAAAATCCTCCCACGTCTCCCCGTCTAACCTGGTTACATGCAGCGCACATCTCTAATTCCTTTGATGTTTTATCCCAACGAATATATTATTGTGGAATGTACGTGGAATACGTAATTCATTTAATAGATTGCTTTCACTAGTTCGAAAATACAAGGTATATCTTACTGTTGTTATTGAACCAAAGCTACGACCCACCGCCTTGCAATCATACCAATTACATCTTGGTTTTTCTAAAGCTACATTTGTTTGTAATGATCAAATATGGTTTTTTTTGGAAGGACACACTTCTTCAACTGGAAGACGAACAACCTGGACATCAACATCATTCCATAAAGTTTCGTTGGCTGGCCACGGGAGACTGTTTTTGGTTGACGGGAGTATATGGACGTCATTCGGCTCTACAGCAATGTATTTTGTGGGATGAATTGAGACAATTTCATATGACAAACACAACTCCATGGCTCATCGGTGGAGATTTTAACACATTTAGAACGTTATACAAGCACCGTGGCAGGTCACATCCATCATTGCGCACATTGCAAGATTTCAATGATTTCATTCAACATTGTCAGTTAAAAGAAATTTCATTTCAAGGTTCATGTTTCACTTGGTCTGATGGGCGAGGTTTAGGACGTGTATGGCGGCGTCTTGACCGTTTTCTGAGCTCGTCTTCTTTTTCGGATATATTCTCCTTCACACGATTTCAACATCTATCCCAAACAACTTCGGATCATGCGCCTTTACTTTTGATATGCGACTCTGAAGGCCCACGAGCCCTATCACTTTTTCGCTACTTAGACGTGTGGACAACACATGCAGATTTTGATGACTTTGTCACACACAGATGGCAATCATATTCAACAGTCGATGGAATGTGGGGATTCAACCGCAAGCTATCTCTCCTTCGCAAAGACTTCAGAGAATGGAATATTGGAATTATATTCGATGTAGTTGCTCATGCAGAATCCGAAGTCAAATCGGCGGAACAACTTTTTGATGATTACCCCACAGATTCCTCCCGCGCAATGTATCATAAGCGAATGGCAGAATTGCATATTGCTCAAAAACGTACCTTTCTTTACTGCAAACAGAAGGCCAACATCAAATGGTTGAAAGAAGGTGATGCTAACAACTCCTTTTTCCATCAAACAGTTAAGCATAAGAGATGCCGCCAGTTTATTCGCAGAATTCAGAAACCGGATGGTAGTGAGCTCGACCAGCTTTGTGATATTAAAGATGAAGCTATTCGATTTTTCTCTAATCTCTGCACTGATGAGCCAGTTACGAATTGCGACTTAATACTCCAGCATATACCATCTCTGATCACAGCAGATGACAATAGCGCCCTGAAGGCTATTCCATTACTATCAGAAGTTAAAGCAGTAGTTTGGGATCTTAGTCCCTCAAGCGGCGCTGGTCCGGATGGCTACCCGGAATCATTCTACAGACATTTTTGGCACTTGATAGAGTATGATGTGCATAAGGCAGTTCAAGAATTTTATTTGGTTATCCGAATGCCAAGGGCAGTAGCAGCAGCATCCATTATCCTTATACCGAAGGTAAGTAATCCTCAAACATTTGCGGATTACCGTCCTATATGTCTTACAAATTTCTTTTTAAGACTATCACACGATTGCTAGCAACGAGGCTGGGCAGAATACTGCCAAAAATTGTTTCGCCAGAACAAGCAGGTTTCATGAAAGGCAGGGATATTACTGAACAAGTACTATTCGGGCAAGAGATGGTACATGTCTTAGACAAACGAACATGAGGAGGGCAGAAGATTATCAAATTGGACATGGCCAAGGCATTTGACCGGGTTAGTTGGAGGTATCTCCAACAATTGCTTCAGCGCATGGGTATGGATGAGCGTCTAGTAGGCATAATTATAAACAATTTGAGTGACACAAGATGTTCTATTCTTCTCAACGGTTGTCTAACTGAGTCATTCTGGATTGGTAGAGGAGTCAAACATGGAGACCCTCTATCTCCACTATTATTCATCCTATCATCTGAAAGGTTTACAAGAGGGCTAAATCACCATATACGTGCGGAAAACATAGTTGGATTCAAGGCAGGTCGTGCGCCTTATGTCTCACACTTGGGATTTGCAGATGACTTGTTAATTTTCTTCAATGGTTCGACACGCAACTTAGCAAAATTTTGTAAATTCTTAGACAAATATCAGCAGGCTTCGAGACAGTTGGTAAATTACCACAAAAGTCAATTTGTAGAGGGTCAAGGGGTCTCGGTTCCTGCATCAATGGCAGCCTTGGGCATGCGGTCTACATCGTTACCTATCAAATATCTGGGGTCATACTTGCATAAGTGGATAAATAAAGCAAGGTAGTGTTCTGCTCTTCTCAGTCACTTTGACGCTATATTGTCATCATGGTCTTCTGCTTTCTTATCTATGGCAGGGGGGCTTATTCTCATCAAGCATGTACTCAACACGTTGCCTACACATCTAATAGCTAGCTCCAGATTGCTAAAAATGGTAATAAACATTTTAAATCGGAAAATGGCTTCTTTTCTTTGGAAAGGACGACATCATTGGCAGTCCTGGCCTTCAGTCTGCTGGTCAGTTGAAGTTGGTGAACTAGGCATCCGACATCTTTCGTATGTCCAAAAAGCGTATGATTGTCAAATATGGTGGAAGTATTTTCACTCCAACACATTATGGGCAGAATTTTGTAGAGTAAAGTACGGCCGACGTCTGTCTATTTATTCTCATATATATGATTCTCCAACATGGAAAAGAATTTGTAGAATAAATACGTATATGGAGATGCATACCTACACCTCTCATAATATGTTACACTGGGCTCCAGAGGAAAATGACCAATTTTCAATTCGCACAGCTAATTCGCTAATAGCTCCTCATGAAGAAACAAAGGTAGAATCATGGTATATTTGGTGGAAAACCTCGCATCCTGGTCAGAAAATTTTTCTATGGTGGCTTTGGACACGCTCTCTCCCAATGGTAGACAATATTTCGTTGTTGGCTGATGGCTTATCCATCGCAGTGTGTTTTTTGTCGACAAAATAACGACCAACAAGATCATATGTTTCTGCATTGCTCTGCCATTCGGCCGCTTTGGGTGGACATGTCAATTACATTCTCTGGGCCAATGCTCCACTCTTGCACCATAAAAGCTCAATTACTTCGATGGTGGCGCACATCTTCACAAACGACAATGTCTGGACAACTTAAATCCATCGTTCCATCTCTTGTAGCTTGGGAAATATGGAAAATGTATGCCGCTTGTAGATTTGGCAAGGAAAATTTCGTCTATGATAGGTTGTATACACGGATAAAAGAGTAGATACATACATGGTGCTACTCAATCAATGGGAAAAAGTTTGCACAGGCAATCCCCCATCTTGTTGATCTGCGATTCTCCCCGCCCTTACGAATGAAGAGGCTAGCTTTAGTTCGATGGCAATTTCCGCCTTCAGGCAAGCTGAAACTTAATGTTGACACCACTATTGGACAACGAATGTCGGCAGGAGGAGCATTACTTAGAACGGATCAAGGCTTATTTCATTCGGCTATCTGCTTCCCGTTACCTTCATTACGACTGCTGCGGGCGGAAATCCATGCAATGGCAGTGGCGCTAATGTATTACACGCAGCATTATGACAGCTTAGTGGTGGAGACGGATTGTCAATCCATGATCACTCTGCTGGCCACAAATAGACATATCAAAGGTTCTTTGGCATCGCATATCACACGAGCAACGCAATTCCTCAGTCTTAATCACTCAACAATTCAATATTGTCCAAGGGAAGCAAATTCAGCAGCACATAGGTTAGCAAGATATGGATACCACTCATCCGGCATGACATTCTACACTTCATCTCAAGAATTACCGTGTGAAGTACGTGGCACGATATTCACGGACCTTCAACTGCCGGCATTCAAAGAGTAATATATGATGACCAAATTTCTATATAGTTGTATGTGTTCTAAAACACAGACAACATGGGTGCGTTTACTTTTCTTACCTTTGTTTATTATGTATGATAGCCTTTGTGCCAATCTTCGATATACTCATCTTTGTTTGCCATTTGCGATTGCGATTGCTTGGCCATGGTGGATAATTACGGGGGCTACCATGAGGATCACATCTACCACACACATCGGAAAAACATTCTCACCCAGTGGCAATCATCAGATTTCGTCGTCTTGGTTTGACTCAATCCAAGACGACTTCGGTATGGTCTGGGTTTCATTAATCTCATGCACTTATACTTTCATTTTGTTAGTCCTAACTGTCTT
>AP025058.1:10704253-10719389 GCA_036186865.1 Eustoma russellianum
TTTTATTCATAGAACCCTCACTTGTGGCGGAGGAATACCATATTACATCTTAGCAACAATGTCAGCATACGTAAAATGTGAATATAACGCCGTAATAATATGTAATCTCCAATCATATATAATATGTCGCATTAAAACCTTGCTAAGTAAAACCACCCTTGTGGATAAAACCTTGGCGAAGGAAAAAGCATGCATATTTATATGTGAAGTTTTTCCATCTAGCTTATGACTACGATGACTTAGAAAATGGGATCCATAATTGTAATAGCCGATATTGCTAAGTGAAGAAGCTAAAATGTGAGCAAATGTCGCCTCTACCCATGCCACTGCATCCTTTTGAGCAAAAGTCATCCTTGCAAGCATGATTTGAAAGGCCTTCCTCAATTCTACTAGATATCCGTTGTTGAAAGCATGCTTGGCTAGACACCAGTCAGCAAACATTTTTGAGAGTAGACTCCAAGTAGCATCGCAGCACCGCAGTGTCAGATATATATGCAGCATATCAGATGAGAATGCATTAGTGAACATAACAATTGAAGATATGGTAATAAGATCCAATATGAAACAAAATGATTGTGATGTTGTACTGCCCATTCTGCCACTATCCTTAGATACGAGCAGAACATATGTAAGCGCAAGATATAATATGATGATGTTACAGCATAGAGGAAATATTACCCGTGCTGCCTGTGTCCATTGTCGACACAGGCAGTCATACAAATGTTGTATGTGTGGACTTCCCATGTTAGATTCATAGGTATGGAAGTGATACGTCTGCAAGCAAAGCTCCTTTAACTGTAGATGGTAATGAAGATACTGTAAAGAATTGATGAGACACCATATTTGCCTGCCGCTGGATATGTGCTACATGAACATTACCATTGCTTATTAAACCGCGAAGAATATGAGAGCAATCTGCTGAATGAATATGGTCAACAACCCCTTGTGAATCAACCTCCATATCTAGATGTCTATAGCGCTGCAGGAAATATAAAAGTGCAATGAAAGCCGCTTGAAGCTCTGCTTAGAAGGGTGTAGATAATGGGAGATAAAACACAATGGCAGCCTTCAAGTTGCCATTTGTATCCCGCAAGATTGCTCCGCCGGAAGCAGAGAATGAACCATGAGCTGCATCTACATTAAGTTTAAACCCCCATGAAGGCAGTGTGCGCCATCTAATAATCTGTGGTCGATGGAGCCGCATCTTGGGTGTCAAGCCATGTGCTATTAAATCTGGATCGTTGATAACATATTTCTTGCCATGTTGTGCACAACTCCAGATATAAATATTGTGCCTTATTAGCTCCTTTAGTTGAACCAGCGTGCATTGTTTATCTCCAAATGTTATAGAAGAGTATGCCTTCCATACATTCCATATAATGATGCAAAGTACAATGAGACGTAATACTCCATGAAATGATTTCTCACGTGTTGAAGTCCACCACAACATAAGGTATTGGAATAGAGTTAAAGTTCCCAGTTGAGGTCCATCCAATAACGACGCATAGTAAGCGCAGATTTGATGTATTTTTAGACATTGTAGAAATATATGAGCTTGTGTTGCAGATGATCTACAACAAAATGGGCAACACGTGGGACTGGCTGTCAAAATTCTTCTCAAATTATCCTCAATCGGGAGAGCCCGATGGTATATTTTCCATAACATGAGTTGTATACTTGGCTGTTGGAGTCTAGGCCAAATGAATCGATGTGAAAGATAATTTATGCCAGGGTTGCGCAGCATATCATAGGCTGATTTGATTGTGATCCTACCATGCGTCTCTAATGTCCATATGTATGATTGTATCTCCCCCGTCACATGTGAAGAACAAAAGTCATGTACCCCACAAATCCTATTACGTGTGATTGTATCTGAAATGCGTGGACTGAAATGTCGTCTACCACCATATTTAGAATGCATGAACTTTTCCCATAGACTACTCTTGTTATAATATAACCACCACAAACGACTTCAGTATGCTTTATATAAGACATCCAACCTGCGCAAGCCTAATCCTCCCTCTTCCTTCGGCATAAACAAATTTTCCCAGCAAACCCAATGGTGCCTTGGTGTGTTGCCTTGGCTAGCCCATAGAAAATTACCTATTCTTTGTCGGATTGCTCTTGTAATACTTTTAGCTAGTTGATGTGCTGCCACAACATGAACTGTTATGGCACTCAAGACATGTTTAATCATTATTAATCTCCCCGCAGTAGATAGATAGCTATTTTGCCATCCTAATAATCTTCGATCCATATGCGCAAGTAATTCAGTGCAATGTAGCGGTCTATGACGGCCTCAAAGAAGTGATACACCCAAATATTTCATTCGCAAATAGGTGGCTGTGATTTGAAGATGCCGCTCCATTGTGTGTATTTCGGCTGGACTAAGCATGTGAAGATGTTATGAACCGACTCTTATGGAGATTCACGCACTCTTTAGAAACTGTCTGGTATGTATCCAAGAACTTTTTAAAGCACTACAAATTAGTCGATGCCACATTGAGAAAGACCAAAAGATCATCCGCAAAAGCAAGGTGTGAAATAATTGAACGCACTCTGCCCACTGAGAAAGGTTTTATGGTTCCATTTGCAATTAAGGAATTGAGTCCAAGATGAATAGGATAGGCGAAAGGGGATCATCCTGCTTTACTCCTCTTGTGGGCTTGAAGAATCCGCACGGAGTTCCATTAATGATTATGGAGAGATAAGTGCTTTCAAGGTGATTAAAGATGAGCTGAAGAAAGTGCATTGAGAAGCCCATTCTTTGAAGCAATTAGCGAAGAAAAGTCAAATCAACTATATCAAAAGCTTTCACCGTATCTAACTTGATCATAATGTTATTTCCTCGTATTTTCTTGTCAAGTATATCAGTCATTTTCTGAGCAATTAGGATGTGCTCCGTAATATCTCTTCCTTTCATGAAACCTGCCTGCTCAATGGATATTAATTCCGGTAATATAATGGAAAGCCTTGTAGTCAATATGCGTGTTCCAATCTTTGCCATAAAATTAGATAACGAGATGGGACGGAAATCTGCAAACGTGGTGGGAGACTGAGTTTTTGGTATAAGCGTGATCAGAGTACTGCCCATGGCCTTTGGAATACGGAAGCCCATAAAAAATTCTTGGATTACCTTGTGGACATCATGACAAATTACCTCCAAACAATGTCTAAAGAAATACCCATTATAACAATCCGGTCCTACTGCGCTATGCAGATCAAGGGGCCAAATTGCCGTCTTTACCTCCTCTAGTGTAGGCAATTGTGTCAATGAGTTATTCATCTCCTGGCTAACCAAGACTGAAATATGTTGCAGTAACTCAGTAGCATCTTGAACATTTTCAGCCTTAAATAATTGAGAATAAAATGAGATGGCTTCATTTTGGATGGCATCCTGCGTCTGACATATTTCTCCAGCAGTTGTCTTTATTTGTCAGATGGACTGCCTTTGGTGTCTATCTTTCACCAGATTCTGAAAATATGCGGTATTTGCATCCCCGTGTGTTATCCATTTACATCATGCTTTTTGTTACCAAAATATCAATTCATATTTTGAGGCCTTCAAATATTCAGCCTTCATTTTCTGATACTGGATCCTGCTTTCCACCGTGGGATGCTGATCATATAGTGATTCCATTCTTTTAGGTTCTCTTTCTGCAGCTTCCAATTGATCAAAGATATTCCCAAAGATATTTTTATTCCAATGCTGCAAATCTCGTTTCAGACGCTGCAGTTTGTTGTACATTCCTCTCATGCCACCAATTGTATGATAAGTAGCCCATTGTGCAGTTACATACTACAGAAATTCTGCATGCTCTCTCCAGACATTTAGAATTTGGCTAGTAATAAGGTGTAGCAATGACACATGATCCGAAGTTAGTCTGGATAAATGCTAGACCTTTACTGTGGGAAAAATGACTATAAAAGGTTTGAGAGCACAAAATACGATCCAAAAGACGTTTCACAATACCTAATCCATGACCACCAACCCATGTATAAGGGTTGCCTTCATATGGAAAGTCTACTAGAGAACACTGGCTGACACGATCCACAAATTCATCCAGTGAGTTCAAGTGTGGCATAGAATTACCATGGTGTTCTTCAACGGACATGTATGCGTTAAAATCACCACCAATCAACCATAAGGGATGTGCCCTCTGTGTAAATTGTTGTAGTTGAAGCCACATACGTCTGCGATCCGTTACTGTATGTAGCCCATATGCTGGACTAATAGAGATCTCCTGTCCCGTGGTAGCATAATGGAATTGTAAAAGACTAACCTGTTCACCATGACAAACATCCTCTAATTTAATGATTGTATGCCAAAATACCCAAATCTTATCACAACATGTAGCAAGAGATTGTGTGTAAGATAGCCTAAGCTGTTGACGTAGGAGATTATTTGCTGGCTGCTTTGGCTCTATAATAACCAAGAGCTGAATCTGATGCTTTTTAATTAAACGCTTAAGACAAAGAAACGAGGTCCTTAGACTCCCTACATTCCAGAATAAGTATTTCATTGGGAGGTTTGAGTGGCAGAGCTTGAACCTTCTTGAGAATTAGATCGAGTAAAAATTGAAGTTGGAGGTGGTGGAGGCAGGGCATGCTTTGGCCTACGCTGCCGTCGAACTGTAACAGGCTGCGAGTTAAGCTGAGATATAATTTCACGGTCATGTGCATTTTGTTGCCTATCATCTTGCAAATTTCGATCAACATCCGTCGACGATATAGGCAAGTCTCCCAGCCAAGCATTATGTACTGTATGATATATCTGGTCTTTAACTGTTTGCACATACAGTTGATCATCCGGTGAAAGACCTGACATAAATTCATTAAAGCGATCATATCTATCCTTATGCGCCGCCTCCGAGTCTGAAACATTGGCAACTATGATGTCATCTTGATCTTCAATTGATGCTTCCTTTGAACGACCTAGTTTTGTTAAAACCTATGTGGCAGAAATATCTATTGAAACAGACAATATATTGTCTTCATGATCAAGTTCATCATGTGAGATATCCGTATCAGAATTTTCTTCCTCTACATGAGTGTTCTTAGGAACATCAGACATTTCTTGAATTCCAACTTGCGTGCTTCTTGCTTCAGGGACTTGATCATTATTAGCAGAAAGTGCCGACCAAAGAAAAAGTATTAGAAACTAAAATAAATTAACAAATCTACTGTTGTACAAGAAAATAAGCCTGTAAAAGGACGGCTTTCCATAAGAAATTTTTTTTCCAAAAAGTAACGTTAACATTTTTGTACAAAGATCTACATCCACGTGATTCACTAGAGCAAAGTGCAGAATTTATGCCTGTAAAATACTTTCTTAAATTTTAATAGATGTTATCAGTGATTTGTAATTTGTATAATATTCAATTTGATTTTTGGTGAGAAAGCAAATACAAAATTTACAGCAGAAACATTAGTCTAGAGAAAAATGTCATGACGGAGGCCTTTTGGCAAATGACGGAGGCCTTTTGGCGAATGGTGGTTTGATACCGGTGCCACAAGACATGTCTGCTCTAGTAAAGAGATGTTCACGGAGTACTAGCCCAGGAACAATGAACAAATTTACATGGAGAACTCGGCCTCATCTAAGATCGAAGACGAGGGCAAAGTTGTTGTGAAGATCATCTCAGGGAAGCATCTGACTCTGTAAAATGTGCTACACGTTCCCGACATTCGGAATAATTTATTATCTTGATCTCTTGTAGCCATGTATTTGGCGAAGGGGTACTTGTCGAATAGGATGATTAAATTGAATGTCATCACTTTTGTGCACAAAAGAAATTTGTCCACCGAGGCTAATAATAATGCTTCTTCTTCTGCTTACATGCTTGAGCCTTCTAATTTATGGCATTTTTGTTTGGGACATTTTAATTATAAGTCAACACAATGGATGGTTAATCTTGACTTGTTGCCCAAATTAAATTTTGATAATGAAAAATGGAAAATATGCGTTGAAGCGAAGATGGCAAAGGCATCATTTCCTTCAACAGAAAGGAACACTGAACCTTTTGATTTAATTCATACTAACGTGTGTGATTTAAAATCTGTACAAACGAGAGGTGGTAAAAAGTATTTTGTAACTTTTACCAATGATTGCACATGATAATGTTATGTCTATTTGCTATGTAGCAAAGACGAGACCTTTGATGCTTTCAACTTAGCAAACGAATTAAAGTAATTTGTAGTGATAGAGGTGGCGAATATAATACATTGTTTAATTAATTTTGTTCAGAACATGGCATTATTCATGAAGCGATTGCACCATATTCACCTCAATCGAATGGCATGGTTGAACGCAAAAACCGTACTCTAAAAGCGATGATGAATGCTATATTGATAAGTTTTGATTTACCTCAGAACTTGTGGGGAAAGCAATTCTCTTAGCCAAAAGTCATTTTAAATAGAATTCCATCTAAGAAAATGAATGAAGCCCCATACGAGCTTCGGAAAGGTCACAAGCCCTGTCACAAATACTTGAAAGTGTGAGGGTGTCTGGCAAAGGTTGCTGTATAAACAAAGACAAGTTAAAATCGGACCTTAAACAATTGATTGCACATTCATCAGATATGCAACGAACAGTAGTGTATATCGTTTCTTGGTGCACAAATTGGGTATTCCTGACATACATGAAAACATTGTCATGGAGTCAATGAATGCAGTGTTCTTCGAAGATGTCTTTCTGAGGAAAGACAAAAATAAATAAGAAAAAAACTGGCAAGGGTATCCGTGAGGTGACTCATCAAGGGCATGAGGAGCTCCATCAAATCAAGCGTGCTAGAATGCCAACTTCGTTTGGACTGGATTTTCTAACCTATACGGTAGAAAATGAGCTAAGGAACTTTTCCGAGGACATGTCAACTCTAGAAGCTCCGTTCTTGAAAAAGACATTCAACAGTGAGATAGGGTCGTTTCTTCAGAATCACACTTGGGAGTTGGTTGACCTTCCACTAGGAAGTAAACCAACCGGATGGAAGTGGATTTTTAAGAAGAAAGTGAAAGAGGATGGGTCTATCGAAAAGCACAAAGCCAGGTTGGTAGCTAAAGACTATCGATAGAAGGAAGGCTTTGACATTATTGACACCACCTAACCAGTAACTAGGATCATTTCTATAAGCGTGCTAAATGTTGTTGCTGCAATCTATAACTTGGAAATCCATCAGATGGATGTAAAGACTACTTTTCTGAATGGTGAGTTGGATGAAGAAATTTATATGGAACACCCCGAAGGATTTGTGGTTCTAGGACAAGAGTCGAAAGTCTGTAGACTTGTCAAGTCCCTATAGGGACTTAAGCAAGTGCCTAAGCAATGGCACTTGAAATTTGATCAAGCTATGTTAGCAAATGTTTTCAAGATCAATGAGTGTGACAAGTGTGTTTGCATTAAGAACACACAGAATTCATATGTGATAGTATGTCTATATGTAGACGACATGCTGATCATGGAGAGTACTCAGCACATCATCTTAAACACAAAGAAGGTGTTGACGAGAAACTTCGATATAAAGGATATGGGTGTTGCCAACGTTATTCTAAAAATTAAAATCTCTAGGATAACCGAGGGATTCGTACTGTCACAAACTCACTATATTGTCTCTATTCTAAAATGTTTCAATATGCTTGATGTTAAACCTATGAAAATTCCACTCGACTTAAGTATACACGTAAGGAAGAACCAAGACGATCCAGTAGCTCAATTGGAGTACTCGCAAGTAATCGGTAGTCTAATGTACATAACGAACTGTACAAGGCCACACTTAGCGTGTCAGTAAACAAATTGAGCAAGTTTACCATTAATCCAAATGATAAATATTGGAATGCTCTAGATAGAGTAATGAGATACTTAAAGTATAGAATGAATCTTGGATTACATTAATCAAGATATCCAGCAGTGTTGGAAGGCTATAGTGATGCTAACTGGATATCTGATAGTAAAGATTCTAAGTCCACCAGTGGATATTTATTCACTGTGGGTAGAGATGCTATGTCGTGGAAATCCACGAAGCAAACGTGCATAGCTCGTTCTGCGATGGAAGCAAAGTTTATAGCACTTGATAAAGCCGGAGAAGAGGCTGAATGGCTTCGAAATTTCATCAAAGATGTGCCATGTGGCCTAAGCCAATCGCTCCTATCAGCATACACTGTGACAGTCAGTTGGCTATAGGATGAGCTCAAAGCAGCATCTATAATGGTAAGTCTTGACACATGCGTCAGAGACACAATACCATTAAATAGTTGATGTCTAATAGCGTGATTTCCATTGATTATATAAAATCAAGGGAGAATCTTGCGGATCTGCTTACAAAATGCTTGCCTCGAGATCGGATGTCAATTTTGACGAACGGAATATGACTAAAACAATAATGCATGAATCTTTGTAACGTTAACCTAACCTTGTTGACTGGAGATCCTTGAATCTTGATTCAATGGGACAACTAAGTTTTGATGTTCAGTGAGTACTTAGGCATTCTGTTAAATAAAAGTGTTGTCTGCAGTGAAATGAGGGTAAGGTGAGGCTTCTAATGGTTCCTATATCTTGATATGTCAAGTAGGATATCGCAAAATACTCTTGATAGGAAACACCTATATAAATGAGAAGTGTGGCTGCTTCTATGAGAATTTTGTAAGGCCAAAGTTCTCTAACACACTTTCTGAAACCAGGTGGTTCATGGACAAAAAAACACAATCATGAGAACCAAGAAAAGCTGTTAAAGGAAATGTTGTGTGAATACTGTTGTCTAGGTTCACACTAAACGCCGGTTAGTTCAAGACATTAAGTTCACTAATTAGACAATCGGATCCGATAGTGTATCACTAAGAAAGGTTCAAAGCCAGAAGCTACCTCTTCTGATGCAACATTTTCTTGTCTGACTTCACGGTAGAGTATGCATAAACACTTTTATTAATTCCAATTCATGTGGGGATCGTTGGAGAAATTTGAAATAAATTGAAATGGGCCAGTTTGCAAACTATGGTTAACAATGTACTTTGAGCTAAGTTATAATTAGTTTTCGTTAATGACAAGTGAAAACTAA
This sequence comes from Eustoma russellianum, assembly GCA_036186865.1. NCBI lineage: Eukaryota > Viridiplantae > Streptophyta > Magnoliopsida > Gentianales > Gentianaceae > Eustoma > Eustoma russellianum. Next base: position 10,713,301 of record AP025058.1, read on the forward strand.
TAATCTCTTAATTATCTACGTAACGCGTAGATGATTCTAGGGTTTGGAATCACTCAATTACGATACCAGGAGAATTGAGCATGTTTGTTGCTTAACCGTAATTCAAATTTGAAAATCTGTTACTTAACAGTAATTCAAATTCAAAATCAGTTACTTAGCCGTAATTTAAAAATTCGGTTACTTAACCGTAATTAAAATTTGAAAAGCGGTTATCTGTTATGTGATCTAATGGTGGCAATCTGATCCGATGGTTGTGGTTAAACTGTCAATTAACCACCCTAATCAATTTTCCCCTATAAATGGTGGCCTAGCTGACCTCTTTGGTCACTCACTCAAAATCTGATTTTCTCCTCTTCTTTTCCTCTGCATACGCGTGCTTTTCTCCTCTCTTCTCCTTCTATATTTGCATCAAGTCCAAGGAGTTCAGGGTATCTTACGGTTCGTAGAGTTCATACGCTGTAGTGCCACTCGTATGAACTGATTTAGTTGCATCATAGGAGACGAATGATCCATCGGATTGGATACAGTATACTGGAGCAATATGTCTTAAGGACAGAGTCCTGGACTCACCTTGGATCTCTGCTCAGTTGAGCTGTGAAGGTTATTGCCAAGCAGAGCTCTGTTTTGTGCTGAGCCTAGTTGACGGGGAAATCGCAGCACTGCTGTTGTACAGTGTTGCTGTTTGGCTGAGGACATTCGTTGTTTTACAGCATTGTCGTGCTTAGCTCTGCTCGGATGAAGCAACTGGAAGCACAACTGTTGGTTGTTTTGTTGAGGTGTCAAGGTTGGCAGGTCGGTGATAAGCCCAGAACGCAAATACAATTGCGCTGATTGGACTGGTCTGATCTATCTGATTAGTCTGACTTTAGTTCTGTTCGGTTGGAAGGCTGATAGCACAGAACCACAAGTCTAAAGTGTTGTTCAGTTCAGGTCGGAAGGTCGGATGACTGTTCAGGACGCAAACTCAATTGTGCTATCTAAACTGTCTTGACTGTACAGATCAAACCAGCATACCCTGAGCTCGACAGATCGGCCATTACTATACAGAAGTCAATTTTGTCTGATTTGAATTATTCCCAACAATTCTTTCTATTTGATTTAATATTAAGCCTTCAGCATTAAGAACTGCATTTTATTTAAAATCATTGAATGTACAAGATCGACTTACTAAAGGCACTGTCCATCAAAGGGCGAACAAAACTGTCTAAATCGCATCTGTCTGCCAGAATATTTTGAATTCTCCGATTCGACTAGGTTTAGCTGATTTATTTTAAATAGTTTTGCCACTAGCACTTCTTCGGTATTTTGACTACGAATTAGTAATCTGCCTTATGTTTTTTTTGTTCAGTGCGTGACCTCATCAACATAGACCAATAAAAGATAATGTAAAGTGCAGTTTTATTTTGAATGATTAATGTGAAATACAAAGCATACGATAGTCCACAGGAATCTATGACCAGTTTTTATTTTCAATGTGTTATAAAAATTAAAATCAAATTTACCTCGGAATGACTTGTACAAGTGCAAGGCTTTTGACATTTCTTCTGAAATGATCAGAGACACCCCAAAAAAAGGGCTGAATGAATTGGTTCTTCAACGCATAAAAGAAATAAAAGGCTATATAGTGCTACATTTCGGTACCAAAACGACACAAATTTGCTGCAACCAAAAATACACGTTACATATATAGTCATAAAATATAAACTGAAATGTGTCACATAAAATATTACAGATGTAACGAATATTAAGAAGATGGTCCACGTTGGAAACTTTTACTGTCCTTTTGAAAAAAGAATATTTTCTGTTTTTAAATTTCAGTTTTGAAAGCACTTTTATTAATTTTGCCGATAACACAACTCATAAGAAAGATTCGGCCGAAAATTATCCGCTTTGACTGGTTTTAGCACTACTTGTACAAGATAATACGAACAAAGTAGTTGATCTAAGAATTTCTGATTGGCCAAAACAAACCGCTTGGTTTTTACGTAGCACTCTCGTTCTCGGAATATATTGAAAGCAGAGGTCAAGATGTTTGAAGCAAAAAATTTAAATTAAGCTTAGGACAATACAAATTAAAGAAATGATAAATGTGATGTAGAACAATTCAAACCCAGCAACCAATGCAAAGCTCAATATTTTTTTTATTTTTGTTTGCCACAATACGTAGGTCGGCCGTGGACCAAATACCTACAGTCATCTTGGCAAGTTCCTACCACATGCAATTAGACATGTCGGGACACGTGGCGCCAAAGTACAAGTAGGACAGACCATTGTTGAAAAGAACACACGACAATGAAACAATTGTTTTCATTGATTTCCTTGCTATACATCGGTAATGATTTATAGTTATAGCTCTACCTTCTCTATAGTAACTTTCTATTACACAATAATTATGATTACAACTAATTACGGGATTACAGCTAATTATGGGATTATCCCAATCAATACAAATCCTAACGAAATGGAAAGACTACAATCAAATCACAAACAACATTATCTATTCAACACTCCTCCTCAAATTGAACATTGGGTTCACCAATGTTTAACTTGTCTAACGTCAGCTCAAACACTCGTCCAGTTACGGCTTTAGTAAGTATATCGGCTAGTTGATCTTTGGATCGTACAAATGGTATGTCGATGTCTCCACTTTCAAGCTTTTCTTCGATAAAGTGCCGGTCAACCTCTACGTGTTTGATTCTGTCATGCTGTATTGGGTTCTCTGAAATACTAACAGCAGCTTTATTATCACACTTCACCTACGCCGGAGCTTACAGCAAAAATCCCAGTTCACCCAAGAGCTTTTTTAACCACAATAACTCCATTACCCATTTTGCTACCCCTCGGGACTCTGCTTCAGCGCTGGACATCGCCACTATCTTCTGCTTCTTGTTCCTCCAAGTCACTAAATTACCTCCAACCAGAGCGAAATACTCTGATGTCGACCGTCTGTCATTTGGATCTCCAGCTCAATCAGCATCAGTGTATACCTCCACATCCAGATGACCGTTTATCTCAAATAATATCCCACGTCCAGGTGATCCTTTCAAGTATCTAATAATCCTCATGACCACTTCCAGAAGCTTTTGCTGTAGCTTATGCATAAACTGACTTACGACTCCAACCGCGTACGCGATATCAGGGCGAGTGTGTGACATATAAATCTGTTTTCCCAGCAGTCTCTAGTAGTGCTCTCGGTCCACTACTGGTGCCTCCTAGTCGATTATGAGTTTCTTGCTTGTTATCGCTGGAACCTCACATTGCTTGCAATCTTGCATGCCTGATCTTGTCAAAAGATCAAGTATATACCTTCTTTGTGTTGTAAAGATTCCCCGTACAGATCATGCACTTCTATCCGCAGAAATATTTCAACTTGCCTAGGTCTTACATCTCAAATTCTGAGAACAACTGCGTTTGTAGTCCCTGCATTTCCTCCGTATCATTTCTTGTAATAATCATGTCATCGACATAGATAATTAGACACGTGACTAACCTTGCTCTTCTCTTCAAGAATAGAGTGTGATCGACATTGCTCTGACGATACACGCACGGCTTCATAACTGTCGTGAAATGTCCAAACTAGGCTCTCGGAGACTGCTTCAAACCATACAGAGATTGTTGAATCGACATATTTCATTGCTTCGGAAGGCTTTCGAAAAACCTGGTGGTGCATCCATGTATACCTCTTCTTTCAATTCGCCGTGAAGAAAAGCATTTTTGACATCAAACTGATGAAGCGGCCAACCCTGATTTGCTGCTATAGAAAACAAAACCCGGATGGTATCAATCTTAGCTACTAGAGAGAACATGTCTGCATAATCTATTCCATATTTCTGAGTATACCCTTTAGCTACTAGCCTGACCTTATATCTTTCGATAGTTCCATCAGCCCTGTGCTTGATTGTGAATACCCATCTGCACACGACTGGTCTCTTTCCAGGTGGCAACTCACATTTCTCCTATGTTCCGCTCTTTTCTAACGCTTGCATTTCTGTTTCCATCGTAGTCCTCCATTCTGTTCTTTTTTTTTGCTTCCTCAACACACCTAGGTAATTCTTTTTGACATAGTGATGCAAAGAAACTGTTAGACTTCAGTCCTAGTGCCACATTTACTGGATGCTTTTGTGATCAGGACTTATGCTCCGGTGAGTATCTTGAACCGTCATGATTTTTAAAGTCGATGGATTTTCCTGTTACTATACATTTCATTCTTGTCGGCATTGACATGCAGAACGGGACTCTCTATTTATTCTCGTCTGATTAATCAAATCTTGAAAAGATCTACAGGCTTTGGGTGAATCATTTGATACAGTGTTCCATACGTATGTATATACCTTTCTTCTTCATCCTTTCGGTATTTTCGATGGAAATATTTCTCTACCAACGCAATCAACTCCATTTGTTAGAATAGTATCATTTTTTTGCTTTCGATGGAAATATTTCTCTACCAACGCAATCATTTGATATAGTGTTCCTATCATTTTTTGCTTTCTGAGCCTTTATTTTTGTTTTTGGATAAATAGGATTTTGCTCAGGATTGCCTTTTATTATTAATTCCGGTGTTTCTCTGAATTTGAAAATTATCACTCAGTAGGTTTCCATACCAAGGGTCAATCCAATTAAGTCTTTAGCGTCTACTAATTTCGCCATATCCCGTCTTTTGTGTTTTTAGATTAGTATTTTATTGTGAGGTTGTTCCGCTTTTTCTTTCATTTCAACTGGAACGGTTGAGTTGATTAGATTCTAAATTGATTAGATATGGATTCCTATCTCAAAAAAGTGTTTTCTCCTTTTTTGATTTCTTACCAATTGTCTCTAGGAAACCCTTGTTTGATTTGGTTTTGGTCCAATCAAATTGGATTTTATCATTTCTGTATACGCAATTCAATACAGATTGATATATAAAAGATATATATCTACCTGTCACTCTTCCCGTAAGCTTTTGCATACTACAACGGTCAATTCTTTTTTGTCTTCTTAATTTCCGCATTTACCACTTACAACTTTATGAATGAAAGTAGAGAAATGCCTCATTTAGTTAGAATTAATCATTCCTATATAATATATAATCAAATATCAAATATGAATAGTATATAATATATATACTATATCGATATAAGATATAAGTATAATAAAACAAATTTCAAATGTCATCAAATGACATTTGGATTCAAAAAGGAAAAATGGAAGTAATTTATCTAGCTCAAAATAGTGACTATCATAGATAATAATATATCTTTTGTTTTGGAATATCTAATAATATATTTAATTAATAATATATCTAATTTAATATCAATTATATGTGAATTTTATTCGTGATAAAGAGAGATTTTGTAGCTGCGTTTAATAGTTATTAGCTTAATATTTATTAATTAATTTATTGTTAGGATCAATCTAAACCCGCCCATTATGTATCCAATTCAACATGCCAACTATTAAACAACTTATGAGAAATACAAGACAGCCAATCTGAAATGTTACGAAATCCCCTTCTCTTTTGGGGGATGTCCTCAATGTAGAGGAACATTTACTCGGGTGTATGCGTGACTCGTTTAGATCATATAATGAGCTGGTATAAAACAAAGAAAACAAGGTCTCAATATCAACGATGAGTATCGGTGAATAGGATAGAATCGGAGAGGTGGCCTTTTTTTTTAATTTATCGAAAACAAAGAAAACCTCTCATATTCTTGCATTGTGTATGAATTTTATGGTTTCCATTGGTGCAAATCGAATTACCTCAATGTAAGATGAGAAGCAATTCTCCATTGGTAGCAAATGATTATCCATTAAGCGGAGGAATTTTTTTTAAAGCATAAAGATTACGCCCCGATTCTTCCAAGAACGGACTAAGAGGGTCAGCTACCCAGCTAACTTTCCTAATTAAATACCGTTACTGTATAGGTGGATTTCGTTGTGAAAGGACTATTACTGGATAATTCAATAATAAAAATTCATAGGTAGAGCCAAAGAAGATGAACTATACAAGTTACCAATAACCTGGATTAAATGAAGTAAAGGCTCCGGTGTATAGAGAAGACCTCACCGTTTAAGAAGTTACCATAGAAACGATGGAACCCACTACACTATTT